>CM053771.1:240871464-240881464 GCA_028658325.1 Potorous gilbertii
CTGGCTTTGAAACTTATCTAAAATAGGCTGCATAACAACAATAAGAAACATCATGGAATTTCTGTGGCATTCTTTAGAGCCTTCTCCAAGCTTTCAAAGGGTTTATAAATGAATAACTAAATATATTTCATGGATAAAGAGGCAGTTATATTTAGTGACTTCATGGGCAGGTGGGTGGGTGGACAGATGCAGTTGTAGAAGTGCTTAGTAATGTGTCAAAAAGATGGTACCAGTAGAAAGGAGTGAATAGAACATGAAAAGGTAAAATTAGACAGACAAAAACTGTAAGATAATACATGGAATTTCTATCTTCTAAGGAACTCAAACATCATTAAGTATATAAAATCTCCTGCTGATTTCATTTAAATATAAGCATACATAAACATGTACATATACACACATGTGCACACACACAAAAAGGTAGTGTATACTATTCCTTGCTCCCTAATACATTTTTTTGGACTGTGCATATATGTGCACATATATATGTATATATAAAATATGTGTGTATACTTACATCTATATCTATATATAATATACACACTTGTAATTTGCAAGGCAGCATGGTGAAGTAGAAAGAAAGTTGGATTTGAAGTGAGGAAGACCCAAATTCAAGTCCTATTTCTGAGCCAGATGTGTGACGGGAAGCAAATTTCTTGAGGAGCTTAAATTTCTCTAATCAACTCTCTAGAAATTGTGGTCCATTGTACAGAGTATCAAGTCTGGAGTTAGGAAGACCTGAATTCAAATCTGGTCTTAGATACTTATAAGCTGTGTGACCCTGGGTAATTCTCTCAGCTAAGAAGTATTTGCTTCAGTTTCTCCATCTGTAAAATAGGGGTTATAATAAATCCTACCTTCCAGGATTGTTGAGGGGATCAAGTAAATAATTGTAAAGTGCTTAGTATAGCACGCGGTCTGTAGCAAGAACTACACAAATGTTAGCTATTATTAGATATGTGTGGTGGATTGAGCTTCCAAAGTGGTCATTTCCTAGGCCAATGAAATCACTGGTGTGTTTTCCACCCCACCCTACCCCCCAATTTAAGCAGACTGATGCTTAGGATGTGGCAGTTGGGGTTGACCTCCCGACCCCCAAGCTTGGCTTGGAAAAGGTGATAGTTCTTACAGCTGGTACTCTAAAAGACTAAGAGTTATAAATTGTCAAACCACATGGAACTGGGGATGATTGTCTGCCAGGAGCCTCTCCTGCCCTGCTTCTGGCCTGCTTATCAGCCTTCAGATTGTTGCTTTGTGCCACCTTCTTCCATTCTAGCCTGGCATCCAAGGCTCTCTACTGCTCGGCCCCTTTTACTTAAGAGCCTTAGTTCTCAGACCAGATTAGCTTAGAAAAAAAAGGTATGCATCCTGTTCCTCGTTCCCTGAATACATTTTTTGGGGGCTGTTAGAGAAGGAATAAGACAATATTATTGTTGTTGACATCACACTTAGAGATGTTAAATTACCCTAAACTAACATGAGGAAATTCACCCCAAAGCAGGTGCAAAGGGAGCTGGGTTTGCCACTTTTGCTATTTAGCTTCCATTAAAGTCTTCATTTTCCAACTATCGCAGCCCTTTAGCAATTGTTCTCCCCTTCTCAGTGAACTCCTGTAGCTCTTATGGTTTCTAGCACTCATTTGGCATTTACAGTGTGATGTTTATCTGATTGTTATCTGTTTCTGTCCCCAGATGCCCTATACACAGTAGGCACTTAGTAAATGTTTTTTGTCATTGAGGATAATGGCAGGTGCTACCACATTTACTAAGCACCAACTGTGTGCAGAGCCCTGTTTGGAGCAGTCTCAAATCTACTCCTGGCCAAATGCCCATCTCTTTAGGGTCCCATAAAATGTTTCTTCTGCCAAATTAACAGGTTGTTCACACATCTTATAGTCCTTCATTTTACCTACCATTGCTTCCAACCTTGCCTTTCTGATGGTCTAGCTCTTCCCCACACCCTCCAAAGCTCTTTTCAGTTTTTGGTCATTCTACTACATACTGTTATATAGTATATTTTAATATACAGTGAGAAAATGGCTAACCTTTACATATCAAAAGACTTTGGATGCATATGTGCCTCACAATAACCTTATGACATAGACTTAGAGGTAAAATGATTGATTTGCCCAAAGCCACAGGGTAGACATCAGAGATTTTTGAAATTCGATATCACCTGGCTGGTTAGTGCAATTACTCCTTCCACGTCGCAACTTTCCCCATTTTGGTTTTGGTATATTTCAGATCAGCAGAAGAAATTAAATGGGAATTTTTGGGGAGTTTTGAGGAAGCCACAAATTACTCTTGAAGGCCAACCGAGAACACAGAGTCTATGATCAAATACTTAACCCAAATTTTACAATAAAGGTACTGCAAACATCCTATTAAAGAAAAAGAAAAAATTCAGATTTCTTCTGTGGTACAAGGAGAGGTCAAAAAATTTTATGTGCATTTTCCGGAGTGCTTGGGGTGCCTTTCCCCTAACCTTGGCAATGTGGAAGGAATAGCCGTATAGTTCTTCAGCACACTCTGTGCTATGATGCCACTCATCACATATACTTGGGACCTTCTCAGGCTTATTATACGCTGGTCCCCTTTACATACTCTAGGGTTCAACCACTCTGGTCTTGTTCCTCTCACAAGACAGTCTTTCTGTCTCACAGGCCAGAAAGGCATACCCTACACACTTAAGCCTCTTATGTTTTCTTCAAAGTCTAGTCAAGCCTCAAGGCCACATGTGACCTTCTAGGTCCTTGGGTGTGCCCTTTTAACAGAGTCCAAGTTTTACGAACAAATTCCGTTCCGCACCCCTGCATATAGCACCGCCTACATTAGACCTTTCCTGTTGCGTTCCCCATCTTCTAATATGTCGATAATCAATTTACTACATAATGGGTTTTTTTGTATTTCCTTTCTAAGTATTGAAACATATTGTTCCCCCTATAGAATTTAAGCTCATTGAAGGCAGAGACTGTTTCATTTTATGTCTTTGTCTTCCTAGTGCCCACCTCTGGAATGTAGTAGATATTATAAATTCTTATTCGTTGATTCATACGTATATGCTCTCTGAACCTCCCAGTTGAAACTGATCTCTTTCTCTTCTCATGTTCTCAGAGCTTTTTGGATCTCTCCTTTGCCCTTACCACCTCTATCTTATTTGTATCCCCATTTTATCTCTTCTTTCCAGCCCTTTTAGATGAAAAGCTCCTTGAAGGCAGGGACTGTGTTGTTTTTCCTTCCTTATATCCCTGTGCCTAGCATAGTGCTGTGTGTGTATAGTAGGCATTTCATAAGTACTTGTTGAATTTGAGTTTGGATTTCCCTAATGTGCTGACATTTCTAAGGCTCACTACCCAACTTGCGCTTTGGCTCAAGTAGACAGTTCAAAAGCCAGCTTCCCAGTGGAATTTCACACATGCAAATGAGCCATTGTGAATCTAGTCATGAAAATTCATGGCACTATGGCCAGTTCAGTGTGTATGACCTGTTAATTTGGCAGCAAATCTTTTGGTTAAATATCCAAATTACCGGCCAATTACTCAACTTGAACAGTAACATTGCTGCTTGTCACTGGATCCTCTTCTGTTAGAAGACTGGCTACATAATAAAGAAATGACATATTCCCTTTAATGGGCAGTTAGTACTATAGGAATACTGTGCAAATATATGCCATAAATACAGTACAATTTCACTTAGCGTTCCTCATTTCTTAACTGGCTGAACTATTTTGGGACATCTTGACACCAGGTTCCAGGAGGCTCTCTACTGGAAAATCTCATCATCCTGCAGGACCCCATCAACTTTGACACTCTACCTCTTCACGACCCTCTGCTCCTCTGTTTGGAGGGTGGAGCTATGAATGCTCAGGGAGCTCAGTTCATGTTCACCTGGGTTTCGTTACTTTGGAACTTCTCCGACTTTTCCACCAGGGCATTGGCCTTTGCTTTGGGTACCTTCATTGGTTACTCCTCCTCCCTTTTCTTCCCTTCCTTTTGTGTATTGTCTTCCCTATTTAGATTGTAATCAATCAACAAACATTTATTAAGCATCTACTGTGTGCCAGACACTGTGCTAAGCTGTAGATATAGATATAGAAAAAGACAAAAGATATTCCCTGCCCTCAAGGAGCTTACAGTCTAATAGGTGAGACGACACACAAATATATAAAAAGAGACCTATGTACAGGATGAAAAGGAAATAATTATCAGAGGAATGCCACTAGAAGTCAAAAGAGTTGGGGAGGGCTTCTTGTAGAAGGTGGGATTTTAGGAGGTTTGAAAGACTCCAGGAAGGTTAGATTGTGAGCTCTTTGAGGACAAGGATTGTCTCTTTTTTTAAAAAAAAAATATTTGTATCCTTAGCACTTAGCATAGTATTAATTAAATTAAATTAAATATTAAAAATATTTATTGACTGACTGACAGCATGGTATGCTGAAAATAATTTTGAAATATGACATCTGGTTTCAAATCCTGACTAATACGACTTGAAGTGATTTTTGGGCAAGTCATTTTCTGTCTATGGGGAAACATTTGTAAAATGAAGGGACTAGGTTAGAATAATCTGCATGGTCCATTTTGTTTCTAACTTTGTGACCTCTTGCATGATTGCCGTCTCATTTGTCTATTAAACATTAAACATCTTTTTTCTATAATATAGGCAAAATGTGATTTTATTTTAACTCCTGGACATTGCATTAAGCAGAAAAAAATGCAACCTCCCCTAAAAAAAAAAAAGAAAACAATCCATCGATCTGATTAAAAAATTTTTTAATATAATTTTTACTTTTTTTGTGAAACTATCAGAGTTAAGTGACTGCCCAAGGTCACACAGTGCATTCAAATTTGAACTTGAGTCCTCCTGAATCCCCGCTGGTGTTTTATCCACTGTGCTACCTAGCTGCTCATAAAACTTTTTTTTTTTTCCAGGCATTTAACTATATCTTTAGAATTTACAGCTAAAGGTCATTGCTGTCATTTTGGTAGCTAGGTGGTATGGTAGATTGAATGCCAATGAAGTTCTGAGTCACATCTTGCCTCAAACATATTTTAACTGTATGACCCTGAGAAACCTCAGTTTCCTTATCTATGAAACAGGGTTAACAATAGCACTTATCTCATAATCAAATGAGATAAATTATAAAGCACTTTGTAAACTATAAACTCACTATTGTTAGTATTATTATATCTTATGGATAAGTAAATTGAGGCCCAGAGAGGTGAAGAACTTTGGCCACATAGTAACTCAGACATGTAATAGTAGCAGAGCTTGAAGGGTAAATCAGGTCCTCTAATAACAAATACATTGCTCATTTCACTGCATCCACTCCTAGAGGGAGATGAACCAAATGAATTTTACTTCCTGCTACCACCCTCTCCTGCATCTCTCATTATTTCCTAGGTTGAGCCTGAAGTAGGAATTGTGAGAAAGAGTATGCCTTAAGAGGTCCAGTTCATCTGAACAAAGTGAATTCTAGTGATGGCTCCGTGGCTTCCAACTGGCGTTCTGGCTAAAAGTTGTGCAAAAACGTAAGATTGATCAAATGGGAACTCATCAGTTTTCATTAGAAAATCATGGTTTAATATATGAAGGAATTTGCATTTGAACTTCAGTTCTCATTGCCATCTAGAGATTTAGACTCAATGAAGACATTTTGACTTAATTACAGGAAAAAAAAGGGAGGAAGGAAGATATTTAGCAACACCTGATATAGACTTACTTTATTGTGGTTGCTCAGTTGGGTCTGATTTGGGATTTTCTCAGCAGATATACTGAAGTGGTTTGCAATTTCCTTCTCTAGCTTATTTTACAGATGAGGAAACTGAGGAAAACAACATAAGTGACTTACCCAAGATCACATAGCTACTGAATGTCTAAGGCCAGATTTGAACTCGGGGAGGAGACTTCCTGATTCCAGGTCTGGCATTCTATCCATAGGACCGCCTAGCTCATCTCAGACTGACTCTAACAATGGCCTAACCCAAACTCTTGGTGTGAGTTGCTAAGTAAACACTTCTTAATAAAAGAACAGGATTTTAGATGGAGAAGACTTGTACATTTTTAAAAAAGCAAACTCCCAATAAGGAAACTCCTTCTAGCAAATGAGATTTGTGACTAAACTGCAATTGCCTGTTCTGCATTTTGTAGTCTTAGAAAAGTGTCTAGGGGATTGAGAGGTAAAGTCAGTCAATAAACCTAGTCCAGAGAAAGGGGAGATTTGAACAAAGATCTTTCTGCCACATCTCTCTATCCACTGAGTCAAGCTGCCTTTTAACTAACAAATGTTAATTGAATTGTTAGAATAATGAAATCTAATTCTCTTATTCTATAGATGAGAAAATTAAGAAAACTGTACTGATTTGTCTAGGATCACTCTAATAATTAATGACAGAGCTGGATCTAGAAACCAAGTGGCCCAACTTTCAGTTTAGTGGGATTTTTCCTGCTTTAACACACTGTCTTAGTGATATTTAATTGTCTTTTTAAAAATTATTTTTTAAGTGTGAACTTAGTAAACTTTCACTGGAGTCTGGGCATGATGGAGCTCAGTCCAAAAGATGCAGACTGTGGGCGATGAAGAAATGTCTAGCCTGGGAGCCCACTTTAAATGGAGGTGTTTTCAGTTCTTTGCTCTGTGCTGCAGGCCTCCAGTTAGGGGGTTAACAAAAATGAACATTTCACATTCAAAAAAAGAAGAAAGAGGCTTCTATAAGAGACTGTGAACTTTTATTACTAATAGTTTGTATTTTAGGAAGTGTATGTATATGCGAACATGTATCTATATGTACACATGATATGTATTTGAAATTTAACAGGGCAACTATAAAACTGATTTATATATTTGTAATATTTGTATCATCTTCTATGCTTTTTGTTTTCGTCTACAAATTTTTTAAAAAGTTTAATTTTAGCTTTTTTCTTATGTATTGACATCCACTAATCTACCACCACCATCCTAAAATGCAAATCTAATCATGTGACTTCCCCATTCTCCTGCCCCCCTCCCACCCCTCATAAACCCCAGTGGTTTCCTATTGCCTCTGGGAGCAAATGCAAAATGCTGTTTAGCGTTCAAATACCTTCATAACCTACCTCCCACCTTTCCAGTCTTATTTCACCTAACTCACCAACACATACTCTTCAATCCACTGGCAGCGGCCTCTTGGTCTTCTTGAACAAGACACTGCATTTCTATTGGCTTTAGTTATTCTCTCCATCTGTCTGTCCCCCATTCTTGGAATGCTTTCCCACCTCTGTTCTTAACTACTGACCTCCCTGGCTTTCTCTAAGTTCCAAATAAAATCTTACCTGCTACAGGAAGCCTTCCCCAACTCTTCTTAATTCCAGTGCTTATGCTCTCTTAATTATTTCCTGTTTATCTTATATATAGCTTACTTTGTATATGTTTGTTTGCATGTTGTCTTCCCCATTTGATTGTAAACCACTTGAAGGCAGGGCCTGTCTTTTTGTACCCCTAGCAATTAGCACAGTACCTGGCACATAGTAGGTGCTTTGTAAATGTTTATTGAATAAATGTGTGAGTCATCATTCCCCTGCCTCCCCCAAATAGAAGACCTTCCTTGTAACAAACCAGCAATACCAGTCACACATCAGCCCATCAACCCCGTTTGAAAATGTGTAGCTCAAGTTCATTATTTCTTTGTGGAAGTTGGGTTTCATCTTTAGCCTTCTGATGTCTAAAACTTGAAGATCTTTCCAAGTTCCTTCCCCCACTTCTTTTTGTTGTTGTGGCACTGGGTAAACTTTTCTCCATGCCTTGCTCATTTCATTCCGCATCAGTTCCTACAAGTTGTTCCATATTTTTCTGCCTCTATCACATGCCATTTGTTATTGTACCCTAATGTTCCATTTCATTAATATGCCATAGTTTTGTTCAACCATTTCCGTCTATGGGACAGCTATTTTGTTTCAAGTTCTTTGCTACTACAAAAGGCACTGCTATAAACATTATTGCAAATATGGGTCCATTCCCTCAGTCTTGTGTCTCCTTTCAGCAAAAACCTAATAGTATTTCTGAGGAAAAGGACCTGTGTAGTTTAAGGACTTTTGGATGAACTGCATTCTGATGCTGCTGTTGAGGTTCTGACCACTGACCAGAGATATTGGAGAGGGAATTGTGGTCAGGTAAGTGAGAGAAACTATTATTTCTTATATTATCAACCAATTGCTGAATTTGGACTAAAATTGTTCCCCTTTTCTACTTCCTCAGAAATCAGCCTCTGCAGGCTTTGAAGGGCAGGGCTGATAAAGAGATGAAATCTTGTTCAGATCCCACCCACCCTAGGAAACCAGTTTAAGTGAATTGGTTGATTATGGTCCATTTTGTTTTACTCGAAAAGTCTGGGTAAAAATGGGTTCCCCTTTTGTCTAGGGTAATGTGGGTGTAGATAAGTCTCTTTGACCAAGCCTGAGTGATCAGTCTTCAAGGTCCCTAGCCCTTCATTAGAATAAGCCCATCTCTCATAATACTCATTCTTCTCAATGTTAACTCATCAAAGTTGATTAACACCCTCAGACATACCCATTCGTTCAAGGACATGCAAGCATTGAGTGAATTCCATGAGGAGTCTTTGGCGCTTGACCCCTTTTATTAATTATTGTTCACATGATAAAAAAAAATGATTAATTACCCAGAAACTATATCTCTTGAACTTTTTATATATCACATAGGGTTTGGATTGGATGGTCTTTTAAGTCTCTTCCAACTCGAAGATTCTTGTGACCAGTTTTCTGAATTTTGCGGCTCCCAGAATCTTAGGCAATAAGCAGGGATACTTTCCCAATGAACATCAAGATTTGTGTAATCGAGGAGAAGACATCCACAAGTCAATGATTTTTCATTTAAATCCATATGTTTTGACTTTCTACAGAAGAGTATGTTTAATGTCTATAGAAGGTTATCAAATACCAGTGATTATTAGACTATATTATAATTCTCATGCATACTTCAGAATTTTAGTAGCACAAGAATATTAACGCAAGCAACATTATCTTGTTTTGAGTTACTTTTAACACTTCATTTTTCATTTTTTTTTCTTTGGTTTTCAGCATTCACTTTTATAAGATTTTGATTTTCAAACTTTTATTCCCTTTCCTCCCCTCCCCCTTCCCCAAGATGGCATGCAATGCAATATAATCGATACATGTACAATCATATTAAACATATTTCTACATTAGTCATGTTTTAATATACTTCAGAGGGCTTTCACATACCTAAGTCCCCCTCCCCAATCCCTACTCCCAAATTTATGTCAGGAAGATAATGTAATAGAAATAAGAAAACAAATCAAGAGGGGAAATGATTTATTTGTCTTAATGGCACAACAATAGCTAATGGCAAAGCAAGATTTAGACTCCAACTGTTTAATCCCTCCTCATTCCACATCTTAGTGCTCCTAGTCTTCTTAAAAAAAACTCAATTCAGAAAGTAGTTCCACATGAGGCCCTTTCTGATCCTTCCAACTATCCTGTCTCCTGAAGTTAACTTGCATTATTTCGTACATAATTTCTACTTACTTGTGTGTATGCAGCTTTCCTCTGATGGAATGAAAGTTCCATGAAGACAGAAATTATTTCATATATATGACCAGTTCCTTGTACAGTGTAGTACGTGTGGAAGGTATTTAATAAACTTTTATTAATTCGTTGACTTCTGAAATATCCAGGTGCTTCAGAACCACATCTTATTCAGGTGAATTGTCTCCCAAAGACAGAAATGTTCAAATTTGAATCAGAGGGAGAAGAATGGCTTTGTCCTTATTGGATCAGTCTGGAAAAATCATAATTATAGAATTTAAGGGACTCTATTAGAGTTCCTCCAGTTCAATTCTTTCTTTTTTACAGTTGGGCACTCTGAGATCTAGACAGGTTAACCAACTTATTTAAAGTCACATAGTAGCAGAGCCAGGTTTTTAGAATTATTTTAAGATTTCTGATTCCTAGCCCACTTGCTCTTTAAGGGTTGAATCTTTTGTGATTTA
>CM053771.1:240885005-240999433 GCA_028658325.1 Potorous gilbertii
CCATCTGTTCCTTAAAAGAGGGGTGTTGCAGAGACAAGCGGTACAACTGAGCAGGTCTTGAATGCAGAATCAGAGGATTAGGGTTGGATCCTAACCCTGCCATTTTCACCACTGTGTGACCTTGGGTTGATAGATTAACAATGGTAGACCTTATTTCCTAATCTGTAAACTGGACAGATCATATTTGGTGATGTTTGATGATTCTAAACTGCGGTATTTTATTTCTTTGGGAAAATTATGCTAATTTTTTTTTCATTTCCTAATGAAAGCTTATGTACGTAAAATGTAAAAGTTAAAATGACTCTTTTCCTAGGTAACAAAGGGATATGAAATATTTTGTGGGGGGAGAGGAAGAGAGCGTATAGAATGGGTGACTGGGGAATCAAAATCACTTCAACAAAAATTTACAGTGAAATTGAAATATTTTTGTAGAATAAAGGTCCAATCTCTGACCTCTCAGTATTAATAAGTGATATATTATACGTATAAAATAACAAGATGTGAGAACGAGATAAAAATAGTAACAGCTCTGCTTTCTGGAGAAAGAGGCCCAGGAACCTAAGAGGTAAGGGACACAATATTCCAGGTATGGGGGACACCTAGTGCCAAGGCACTGAGAAGAAAGATACATTGTATGGTTCAAAGAACCGTGCATAGGCCAGTGTAGCTTTATTGTACAAGAGTGGAAGGATGGTGGGTACAAGGAGACTGGGAAACAGGAGCGATCCAAGGCAGGAAGAACTTTACATGTCAGACGGAGAACTGATGGGTAGGCATTGGAGCTCATTGAGCAGGGGAGGGACATGATCAAACTTATTTTTAGAAACATCATCTTGGCAGCTGAGCAGAGGATGCATTGAACAGAGAGACAAGGAGACCAATTAGAAGGCTATTGTAATAGTCCCAATAAAAGGTGATGAATTGGAATCCTTGGTTGTGGTTTCATGAGTAGAGAGAAGGGGACACAGATGAGATCTAAAGGTAGAAGTAATAAGATTTGGCAATAGATTAGATACATGGGGTGTGTGGAAGTGAGGGATTGCGAATGCCATGAATTTTTTGGGCCTGGGTGACAAGGAAGATGGTGATGATCTCAGTGGTAATGGGGAAGTATGGAAGAAGGGATAGTTTTTGGGGAAAAATCATGAGTTCTGTTTTGGCCAATGTGATGTGGTTGAGACTGAGGAATAGTTGGATAAATAGCAAGAGAACTAAAAGAGAATAGTGCCATGGACCTCTAGAAATGAGAGAGTGTCCAGGAGAAGAGGGTTATCCAGAATGTTGAATGCTAGAGGTTCAAGACTAATTAAAAAACAAAACATCCAGAGAAAGAATTGAGAAAAAGAAGTACGGATAAAGTAAGTTTACAAATAAAATTAAAAATAAAACAAAACTTTGTAATTAAGAGACTACTTACCAATGAATCAATTGAACCATGAGGAGAAAAGTCAGATTGTGGAGGGTTTAGAAGACAGTAAGAGGAAAGGAACTGGAGGCACCAGTTGCACAAAACTTTCTCATATTGTGTAGTCAAGTTATATTTTAAAAAATACATATAAAGGAAGTATAGGTCAGTGTCTCGCTGCGTTCAACTGAAAGGACAGCACCCTTGGCTGTGACATGAATTTTAACAGATTTTCTAATTTCTCTTAATTGGGGCCTTTGTCTTTTAGTTGGTTAACAAGCCTCATCACGTAACTTTCAATGACACAGAATTAGATGGTGATTCTGTCAGATTGCTAAATGGTGGTGGTTTCGTCCTGTTGTGGAAGAATATCATGACCTCAGGGAGAAGAAGATACGACTTGCAATTGACTGATTTGAATGAAAGGGAGCTGTGCAAAGTCACCAGCCTCACTTTCTCCTCCAGTCATCTGGGTCCAGCGGGCAGATAATGATCAGGACAGCTGGAGATGACCCAGGATGCAATGCAAGACCTTGGTCCTTTTAATCCAAGGTCTTTTCAGGTTCTCACTTTGAGGGAGGCAACGCCCATTCAATGAATAGATCCCCTTAAGAAGTGAGTCAATTAAAAAAAAAATCAAACTGGGAGGGGAAGCCCCTTCAGGACTGCTGATGAAAAGAGAAATTTACTATTTACATTTACTCTGAGTCAAGAGGGCTCCCAAAATAACTGTTAGGTGGTGCTTGGGAAGGGACCTACGGTCCAATCCACGAGATTCAGAATGAATTGGGTTTAAGGCTTGGTCTTGGAGAAGGACATCTAGCCAGTAAACTGCAAATTAACTAGGTTTTGACCATCAAAATTTACCTTCTTTTGGGAAATAGTATCAGAATTTCAATGTATAGTAGTAAAGAAATTTACCCCTCTCTCCTCCATGAAGCTTCAAAAAAATGGAAGTAAGGATAGCTGGATAGCCTCTTATGGAAACCATCAGGGTTTCCATGTGAGTAGAAGGAAGAACTTTACTTTCTAGTTTGAAGGAAATATGTTGATGAAATGATTGGTAGGGAGAGGAAATTCCATTCTTACCCTAGAGACTCTAGAGTTTATACTTTCAGGTTTAAATCCTTTCTAAAGAGTGGGTCACCCTTCATTTGAATTGTCCTTGCTCTTTGGACATTAATGAGGCTGGGTGAAATTGTGTTTCAGGGAGATGTTGAAAAGGTGCTAAATTAATTGCAATAGAACAACAACAAAAACTTTATGATATTATAGATCTTCTATACTCCAAGATCAGCTCTCTACCCACTAGTACGCATGCGTTTTCTTCTAGTGATAACTGTAATTTTAAAACATATGACTTTCTTCTTTACTTGACCACTGTGGTATGTATCTACCTCTTTCATACTCATACATCTTTTTTTTTTAATACTACTGGTAGTCTCTTCCTAGACACACAATGATACAGGCATACTTCAGAGATATTGCCAGTTCATTTCCAGACCACCATAAAAAAGCAAGTATTGCCATAAAGTGAGTTGCATGAATTTTTTGGTTTCCAGTGCATATAAAAGTTATGTTTACACTGTACTGTAGTCTATTAAATATGCAATAGTATTATGTCTAAAAAAAACAATGCACATATCTTTATTGAAAATACTCTATTGCTAACAAGTGCTAACTATCATCTGTTCAGCAAATTGCAATCTTTTTCCTGGTGGAGGGTTTTGCCTCAGGATTGCTGATTGATAAGAATGGTGATTGCCTAAAGTTGGGGCGGCTGTGGCAATTTCTTAAAATAATACAACCATGAAGTTTGCCTTATTTATAGATTTAGAAGCCCTTGTGGGGTTATTAATTGGCCTAATTTCAGTATTGTTTTGTTTCTAGGAATAGGGAGGCCTGAGGAGAGGGAGAGAGATGGAGGAATGGCAGATTGGTGGGGCAGTCAGAACACACACATTTATCCCTTAAGTTCGCCATCTTATATGAGCATTGTTCACGGCATCCACATACCGTAATGTTATGTAATTGTTAGGTAATACCGTAATGTTAAAGATCCCTGACTACAGGTACAATAAATATAACGATAATGAAAACGTTTGAAATACTGTGAGAATTCTCCAAATGTAACAGACATGATGTGAGCACATGCTGCTGGAAAATGGCGCCAACAGGGTGCCCCAAACCTTCCATTTGTAAAAAACAAAAACCGAAAAACTAAAAACATCACAGTATTTGTGAAGCACAGTAAAGTAGCTGTTCCTGTACTGTGTTTCTCACAATTCTCATCAAGTTAGGCAGGAGTGGATTGAAAGATCTCTTTCCGTTCCTCAGTCAGTGTGAGGTATGCTGGGGAACAACCATGTCATCTGCCTGTTCAGACATCTCTTTGTGTGCCGTGCAGCACATCTATATATCCACTTCATATCTGTGAGTCTTCAGTTGCTCTAAATGTTTGCTCTTGGATCTCAGTTTCACACATTTTATTTACATACCTTATTTTTCATTTTATGAACAAATCGATAACCAGACTGACTTGTTACCACACTGGATTAGTTTTATTTATTCTGTTTGAACTTGATTAAAAAGCTGTCAAACATAAGTCTACATTTTTATCAGCAGAATACTTTCACAAAACAGGGTATGGGATATGTATAGCTAGAAACATACTTTTCAAAATAAAACAATATTGATATATTCTATACAGTTACCCTTTTGTTTACCCATGACAACTGAAACTAACCATCAAATGCAGAAACTGATTCAAGTCTAGCCAAGAAATCCTAAGGGCATATGAAAAAGCTTCTTTTTTTTAAGTTCTTTCTAGATGAATTTAATGTAATTCACCAATAAAGCATCCTCAGGAGCATAATAAAAATTCTACAGAAAATGACAGAGCCAGGGAAGAGGAAGATGTAGAGTCTGATGAAGAATCAAAATGGATGTTAACATTAAAAATGAGCAGCCATGCAATCCTTGTGTGATACTAAGAACAAAATAGTCAGGCTCTAATTTCATTTGTAACTTATAGGATAGTGTGTTTAGGGGAAGGGAAATAGTATTTTGAACTGTCATTTTTCTTTGGAAAAAACTCAACCTTTGACATTTAAGAAAAAATACCAAAATTTGTATATATAGATCAGAGAATAGCCAGACTATCCACAAGTGAAAAAACATTCTTAAAAGAAGCAAGATGCTTATTTTAGCTTTAGACTTGGGTCTTTCTTGTAACCTTTTGTGGTATATTAATCTCTGCCTCCTTGTCACTTTTTGACTAACTGGGTACAACTATAGATACACATATATCTATGAGGGTGCACAAATATGGACAAATATATACATATAGAATCTAGAATCAGTGTTACATGTAACTTGTGAATATAAGTTATATTCCCAACATTTCTGAAAATCTTCAGACATCCACACAAGTCCTAGAAATGGTGGGTGGCATGGCATTCAAAGGGTTAATGTTGAACACATATAGGCAAATATTGTCAATTATTTTATTCTAATGTTTGGAACTTAAACATGAAATCATCATTAAGTTTTCACAAAATGAGGCATCTGTCACTTGAAAGAAAAAAAATATTTCAGAAATATGTTTACAGAAATGTAAAAATATTAGGCATCAAGACAGATGTGAACATTTTCAATAATGTGCCTTGTCTGTCAGTCTTCCTCAGAGCTGAAGATCTTATTGTACTCACTTAGCATGAGTTCTGCTATTTGGTTTTGGTATACCATGTGGACTGCCATATTCCCAGTCTCATTTTCAGCCCGCAGAAGTGTGGGCCCAAATACAATTCCTAAACTTTGAGTGGACATGAGATTCTTTGAGGCTTTGGCCACTATCCTGTCAAGAGAAAAGAAAGAAATCAGTCAGACAATAGTGTAAAAACAAATTGTGGATACCTTTGAAAATGACAAGTAATTGGCTCTTGAAATTGACTTGTTACTGTTCAGATGTGTCTGACTCCGACTCTCCCCTATATGGGGTTTTTTGGCCAAGACACTAAAGTAGCTTGCCAATTCCTTCTCCATACAGCTCATTGTATAGATGAAGACACTGAGGCAAATAGGGCTAAGTGATTTGCCCAGGGTCACACTGCTAGTAAGTGTCTGAGGACAGGTCTGTACTCAGGAAGAAGAATCTTCCTTACTCCAGGCTTGGCACTCAATCCACTGTACCATCTACTTGTTTAGAAAACAAAGAAACAAAGAGAGAAGGCTGGTAAAGGTACAATAGGGAAATCTAGTCAAGATCTTCCTAATCTAAATGATCATGTTTCTATGCATAATTTTTCCCCCTCTCTATTCACGATCATTTATGTAGAGATATGTGATGTTTTGGAATGTCTGCTTAAGGAACTAGACAGCCCAAATCCCTTTACTGTGTGCAGAGTGGAGAAGCAGTCTGATGTAGTATATTGAGAGTTGGGGTGATCTGTATTCAAATTCTACCTCAGATACTTACTAGCTGTGTCATCCTGGGCAAGTTCCTTCATAGCTCTGAATCTCAGGTGCCTTCTCTGTTGTTGTCAGGATGTAAGGAGCTAATGTATGCAAAATATTATGCAAATCTTAAAGCTATATAGAAATGTGAGCATTTTAGTCATCTTTATTAGGTATAAAGAGATAAAAGGAAGGGGAACAAATGAATCTGCCTTTGAAGAGTTAAAATAAATAAGGCTACCTAACCACAGAAACAAACAAAAAACCCAACCCCACAATAGAACTAGGAATGAAAGGAAGAAATGAATGTTAAAGGAGTGTGATATAGATTGACTAGGGCCAGGTGAGATTAGTCTGTGGAAAGGCATTATAAATAGCATATTTTGAATACTTTTGAAAGAAATGAGAGACGTGGGGATGGAGAAGGAAAGGCATCTTGTCAGATGGCCAAAACAAGTGAATTGAAAAGTGAGTCTGTTCAGTTTGGATAGCAGTTGAGTTCATGCCCAAATAAAAGAAGATTGGATCCTGTAGTCTTTGTACAGGCAAAAATCCCACTGGAACCAAGGAGGTTTTTGTTGGTGTGAGGACAGTACAAAGAGCTGGAAAACCAATGACACATTTTGAAATGTTCTTTACAAATGTACTATTAAGGGTGACACCATGTCTACCCTGACACAAAGCTCCTTAAGAGAAAATAAAACTCCATGGTTTAAATTAGAGGCTTTGGAAAACAAAGCTTAAGCTTACAACATCAGACTTCTTGGTTCACTGTTAAATTTAGGGGGAAGAAGGTATGAAGGGAAAGAGATCTTCTGGGTTTTGATTGAATTCAGAGCAAAACATTTTATTCTGTTTCTAGGTTTGCCAAGTACCTTCTTAAAGCACTTGTATTAACTTTAGCTTTTGTGGAAACCTGCCATTTTAGTTCATAACCATGTTTACTAACTCATGCAAAATTTGAATACAATTTAAATCTGCTTTCTCTTTTTCAAGACAGCAGAATTTTTTCTTTGGTGTATTTTGCTAGTGTGTTTAACAACTGGGGCTGATTTTCTCCTCTAAGTCACTTTCCAAATGGTTGTAGAGCTTTTCTATAGAATAGCCTGCAGCTCCATTCTTCATTATTAAAGACCCAGTAGACTGCATGGGCATAGTAACTTATAGAAGGTAGTGATAGAGAAGTTTCCCAGAAGGAAAGAATATATATTAACAACTGAGCCTTCCCCCATTTTCCTGAATGGGGAAATAACTCCAGTAGTGTTCCACTGAAGTGGGTGTGTTTTAATGGTGCACTGGAATCAGCTCAGTTGTTAAATTTTCAATGTGTTTTACAACTTGATAATTAGCGAATGCTACAAATCAGGTCTTGATTTATTGTTTTGTGGATTGTTTAGATTGAAGAAAATGATAGAGAAAATATTAATAATGCAAATTAAACTTATGTGGGCTTATGTAGGTGCGCATTATATATGTATATGTAATACATGCGTGTAAATATACACACATATACATATATTTCTTTTTCTGGAGAACCAGTCATCAAACTTTTACCAGCACACCCATAGGTGCTATATTTCAGTGAGAGAAGGTAACATTTGAAGAGGATCAGAGTTAGGAAAATTTTTAGAGATTTTTGAGATTCACTCTTCAAGGTAGAAAATGGTCCCTTTTACACATCTTTTGTGAAGGAAAAATAAAAAAGCTCCCAGTTCTGATTTTCAATACTTACTGGTCCTAATTTTCTCCATCACAATGTAGAATGAAAATAGCAAAGTTTAGCTTGAAAGGACACTATATTATCATTTCCTCATTTAGCACCCATGGTGTGATAGGTTGGATGCTAAATAGTATGCCTTCTTCAAAATAGGCAAACCACTAAATATTTGATATGAGTACTTTAGCACAAATTAATATCTAGCAAAAAAAAATGGGATTTTGGAAGCACAAGGCCACTTAGTTTTCAGAAGGAAAAGAGGGAAGGAAAGGTTGAGAGAATAAAAATCTGAGCAGACTTAATAGGGAGGAAAGAAGAAAATGATATACACTTCAAGTGTTCAATAATTTTGCCTAGCATCCTGTGATGATTGGAGTTTGGTCAGTGGAATGGTGAGGATTGTGGCATGGGGGACAAGGAGTCAGTTCTGTAAACTAGACAGACCCACAGACAACTGGCAGATTCACAAGAATAACCAGCTCATAGGTAGGTTTCACCCGTCCCTATTTCATCTCTCTAGTCTTGAACACTAAAATTCCCATTTCTGATAATCTCCTGTTCGTTCTTCTCTTCCTTGACTTTACCTTTTGCTTCTTAGACCTTATAGTGACCTTCAGACTTTCTATTCCTCTGTCCTGGCTGTACATTTCTCTGTTCAGAGTCTTGAGTCTATCCAGAGTTAACTAGTCCAGTTCAGTTATAGATTGTCCTTTATTCTTTTCTTTCCCAGCATAATTTTTCTCTTTATGATCCCATCAGTTTCCATGGAGTCAATGATTATTCTTTTGCAGACAACTCCCAAATCTATATCTTGAGCCCTAATCTCTCTTTAGAACCTTGAAATGAATGAAAAGCTTGAGAGACAGTTTCTGGGTGACTAATTGATTTATTAATTAAGCTAGGTGATAATCAATAAACTGATGGTCAGTAGTTTATCTTGGTAACCAAAAACAAAACGATTGAATGCTTAAATACTTTTGGAAAAGGGTATGTATGTGTATGTGTGTGGGGTGGTGGGGGGGTGGTGGTTGTGTGTGTGTGCGCGTGAAAATCACAGGTGAAAATCAACCCTGATTGGTGAACAATTAATGAGAGGATAGACTTTCAAATGAGGAGGTTGGCTGAAAGCCCTCAGCTCCTCCTGCTGAGAACATGGCTTAATCATGAAACTCCAGCAATCTGGACAAAGGAATCCATCTCTACCCAGAACAATCCTGAGCTGCTTTACGCTAAATTCCAGTTTGGGGGAGTGGGGTGTCAAGGGCATAGACTTAGTGCTTTAGGGCTGGAATTCAACTACATTGGATTCTGTTTACACTCAAAACAGAAGTGAAGTTTTTTACGAGGGTGGGGTCTTGTCCAAGAAGGAGGACAATGTTTTGCACATAAATGAGATTTGGATAATGCAGAGAATGAGTGATTTACAGGGGCTGATACCTGAATGAGGAAATAAAGGGAAAAACCTTAATCTTAATTCAACATATGGTTGCTAATATAATAGAAAAATAATCACTTCTCTCAAACTCAGAAGTCATATACTCACCTTCATGTCCTGTAGAAATCTCAAATTCATCATACCTCATCAGCTATCCCTACTCCCCCTTCCAAACCTAGAGCTCTTTTCAAATTTCTCGGTTTTTGTCCAAGATTCTCCCAATCACTGAGTTGTGGCACCTCAGTCATCCTTGTTCCTTTCTTCTTCACTTTTCATAATCATTTGCAAATTAGTGAGTCTAGTTCCATAACAGCTTTTGCACATATCTCTGTTCTCCAGTCACATGATCAACTCTATACCTCAAGCTTCCCTGACCTTTTGAAGTAGACTCCTCATTAGTCGTTCTACTTGTAGATTCTCCTCTCCCCAGTCAATCCTTCACCTAACTATGATAATAATCTTCCTAAAGCACAGGTCTGATGCTGCCAAATTATCCGTTAGAGTGTGATATCCTTGAGGGTAGGAACTGTCTTTTGTATCACCAGAGCTTAGTATAGTGTTGGGCACTTGGTAGGCACTTAACAACTATTTATTGATCATTCCCTGAAACCAACGTTTTAATTTATCTTTCAATTTATAGAAACCAAATTCTATACCTGAAAACAGTTCTTTTGTGTGTCTACTCAAAATCTTTAATTTCCTTAAAGATGCAGATAAAGTTCTTACTCATAACCCCCATGAAACTTTACCCAATTCCTCTAGTTTCTGGATATTCACTTCTTCAAATGACCTTATTTATATGTACTTTTTATCTGCATGCTATATTTCTCCTTTAGAATGTAAACTTCCTGAGGTCAGGGAGTTTCAAGATCACTACACTAGTTCCAAGAAAGGCCTGGAGAATCAAGAAGTTTCCTAATTCTGGAGGAAATGGGAGGGACACTAAAGTAGGAGGTCAGATATTGACTGGGTAAAGAGAGGATAAAGGCCAAGATGGGGATGGACTTTAAAAAAAATAAACAAATTGGAAAGTTTTCATAGATAATGTGCATTTTGATCACTTTGAAAACAAAGAGGGATTTGGATGATTATGAATGAGATGTAATTCACACATACACAGAAATTTAATGAGTTATGACAAAGGGCCTCACTGTGCCTTCTGAACTTCTCTATTTGGAAAAAAAAAAGTTGGTTTGGAATCATATGACTTGGATTCTAATCCCAAATCTGACACTAGGTATCTGATATAGGATTTTTCCCTCCCCAAATCTTAGTTTTTTCACCTGTACAGTATGGAGAATAATACAGGGTTATTTCAAAGAAGTGACTTTGTAAACCACAGAATATTATGGAAATATGAATTTTTGTCACCATTGAGACATAGGTTCTAGCAAGTCTAACTGGGAAACTTGTTCCTCCTGTCTAGGGCCAGGGTTGGTCCTTTAACTTGGGGTGAGGATTGAACCTAGAAGATGGAGGTAAATTGCCTTCAGCTGTAAAGGAGATTAGAGGATGGAGAGGTAGAGAGCTAGCAGGTCAATCTTCTTTGCCCTACCCTACCTGCTATCAAGCTGCCTGATCCATCAGAGTTGAGCCCTCTTGAAGACTGACTTTTCTAATGTGAGTGTGTGGGACATACAGGGAAGACTGTCTCATAGTGGAATCCTGCCAAAGCTGTCATTTAGTATATTCCCTGAGTATAAGCCTTCAGTTAGTTTAGTTTTTTTTTTATTTGTTGCAAACGTAAATATGAAACAGTGCTTCCTTAAACCTATAGTGTTTTGTGTCCACTTCTGAGCACATTTTCCATATGGTGCGAATCAGATCAGCTTAATTATGAGTTTCCTAAAATATAATCACCTTATTGCAAGTGGATAATATTACATAAATTATTTTTATACATTTTGGTAAGCTTTCCCATACATTTGGCTTTCCCATACATTTTAGGTTATTAAATGCAGTTGATGAAATGTACTGATGAAACACCAGCCATAGAACTCCTTGAGCCCCCCCAAAAATGGAAGGGGTAGGCTTAGTCATTTTTCCCAATTTAGGAAGGACCATTGACCTGCTAGCAGCTTTGAAACAAATTAAATGCAATCAAGAGGAGAGAATGGGGATGAGAAAGATCTGGAACACTTTCCATCCTGTTTGTTTACTGTGGCAAAAGACTTTTTTTTTTTTAAGCTGGCACATCTACATTCTGGATATCAACCAAGCAGTAGGTGGTGTGTTGGGAAATTAATAAAACATTAGTTCAGCACAGATGCTGTGGGTGGAACCCAGTTCAACAAAACAACTGCTACCAATCCTGGGATCTCCGGTCCTCCCAGACTTCATGGTTGGGCTGGAGAAGCAAGCATGTTCCCCTATCAGAGATGGAATTAGATCAGATGTTTTCCTAATAGTCATGGGGATAGAGCTGCATAGAAAAATTAGTCCCAGCTTTGTCACTGACTTGCTGTGTGAGATTGGGCAAGTTATTTTGTATAGTAAAACTTGCCTATCCAAATATGAGTACATGTTTCTACTCCTACCTATTGGGCTAATTTGTGTCACCATGCTCCTCAAATTTCCTCCTTGAGGTAATAGATGGTATGATTACCCCAACTTTATAGGTAGGGGAAATGAGATAAGTGGTTGATCAGTACTCAGCACCATCCCTCCAATTTTCTACCCTCCCCTAGTCCAAGCCAGTTAGGTTTTCTGCCTTTCTGTTCAATAATTTATATAACACCCGAATTAGATTCCTACTCATTTATTAAATGTGCAAAATACTTTCCTAGATCACTATGGTGCTATGGATTAGAGAAATGCAACATATTTCAGTTGTCATTAGTGGTTTTTGACTCTCTTTGACCCCAATTTAAGATTTTTTTTGGCAGATATGAAGAGTGGTTTTCCATTGAATTCTGAAGCTCATTTTACAGATGGGGAACTGAGGCAAATAGGGTTGTGATTTACCCAGAGTCACACAGCTAAGTGTCTGAGGCTAGATTTGAACTCATGAACATCAGTTTATTTGATTCTAAGCACAATGCTCTAGGCTCTGTGTCTCCTAGCTATTGCATATAATGCATACACTAATTTAATAAACATTTATTTTCCACCTAGCAACTCTATGTAAGATAGCATTCTAGGCATGGAGAGGGAAATAAAGAAAAAAAAAGATTAAAAAAAATTAAACAAGACTATCTGTGTCTTCAATGATATAATTTAGTAGTGGAGACAAGTATACAAATACATAATATATTATATGTCAAGGGTACTAGTGTCTTCTCACTCTTACAGATTTGTAGCTTTGGTATCCTCTTAAACGCTTCACTTTTCCCCACCTTACATATTCAATCCATTGCTACATCTTTCCACTTTACCCTTATAGTATCTTTCCCGAATGCCTATTTTCTGCTTACTCATTTTCCAGCCTAGGTCAGAATCTCATGACTTTTAGCCTGGACTATTGCAATAGCCTATTAATTAACTCCACCCCCCCTCCCATCTCATTTCTCCACACTCCAATCCATCCGCCTCCATACAGCTGCAAAAGGGAGCAGCCAAATTATCGATCTGACAATGCCACCACCCTAGACATTGTTACCTCCAGACACAAATCTAATGTCCTCGGTTTGGCGTTTTAGGTTGTTCACAACCTGGTTCCTTTCTACAGTTCAAGTCTTGTCATTCTCGACTCCTCTCCACAAATCAGTTATGTCAGCTTACTTGTTGTTCTTTGAACTGAGCATCCCCTCTCTCATCTCTGTGCCTTCACGTTAATTGAGCCTAGAATATTCTCCCTCCTCACCTTTATTTCTTGACATCTCTAACTTCTTGCAAGACTCAGATGAAAAGCCACCTTCCATAAGAGATCTTCCTGATCCCTTCAGGCACTTAGACTTTCCCATCAAAGTTTATCTTCTTTGTGCTTTACATCTTTTATGTATACACTCATTTATTTACATTTTGTTTCCATCATTAGGATGTGAGGACAGGAACTATTGGTGTCAAGTCAGTTCAGTGTGTAAACACTGAATCAATGAATATTCATTGATTGATAGGTAGAACTAGACAAGATCTATATGAGAAGCATAGAGATTATTTTTCACTAGGGAAGTGGCAGGGTGCTGAATGACACTAACATATTAACAGAGTTGGAGTCGGGGCACCTTGGTATTCTAATCAGAGAGAATATAATGAGATAGAGGACAAGAAGATAGAAAAGAATAAGGAATATCCAAGTAGTGGTAGATAGGTCAGCTTGACTGAAGGATAATGTAAAGGAGAAAGAGTAATGGAAAATAATGTTGGGAAGGTAAGTAGAAGTCAGACCATGGAGGACCTTGAATACCAGGTGAAGGATTTTCAATTTTGGTGGGCAATGGGGAACCAGTGCAGGTTCTTGATAGGGAGAGTGATTTGATAAAAACTTTATTTTAGGAAAATTAACATGGTTGTAGTATGTAGGATATATTGGAAAGGGAAGGAGCTGGAATCAGGAAGACAATCTAGGAAACTGTTAAAGTAATCTAGGCAGGAGGTAAAGAGGGCAAGAAATTAGGTAGTAAGAATAGAAAAGAAGGATTGGTTGCCAAATGAAATTATGTCACGTTTATTAGTTTTTTTTTCCACTGGCTATTTTTTTTTTGGTAAAAATACAATCAAATTAAAGAAGTATTATACCAGGGAGAATATGGACTTAGGTCTAGCATCAAATCTATAGAAATAACAGTTAAAGATGTCTATACTTTGTCCTGTTTAGACCACCCAGAAGTCTTCTATTCCATTAGGAGAATGACATTTTAGAAAGGACATTGACAAACGAAATTGTGGGGAGTGGGGAGCAACTGATTTGGCAAAGGATCTTGAGCTATGACACATGAACATCAGCTGAAGGACTTGGGTGTTTGGTATGGAGAAGATTACAGGGAAAATGATGCACCTCTTCAAGTATTTAAAGAGCTGTCATTTGGGAGAGGGATTAAATATAGGGTCAAATATTTACTACTAAGAGGTTATCTAATCCAACTCATTGGTCCAAAGAGGTTAACTAACTGGCCTCAGGTCACATAGGTAGAAAGTAGCAAAGATGGTATTCAGAGAGATTCTGACTTTAAAACACATATTGTTGCTGTGTTATCCCAACTACACCTTTTTTGGTTTAGCCACAAAGGGACTGAAAAGCTATTTTCAGGAGTTTAAAGAGGTTACTTTATACTTAAAAGAGGGGAAAAAAATAACCCTATCCAAAAATAAGTTTTCCAATGTGTTTCCTTGGGAAGTTATGGGTTTCCCTTTCCTCATAGTTCTTCATCAAAAGCTAAATGGTCACTTATAGCATATGTTGCATGGGGAATTTTTATCTTATTCAGGAACCAGCTGGATTCCATGGCCTTTGAGTTTCTTTCCAACTCTGATAATGTGGAACTCTATAATACTTCCAACAGTACAAACTACAGAGGAATTGTATGATTTCCCTAGCTGTGAAAAGTAACATATTTATAAACCAGAGGTTTTTGGCAGTATAGGACCTAATATAAGTTCTATAGTAGCTGCTCAAATATATTTGAATAAATGAATGATTGAATGGATGTAAGGGGAGTTTCTATGCAGATTACGGCATGAGATTGAATGCCATGTATAATCTTGCCTTCTTTAACACCAACAAGCATTTATTAAGCAGTTATAATGAGCCAGGCACTATAATAAATGCTGGGGATAAAAAGAAACTAAAAAGAAAAATTCTGACCTCAAAGAACTTGTAGTCTAATGTAATCTAATTCAATTTCCCAGACTCAAAATTTAGCACCATGGTATCAGGCTCTTTAAGAAACTGACTAGACATTCATTCACATACCTCCTATCATCTCTTGGGCCCTAACTTGGGAATTTATGTCATTCTTCAGAAGCTTAAATGTTAAAACTCTTTAGTGTAGAAGCATGGTGCAGACCCTGAACTTGACTGAATCCTCAGTTCAAAGAAGAAATGGAAGAATTCTGTCACCTTGTCTTGGATGTGAGGATAAAAGGCTAGATCTGAAAGCAAAGGAATGAGGGAGAAATATGGTATACAATTAAAGAACACTGGGGTTGAATATGACCTGGAAGATCATCTGGTCCAGCCCCCTCATTTTACTAATAAGTAAACTGAGGCTTAGAGATATTAAGTGATTAAGTGATAGGGTTTCTACCTATGTGACCTGAGGCCAGTTAGTTAACCTCTTTAGACTGTACAGCTAGTTAACTACAGAGCTGAGACTTGAACCCATGCCTCCACATTCTCAATCTACTTCTCTTACATTAGGTGTAAGGTGGTTTAGGTGACAAGCCCCAGGTAGAGTGAGACAGCACTATCCCAAACTAATCTGGGGGCAGAGATTTTTTTCTCATTATTTACCCCAAGAATTCTTAGAAGTAATGACATCTAAACAACTTGTTGGGCTCCAAGTCTCAAGAACTGTGTGCTCTGGCTATTGAGAGTGAAGAGGACATAAATGACAGCTTTTACAAAGGCAGCTTATTAATACTGCTTAATTCAGAAGAGCTTGACAAAAATAATTATGACTTCATGCATTTGTTCATGGAACAGCACTTGATGTATTCTCACTTGAATAAAAATAGCCTCATAGTGGAGGCAATTCTTATACTACTAAGTGAAATTAAGTTTATAAGAACTTGAAATGGGTAAGAATTCATTTTTTTGGCATGAGCAGAAAAAGTGATATACAGTTTACAATGTACAAAGGAGAGGAAATGCCAGAGCTACTTTTTGTCAGGCCCAAATGGAAGGAGCAATGATGCATCAATTTAAGATTATTTTAGAAACAATCTATAATCCAGTGCTACAGATGTTGGAACCCAGACAAAAAACTGTGGAGCCGTATGCTGTGTAAGTTTTTCCAAAAGTGAGTGGCATTGCTAGCTCAAAGAATTTTCTTAGTTGTGCAAAATCACAGCCAAAAGTTTCTCATCTTGAAAGCATAACCCTCTTCATCATAAAGACTAAGGGAAAATTATGTCGAATTAAGAATTCTGAAGTGTCTAATAGTTCATCTCTAATGGACATATGTAAGCAAAAATACTTTTTTAATTTGTGCTTTTGCTGTTACCATAGTAACTTGCAAAGGAAACTGGAAGCCACATAATTGACTGCAGGACAACTCTCGAGTGATGGAGTCATTGTGTAGGAAGCTTGGTTTTCCACATGTATGTAAGGTTGCAATTTTCCAACACATACGACTTTGGAATGGTTATTGATTTTGAAATTTGGAAGGTATGTTGGGAAAGGCAAACCTTGCAAATAGACCACACTGGGTTTACAAAATACTATTCAACCTTTTGGATTCCACATGTAGTATTAAAGACCTAGGTCCTGCTTGAGATTATGACTTTGAAAATGAAAGAATTATAGAAACACAGGACAAATGAAGATAATTTGCTCACACTTGATTTTTCCTATGTTACTGTTGTCTTTAAGTGGTGATGGTTTGAGAGAGAGTGGTTTCAGATACATACCTACCTGTCTCACCTAACAGGACCTATATTGCTTCCTACAGTGCTGTTGTAGAAAATCAGGATATCTGAAAAAAATTTTGCAGTTTCCCCCTTAAAATCATAGCTGCATGTTGACATAGCCTTTGAGCAGCATGAAACCAAAAGAAAACTATCTGCTCTTTTAGAAGTCCTGTTACAAATGCATCGTTTCCTACATTCAACATTTAACCTGCTACAAGGACTTCTAAGCTCATGCTATTGAGAGGTCACTACCAAATGTTTCAGAAATAATTCCATATGTTAATTTGCAAATTAATTGTTTTAGATGAATTCATTTATGATTTGTACTCACCCACTACTTTCAATCAAGATTTGAAGTAGCATTTTGACCTGATTATAAACACGATTATTTTGAATCTGAGACTGTTTCTGACTTTTTCCCAAACCCAGTTATTAATGATTAGCTGCATTAAAATACTTTCTAGGCTGAAATAACTTTTAAGAACCTACTATGCTGAAGGCACTGTGCTAGGTTCTGAGAAGTATAAAAGGATAAAAAGATACTTTCAAGAAGTCTAGTATGTTTAGTATGGGAGACAAGACAGGTAACTTTAATACAACAGAATGTGTTAACTATGTAAGAGACGCTTTGAGAAGTTAGAGGAAAATGAGTTCAAGTTTGCTTAGGGGATTAGTGAAGACTAGAAAGCTGAGAGATGCGTTTGAATTGGGTCTTAAATGAGCTGGATTTTAGTAGGTAGAGATGGTAGAGAGAATCCATCTTGGTAACAGAGAACGGTATGAATAAAAGTATGGAAACTGGAAAGTGTGAAACATATTGAGAGAACTGTGTCTAGACCAGTTTCATTTTAGCATGGGGTGCTTAAAGGGGAATAGTGTCAGATAAGGATAGGCCAATCAGGGCCAGATTGTGAACCCTGTGGGCAATTATGTGAGGCACTGGAAGTTTTGGGCAAGGAAACAACATGATCAGAGCCGGGCATCAGGATAATTAATTTAGCAGCAGTGTTTGGTTGGATTTGAGGTGAAAATCTGGAAATGGGTAAAACAGCTACGAGACTATTGAAAGCTGATGAGGGTCTGAACTAGGTTACTAGACGTGATGCTGAAAAACAAAGGATGACTTTGTGGAGTGGAATTGATAGGACTTGGCAGATGATTAGATGTGGAGTAGAGGGAAAAGGAGTCAAAGGTAAGCTGCAAGGTATTAAATTTCAGTGATAAAGGGAACTTCTCTGTCAGAAATAAGGAAGCGAAGACAGAGGGAACAGTTTAGAGGGTAAGATGAGTTCAGTTTTAGGTATATTGAGTTTGAGGTGGCACATTCAGGTAAAGAGGGCCAGTAAGCAATCAGAATTATGAATCTGGTGTTTAGAAGAGAGATCAGGGTCAGAACAAGAAATGGGAACTAAATTCAAGGGAGTGGATGGATCAGTTAGTCAATAAGCATTTACGAAGGTCTTGCTATATGTCAAGCACTGTGTGAAGGACGTGATACAAATGGAAACAAGAACAGTTCCTACCCTCAAGGAGCTCACACTAGAATGGGGGAGATGACATGCAAATAACTAGGTATATAGAGGATATATAAAAAATAAATGGAAAGTGATCTCAAAGGGGAGGGCAGGTGAGAGGACTTGAAAAGGCTTCTTGCAGAAGGTGGATTTGGGCTGAATCTTGAAGAAAGCCAAGAGGATGAGGGAAGGAGGGACCACATGCCCAGTGCAACTGTTGTTGTTGTGTTCGTCCTTGGTGGCCAAAGAAGACCATGCCATCAGAGAAATGATGACATGACTTGCACTTGGCTTTGTTTTGAGTGAGGGAGGGCTGTGCAGGTCACCAGCTTCATTTCTTTTCCAGAGCCATCTGAATCCAGTGACCAGATATTCATCAGGATGAGTGGAGATGGCCTAGGATGCAATGGGAGACCTTGACCCCTTTAGATCAAGGTCTGTTCAGGTACTCACTTAGGGTGAGGTAACACCCATTCAGTGAATAGGCTTGTTTAAGAAGTAATCAGGGGAAGACGCCTTTAATGAGGCAAATAAAAATAACTACATCAGGTTGGGAGGAAAACAGCAACAGTTCCTATTGATAATCACTCTTAAGCCAGGAGGGTCCAGATAACAGTACTTAGGCAGGGGCCTTGTGTTGTCCTATCTATGGGCTTCAGAGTGCAGTAGGTTTAAGGTTTCAGGAAGGGCAGGGCAGGGAAGAGAAAGGAAGGGAAGAGAAAGGAAGAGAAGGGAAGGGAAGGGATCAGATCTAGCCAAGTCAAGTGCAAGTCATGTCATCATTTCTCATTTTAAAGCTTTGAGTTCCACATTCTCTCCCCTTCTCACTCCCCACCCACCCTCATTGAGAAAGCAAGCAATTCCATGTAGGTCATATATGTGTAGCCATGTAAAACATTTCCATAACAGTCATGTTGTGAAAGACTAACCATATTTCCTCTATACTGTCCTGCCCTCGATTTATTCCATTCTCTCCCTTGAACACAATAGCATTTGCTTCTGATTACCCCTTTCCCCAATCTGCCGGCCCTTCTATTATCTTTCCTCTTCTATCCCCTTCCCCCTGCCTTCCTGTAGGGTTAGATAGATTTCCATACCCAAATGAGTGTGTGCTATTCCTTCCTTAAGTCAAATCTGATGAAAGGAAAGAGAAAGGAAGAAATCTAGCCAGTAAACCCCAAGTTACTGGTCATTCTCTGGTCATCCAAATTTACCTTCCTTTGGAGAAGAGAAGGAAGGGGAGGGGGAGAAAGCCAGGAGAGGAGGAGTTGAGTTACCCAGCTAGCTGGATCCCCATTCAGGCAACTGCATCTACTCATAGATTGTTGTGTTTATCCCAGTGCAACTAGTGCAATGGCAAAGCAGTGGGGGATGTTAGATTGGTGTGTACAAGGAACACTAAGTGAGCCAGTGTACTACAGCCTAGAACACATGGAGAAGTAAAGCATAAGAAGTCGAGAAAGGTAGGAAGGAACCAGTTAATAAAAAGCTTTAACTGCTCAACAGAGGACTTTATATCTGATCCTAGAATTACTAGTGAGCTATTAGAGTTCATTGAGAAGAAGAGTATATGACATGATCAGAGCTATATTTTAAGAAAGTCATTCTGATATCTGGGTGGAGAATGGATTGAATTGTGGAAACATTTGAGGCAGGGAGGCCTATCATAACAGTCAAGGCAGCTGGTGGTACAATAGATAGAGTGCTAAGTCTGAAGTCAGAAAGACTTAATTTTGGGAGTACAAATCTGACCTCAGACACTAACTAGCTGCATGACCCTGGGCAAGTCACTTCAGTTTCCTCATCTGTAAAAAGAACTGGAGAAGGAAATATCAAACTGAGATGAATGAAAAACATGAAAGACTGAGTTTCTGGGTAATTAATACTCAATTTATTAATTAGGCTAGCTAATAATCAATAAAATTGATGGTCAGTGGTTTCTCTCATGGAGAAGCTGAAAGTCTTAAATACATTTTTGGAGAAGTTAGTGCTGCTGACAAGTGAAAAATCAGTCCTGATTGGTGGACATTTTAATGAGGTGGTATTGAAGTCTTCACCTCCTCCTGCTGAGAATGTGGCTTGATCAAGACCCTCAATTGCCTCCATATCCACCCAGACCACTCTGGTTGGTTTTCTCCTTCATGAGCTGGGTCACCCTAAACTCTAACTGCAATGCAAGAACATGGGCTCATTGTTTTGGGTCAAGAATTTACCTACATAAGATTCTGTTTATACCTTAAACAAACTTAAGGTCTCCTAGTTAGGTGGGTTTCTGCCCAAGATGGAGGAACATGTTTCCTGAGGGTTAGGAGACATCTCATCAATCAACCATGTCCTTCAGAGACTGGTTGACTAACCTACATGGTCCCTAAATGAGAAATGAAGGAAGAGAAACCTTAATTCTAATTTAATCACTAGTTGTTAATGTAATAGCAAAATAATCATTTTTCTCAAAACTACTTCAGTATCCTTGTCAAGAAAAACCCAAATGGGGTAACAAAGAATCAGGACTGCAACAATGAAACAACAGCGGCAAAGTAATAGTTGAGGCAAGAGGTAATGAGGACCTCTACCAAGGTGGTAGTTGTATGGGTGGAGAGGAAACACATACACAAGAGATGTTTTGAAGGTAGAAACGACATGATTTGGCTATGGATAGGCTATGTGGGATGAGAGAGAATGAGCAGCTGAGAATGATAGTGAAATTGTTGGTCTGGGTGACTGGAAGATTGGTCTTCCTTCAACAGTAACAGGGAAATTTGGAAGAGGGTAGAGGTTAAGGGGGAAAAGATAATGAGTTCTATTTTGAATATGGTTAGTTTCCGTTACCAATGGAATATCCAGGTTGAGATGTCCAAGACACAGCTGATGATGTAAGTCTATCTCATAAGAAATTTTTTTGTGAAGAAAAGACTAATGCAATTCCAGAAATGTGGTACAAGAAAATAAGTCATTTTCCCCTAACCTGAGGCCTCCAATTTAGTGACTTTTTGGTCTGTAATATAGTTTGTGCTAGGTAGTACCACTTTCTGGGTTAACTGTGATATAGTAGTCAAGCTCTATTTGCCACTATAAATACTTACTGTAGTAAAAACCGATAAAGGTTACTAGATTCTAGGAACTGTGAATATGAAGTTGAGAGTCTTCTAAATGGAAGGAGTGTGAAAGAAAGAGAGGGAAGAAGAAGGTGGTTTTGGAAGTCATATAAAAGTGGTAAGTTAAAGTGAATTACTGCTTTAGGTCTATACACAGCCAACAGAGCTACTGGTCTACTATGAAGCATAGGATGCCATGGGTTGGTCACCATTTTAACTCCATCTCTTTCTTAGTAGTTTTCAAGTGGGGGCCTGTGTGTGTGCAGGGTAGATTTTACTTCCTCACCATAAAAATTTTCTCTTATTATGAAATGAGTATAATACAAAAAACAGTAGAATCATTCAATCAATCAATGCATAGTACCTACTTAGAGCCACGTACAGTGCTATGCACTGGGGATACAAATACAAGAAGGAAAATAATCCTTCCACTCAGGAATGCTAAAGCTTAAAGGGACCTTAGATATCCTCTTGTCCAACAGCTCCTCCCCTTTTTTATTTTCAGGTGAGGAAACTGACACCTAAACATGACCTGTGATTTGTCCAAGGTCACATAATGCATCTGTCCCAGAGTCAGGACTAACACTTTCATCTCCTGCCTGTAGATTCAGGGCAGATTTGCTTTATGGGTGAACTTTTTGGAACATATGATCATATAAAATGAGGAATGCCTAGATTTTTTTCTTTTCTTCATTTCCTAGTCCTATGCCAGTTTTGTGGTCTGTGGTAAAAATAAGTGGCATTTGATCTAAAACAGTATCAGATCTCTAATTTTTGCCAACCCCATAAAGGAATCTGGAGCGACCTTATTTTTGGCCACTTAATTAACTTCAGAGGACATATTTACATATGAGAAAAGTGACAGTCCTAGAAGGCACAACTATTAATAACCTATGAACAGAAATTATAGGAAGGTAAATTCGAACTTGATGTTAGGAAACACACTGATCTTGACTGTCCCCTACCTAGAAGTAATTCCATATGGAAGTTTGCCTACTTCTAAAGGCATCCTTACTCATTTCTTACCTTCTGAGTAGAAAATTAATAGTGAAGGAATTAAAAAATTCTTAACCATGTGTTCCCTTTGGCTTTTTCCCATAAGACTATTATTTCCTACTGACAGTAGCAAAAGAGGTCCATGTTTTCATTTACTCAGCTTCTATTGTAGCACTAAGCATAGCTGGTAACTTCAGCATCCTGGGAAAGGCATTGGACTCAGGAGAGAGGAACTAAGGAACACATCATATGGTGAATTATTTCTGCAAAGGAAAATAAATCTGATCTTACCTTCCACCTGAATTTGCCTAATAAGGAAAGCAGAAAGGGCTAGTATATACCAATCACATTTTATATACAACACTGAGGATTGTGCATGAAGTTCAATTAAGCCAAGTGGGACAGAAGATATGACTGAAACACATATAATTTGAAAATTCCTTATCTAGAACTGAGCAATTTTGGTTAAAAGGAAGGAAAATGTCACAAGAAGAAAAAAAAAGTCTCTTTTTGTTTCTTCCTCTTATTATTTTTTGAAAGAGGGTGTAATTGAGAAAGATCTTTTCACTTTCCAGTAAGAATATTTTCATATTATTAGCACTTTCAGACCAGAGGTAGGTTAACAGAAGTTGCTTATCTTCCTCCAAAACTATCATTATTTTTTTTAAAGTGAGGTCTAATAACAAAGTATTTTAGATTAAGATTGGATGTTGAAGGATAAGCATCCAATGAAAGGTGACCAAGATAAAGAGGGGTATGGATACTATTTTATATGAAAAACAGTTGAAGAAATTTGAGATCTTTAACTTAGATAATTGAAGATGTGGAGCAGTGGAATCTTCTTCAGAGGTTTGGAGAGTGTAATATGTTCTAGAAGGCAGAACTATTAACATAGCCTATGAACAGAAATTATAGGAAGGTAAATTTGAGCTTGATATTAGAAAAGTTTTCTGACAATAAGAATTCTCTGAAAAATGGAATATTGCATGTTGTGAATCTGTAAGTTTGTTGTCATTAGAAAGGACCAAGAAGGAACTGGATGATTATTCATAAAGATATTGAAAAAGAGATGTATGTTCTTGATACGGATTTGGAATAGATGATCTCTAGGAATCAGGAACTGGGCTTGAATTCTGACTTTGTTAGTCTCTTGGTTATGATGGGCATACTTAGCTCCCTCATTTGTCAAATTAGGTGTAGCAGACTAGATCCCTTCCAGTCCTAAATTTTATGGTTTATGATGGAAAGAGCTTTGAAGGTGAGAAATACTCAATCAACAATAACAAAAACAAATTTTTTAAGACTCCTGCTTCTCCAGAGGGCAAGTATATTTATTTCAGGTCTTTCTCTGAGCACTATGCAAATATACTTGGTTGCTTGATCCTTCTCTATTTTTCTAACCCACCTTCCCCATTCTGGCTTTACTTGTTCCTAATTACAGCCTCAAACACATGATCTTCCCCTTTAATGTTTTACCAGCTATTGAAGTAGAATCCCTCACTTCTGACCGATTGTTCATGACCTGTAAATTCTTATCCCTGTATAACCAACCTGCAGTTTGAGCATAAATTTTCCTGGTCTTTAAATGTGAGTGTTCACTAAAAATTCTCTAGGGAATTGAGGAGTCAGTTTCTCACTTCCTTTTCCAGGGCTGCTGGAACATTTCTAGATAAAATCATGAAATTGAATTGATGCATAACATATAATCTCAGCCATATCCTTGATCAACAATCTTTTTCTAAGCTATTATTGATTTCCTACCTTGCCCCTTAGAGAGACTACTAGAACCTTTCTTCTCTCACCCAGTGGCCCCACTACTCCCCATTCCTATAGTAAAATACCAGCCTCCTACTTCATTGAGAATATGGGATTATTTGACTTGCGTTTCCTTAGCCTGCTTCCTCCTCCTCAACACCATTACCCACTCTTTCTTCTTTCACATCTCCTGAAAGCTGATCCCTCTACCTCTTTCCTTTCTTACTCTAAGATCTTGTTCCCACAGTCCTCACTTTTCGTATATCTTTAGTCTCTTCCTCACCACTGACTCCTTCCAATTGCCTACAAGCACTACGTGGTTACCCAGTCCTGTCAATTAGAAACCACAAGCAGTATTGTCCTTGGAGTATACTATAGACCACCTAAACAGAAAGAGGAAATGGGTGAACAGTTTGGGACATATTTGTTGTTCTTGAGTTGTTTGAATACTGTCTGATTCTACGTGACTCCATCTGGGGTTTTCTTGGCAAAGACACTGGAATAGTTTGCCATTTCCTTCTCCAGCTTGTTTTATAGGTGAGGGAACTGAGGCAAACAGGGTTAAGTGACTTGCCCAGAGTCATACAGCTAGTAAATGTCTGAGGCCGGATTTGAACTTAGGTCTTCGTGATTTCAGACCCTGCATTCTATCCACTGTACCACCTAACCTCTGTGTCTTAGATCAAGCTATTCTCCATACTTGGAATGTACTCTTTGTCCATCCTTTAAAGTTTCACTCAAATGCCACATCATCCTTAGTCCCCACAATCCATGGCAAAGACCTTCAACCTCATAATGCAATGATAATTATATTTTACACTAAAATATAATTATGTTTTGCACTAAAATTTGCACTAAAGTATAATGATACTTTACACTAAAATTTTGTACTAGAAGTGCTATATAGTATGACTATGTCTGTGTCTTGTCTCCCTCCTAGACTGTACTTTCCATGAGGTGTGAGGACTGTGTCCTAAATTAACTTTGTCTCTCACTCAGCACATAGCAAAAGTGGCTTTTGTTGTCATAGCTTTAGTCATGTCCCCTAAAGACTCTCTCCTGGCCTGCCTTCTCTTTAAATACTCTCTTGGTGACCTCATCAGAACTTGTGGTTTCAACATCTCAGTAAAAATGACTCCCAGATTTATGGATCCTGTTTTAATCTTTGCCCTCAGTTCTATTTCCACATCCAAAGCTGACTATTATACATTTCAAGTTGGTTGTCTGGCAGGTATCTCACTGACATCATCTCAAAAACAGAACTTGATTTCTTTTCCCTCAAACCCACCTGTCTTCTGAAGTTCCTTATTTCTGTTTCAAGTACCACCATCTTTCCAATCATTCATTTTTAAAACTGAGTCATATTGAACTCTCCTCTCTCTCATCCCATCAAGCTGGATCAGTCTTGTTGATTCTGCCTCCAAAATGTGTCTTGTGTCTGCCTCCTGCTCTTCACTCATGGTCACCACCTGAGTTAAGACTCTTCTCATCTTTCATCTGGACAATTGCTACAACCTCCTTAATGTTTTCTCACTCATCTTTCCCCTCTTGGCTCTGTCCTCCACATAGCCTCCAAAGTGGTATTCCTAAAGCACAGATCGGATCACCTCCCTTCCCTGCTCAATAAACTTCAGTGGCTTCTTATTTCCTCTAAGAGCAAATTCAAATAAAAGCCCTTCATAATCTAGCTCCTTCCTCTTTTTTCTAGGTTGATTATCCATTAATCCCTTCCATGAAGTCTATGTTCCAACCAAACTGTTCTTGCCATTTGTCATACATTCCATTGCCTTTGTCCTCAATCTTTTGGAAAGGTTGTCTTCCATTCCTAGAATGGATTTCTTCCTCACTACCACTTCTGGGCTTTCCCAACTTGCTGTAAAATTCAACTGTAACAAAAGCTCCTACCTGAGGCCTTTCTAATCACCCAGACAGCTAGTTTCTGTTCCCACCAACAGTTTATTTTATGTATATTTGTATCTGTGTGTGTGTGTGTGTGTGTGTGTGTGTGTGTGTGTGTGTGTGTGTATGTTATATCTCCCAATTGAATACAAGTTCCCTGATGATAGGGATGCTTTCATTTTTGTCTTTGTGGCCCCTATCATGTTTCCAATCATGTAGTAGGTATTTGATAAATGTTTGTTGATTGAGTGAAAATCTCACAGATTATCTAATCTAGTCAGAAAAGTTCTGTGGGAACCCTTTATGAGTAGAGCTCACCAGGTAAAGAAATTATTTTTAATATTTTGTGGAAAAAAAGTTAAATGTGGTACCTTGGTTGAGATACTATAAATAAACACAAAATTGAACATTTAAGTAAAATCAATATAGAACAATGTAGTGTTAACCTATTGTTTAGTAAGATGACTGAATTTGGTATTCTGAATGATAAGGTAGAGATGAAAAAATGAACCAAAAAAGAAGTTTTTAGTATGATCCTAGCAATGAAATTTTATATATGTATATATGCACATATATACATATATATATATATATATATATAATATTTATCATTTAGCCAAGAAACAATTCCATCTTCATTGGAAGAAGGGACCTCTAACTATTCCACACATGCATAAAAGCAAATATGCCTTTATGTTAGCTTGGGAAAAAATGTTTTCTTTTTTTTTTTCTCTGAGCACAGTTCGATTACAGGCTACTGAATAGAGGCTGCAAACGATAGAAAAACAAATATGCTACTTATTCTTTACATATATAAGCTTTGGGGAAAGCAATCCTTGACAGTTCCTTGATTTTTTAAATATAGCAAATCTTTAATCAGGCTAGATGCGTTAAAACGTGATTTTTACCAGTGAATTGACCCGAGTTGAGTACTTGTGTTGAAATGCTTTTTTTCACCCCCTTGAAAGCTGACTTGTGGGAAAAAAAATCAGATATTCTATGATATACTTTGCCTCAGTGACAAGATGTTTTGGGGGAAATCATCCAAGCTTGAAATAAAATCTTTATTGAAAGTAATTCTACATTCATGCCAGTCAGATACATTGTAGGATTAGACCAGATATCCCAGGGGAAAACTACAGTATATGCACCAGGCAGAGTTGATTATTTGGACCTCCTGTCAGTTTTTAACTCACTTACAATGGCTGAGGCTTTCAGGCCTGGGACAACTCTGTTTTCAACATTATTCTACAAGAAAGTTAATATACTTTATTTTAACTATGCCAAATGTACTGGAAAATAACCTGGTAATAAGATATCCTCCACCTATGATGTTCTATGTTTGCAAAGAACAGTTAGTTATGCATGCGCATTTTAAGGATGCAAAAACGTACTCCAAATGGTTCAGATGTATAAAGAATTTTTCTGGTTGAACTTTTTTTGGGGAGGAGACAAGTTTCCCTTTTACTCTCATAGAAGCAATAGATGTAAATAATCTCAGGAGCAGCAAAAATGATTTACTTTGCAAATTTACCTTAAATGGCAAAACTGCCTTTTCTTTTCTCCTGCCAAAGTAATTTAATTATCAATATTATTTGGTGTCAAAATGAAAGACAAAGGTGTCACTTAGAGCATCAACAACAGCTCAAGGTGTCATTTTGGAAAAGGTCATGGAATTGCTTTTTGGACATAATTACCAAGGCAATGAAGGTAGAAAGGATAGAGAAATCATTTCATATTCAGTATCATATTTAAATTCCTTGGAGAATGAACTATGGTCCTGTAGGAAAGAAAATAAAATGAGTTGCTTGCTGGCTATTATAGGCCTGCTTCTTTTTTCCATCTGGAATTAATGCACCTTTGGATTTAATTCATCCAAATAAATTCAAAATTGAGGGGGAAATGAAAGCCAATAAAAGCCCTAGATTTCTCATTTAAAAATGATAAATATCAAGAAGATAGCTCAAGTCGGTTATGCCTATTTGAAAAACGTGTATAGTTTTTGTCTGCTCCTTTCCAAGCCCCTGAGTAATTACTTATATATCTCAATAGAGACTTCTTCCTCTTTTCTCCCCCTTTCTGGTTTTCTCCTCCTGTTCATCAGTTCCTTTAAGAGCTGGCCTAAAACTTACAGCCTTTAGGAAGACTTCTTGAAATATACTTAATGCATTCTAATCACTTCACCGACTCACCTGATATTTCAGTATTTGTTCAATTTACACTATATCATTTTACACCCATACGTTGCTTTTTGTTTTATCTTCATATCGTTTCACTGCCCAGAAGCTTTACCTCCCTCAATGAGATGTTAAACTCCTCAAGATGAGGCTCCCTGTCTTCTACTTTGGCATCCGTTCATAGCACCCACTACAGTGTTCTGTTCACAGTGGTGACTCAATACTTGTTAATGAGTTCTCTCAGGAAAGTAGATTAGAGCTTTATGGATGAGTTGTGAGAGAGGCAGGCAGGTGAGGTACATTGTTGGTCTTGTAGATAGGGCACTAGAGTGGGAATGAAGTGCATCAGGTTAATTGTCTGCAGCTGGCACACAATGTTCCCATAGACAGGCTACTTAAATATCCTGAATGCCTCCAATTTTCTCTTTTGTCTAGAAGGGATAATAAGACCTGACCCAATCTACCTACCTACCTCGTGGGGTTGGTGGGAAGAGAGTACTTTGTAAACTCTAAAGTGCTCTATTAATGTGAGTTATTAGTATTATTACAGCTCTCCAAGGGACATAGAGACTAGGACAGATTGTGGACTCTATTAGCCCACTTATCTACATCTTTAAATGCCTTTCTCTTTTCCACCTCCTCAGCAGGTTATAGTACTCCTCTGAAGTCAGCCATAGAAGATGGGATGGGGAATGCTTGGAAAGTGTTGAGTAGAAGAACCAAAGCCTAACAATAGAATGTTAGAGCCAAAGGTAATTTAGACAGCAGTCCTTAGATTCCATGTAGTACCATATCTTTCTTGATAGGTTTGAAAACTGAGACATAGATATCAAGTGGATCTCCCAGGGCCATGTAGCTTGTTAGTGGCAGAGTATAAATTAGAAGTCATATTTCCTGGCTCTTACTCCTTGTTCTTTCTACTATTCTATTACAATAAAGATCAAATGTTCAGACTTATTTTTCATCCTACTGTTTTTTGAAGTTTTGAGTTTATGCATATTTTTCTTTAGGCCAAAAGTGTACAAACAGAATGTTTAGGTTGGGTAACAGTTTATCCTTCACAACCCTTCCTACAAAGCTCAATTTATAGATAATTTAAAAAAACACAAAAAGAAATAAGTGAGCTCACTCTCTGACAAAAATATGTGGAAGGTATAAGATGTCTGGGAAGGGACAGAGAGGACTGCAGAGACAAAATGCTGGACACACACATTAGGTCAGAGGCACTTCCAGAGCCTGTACTCTACATCCAGGAATTCCTTCTTATCTGAAATTTTGTCTGGCACCATTTCCTCCCCACCCCCATCCCAGGTATGAGGGATCTTTTGGCTCCTCTGACTCTTCTTCCAGACTGGCTTACAGGAATGTACAGAAATTCCTAGATCTTGTTTCTGTTTGGCCAATGCCCTGTGATGATACCACATGGGCTCTGATCATGCTAGGTCTCAGTACAGGAGGACAGATTAAATCAGGTCCCTCTTTGGACTCAAAAAATAGAAAATAATATCAAAAAGAAGCTTTGTAATCATTCAAACATACTGATTTTACTTGTTTATAAGTTTCTTTTATGAAAAAAAGGAGAATGGTGACTTTGGACTTCTATTCTATAATGAAAGATTGTTTGATAAAAGAAAAGTGATGGGAATACTGTGAGAAAATGACAGTGTCACAGGGATTCTTAATCTGGGGTTTGGGAACTTTATTATTGTAATTTTTCTTTTGAGAAATGAATTTAATTATAATTGGGTTTTTCAAAAAAAAATTCCATGTGTTTTATTTAGAGGCTGCTAGGTGGTACAGTGGATACAGTGCTGAGCCTGGAGTCAGTAAGATCTGAGTTCAAATATGACCTCATATTCTATGTGTGATCCTGGGCAAGTTACCTGACCTCAGTTTGTCTCAATTGTAAAATCGTGATAATGACAACCACCTACCTCCCAAGGTTGTTTTGAGGATCAAATGCGATACTTAACACAGAGACTGGCACATAGTGGATACTTAATAAATACCAGTTTCCTTCCTTCCTTCCTTTATTTTATGCTTTAAAGAATATTATTCTGAAAGGGGATCCACAGACTTCACTAGAAAGCTAAAGCTATGACACATAAAAGTTTAAGATTCTCTGTTCTAGAGTTTTTGACAATTAAGGAGAGGACGATTCGCATGGTCAGACAGGTACTCTAGATTTTAGGAAAGTAGAGTTCCATAGACTTGTAAGACAAGTCAGATTGAATGAACTGAGGTGGCTTGTGAACAAAAAATAGCAAGGACACAAAACATAGATATTTGAGTTTTATGTTTAACAAGAAAAGGAAGAAGAAACACATAGTGAATAAGTTTAATGGACAATAGAGAAAATAAAAAAAAAACTAATTGCTATTTTGCAAGCAGAGTGACCATCAGAATGGACAGAATGATGCAAACATTGGTTGGAAAGAATTCAGATTTAAGATAGATGAAAGAGATAAAGAGAGCACTTTGCATCCCTGATGAATTCAAATCACTCTCTTCAGATAAATGATGTCCCAAGGACCCAAAAGAACACTAAGGTGTGAGAGATGGCCCACTACTGGTGATAAATGGGAAAGGTGCTGAAAGACTAAGGAGACAAATAAATGTTGCAGTTTTCAAAAATAAGGGAGATTCTGCAAATTACAAACTGTTGAATATGTTGTTAATCCCAGGCAGAATTTTAGAGCAGACTATACTGATAAATGTTTGCTGATTAAGCATTTCCTGCATGCCAGGTGCTGGAGATGCAAAGGAAAAGAAAAAAGTGTTTGCCCTCATGGAACTCACATATTAAGTGGATGGTATGTGAACTGGTAAAAAAAAATCTGTACCAATAAGGAGTCAGCATCATTTCACTAAGAACAAGTTACGTCAGACAAACTCATCTTTTTTTTTCCTTTTTGAGACAAGGTTATTAGATTAGTTGATCAAGGAATTATCTGTAGTTAAGCAAAGCAAGTGACAAAATTTTTCATGATACCTCATGTGTAAAATGAAGAAATTTGGACTAGATTATAATAGCTAGATATAGCATTGATTAAGTTTATGTACTCAGCTTATCAGGGGTATTGCTTAATGTATCCATATCTAACTAGAATGAGAGCTAACTGGCGGTATGAGGAAGGGTTTTGCCCTCAACCCTCTTCTGTTAAACATAATTTCACAAATATTTTATTGGTATCTTTTGATTTTTCCATCACCTAAATTTTTTGGAGGTCATCTCCAGTTGTCCTGATCTTGCCCCTGGATCCAGATGACTCTGGAGAAGAAAACGAGGCTGGTGACTTTGCACAGACCTCCCTCACTTAAATTCAATTCACTTTTAAGTCACGGCATCACCTCCCTCATGTCATGATCCTCTCCAAGAATGATGGACAAACAACAACCACCTCATTTTTCCACTGTGTCCTTCTCCCTGTTCCTTCCTGAAAACAATGCCTTACAACAAAGAATTTTTAAAAAGAAAAAAAAAACCCTAGTTCAGTAAAACTACAACATATTGAAAAAAAATCTGGCATTATCTCCTGTACCACACCTTGAGTCCCCCATGTCTACAAAGGAACAGGGGGAGATGGTTTTACATATCTTTTCTTTGGGATCCAGCTCAGTTATTAAAATTCCATAGCATTGTTTGATAGATTGTTTTGTGTTCTTATTGACCTTTCTGTTCACATTGTTGTAGACATTACGTGTTTTGAGGTTTCTGCTTAACATCATTTTGCCTCAGTTCATGTAAGTCCTCCACTGCTTTTCTCCGTCTGTTATTCTTTTTCTACTAGATATTTTTATCTAAGACTTATTTATTCAATTTTAGTATGACTTGAGACTAATATTGTTAATGTACTGGATGACAGAACTGGCATCCAAAAATACCTCAGTAGACTATATGAAAAGTGGACTAGATGAAGAAAAAAGGTAATAGAATAAATGCAATGTCCTACACATAGATTAGTACAAATTTACTGCTTAAGTACAGGATGGAGTGAAATATGGCCAGCCTGAAGTTTTAAGTAAAGGAGTCTGGGAGGCAGCATCATATAAAGGAGAGAGTGAGGAAGACCTCAGCTCACTCCTGCTTTGGATGCTAACTTTGTCATCCTGTGCAAATTATTTCTTCTCTCTTGGTCTCAGTTCATCTGGAAAATGATGGCATTTGGCTAGATGGTTCCTGAGGTCCTGTCCTGCTCTAAGTCTATGATTCTGTGTCTTGGGAGTTCACCAAATGTACGTTCAATATGGGTTGAGTGTCAACAAAGTTAATATAATCTTTAGAATGTGTTCATAGAAGCATAGTGTCTAGAACAAGTGATGGTTAAGATCCTTCTCTATTCTGCACGGCTTCCAGAATATTATGTTTAATTCTAGATACTCTATTAAGAATGTGTCTAGAGGAAGGAGATCAGGCTAGTGGAGAATTTAAAATTGTATCATCTTAAAAAACACTTACGGATCAATGGTTATCACAGAGGTGAGAAAAGCTTAGTAGTTTCAGGATAGTTGTGTTTAAATATTTGAAGCTATATAGAAGATGGATTCAATTTATTTAGTATCTATTGATCCATAAGGGAGAAGGAGTTCCACTGGTTGGAAATAAGAGGGAGGCAAAACTTTCTAATTATTGCGTCAGAAATGAAACAGGCTTTGTTATGAAGTAACAAGCTTCTATTCACGAGTCACTGAAGGTGTTCAAGTGAATGACCGATTGGGGGATGTTGGAGAGAGACTTTATGCACTGGGCAACATTTGGATTAGATAACTTATAATGTCTTTTCTATGGGGCAGCAAGGTGGCTCACTGGATAGAGTACTAGGCGTAAAGTCAGGAAGACCCGAGTTCAAATCGAGTCTCAGATACTTACTAGCTGTATAACCCTACATAAATCACTTACTCACTGTTTTTGCCTTTGTGCGCTGGAGAAGGAAATGGCAAAATACGCCAGTTTCGTTGCTAAGAAAACCCTAGACAGGAGGGTTGGACATGACCAAATGACTGAACAACAGCAGCATGGTCCTTTCTAGAGGCATCATGGTATGGAGGATAGAAAGTTAGCTTCATATTCAAGACGAACCAGCTTCAATTCATATACAGACTCTGACCTTGGTACGCTGGGAAGTTACTTAAACCTCCTTATGCTCCAGACAACTCTCTAAAACTAAATTGAAGAGAAGAGTGGATCTCAATGAGTAAAGGAAGTTCTTCAAACATCTTGCACTGTTTAAATGCTGGTGGTGTCACCAAATGAGCTTACCACTCCCACCAAAAACAAGGTTGCTTCTATATCTAAGATTTTATGGGTTTAAAAAAAAAACCCAAAACAAACCAAGTAAAATATTCAGCGCTGTGTTCTAAACTGGATTATACATTTTAGTTATATAATTTTCTATTTATCTTAAAACAGACTCCCGAGGGACTTTCTAGGCAAGACATTAAATTGGGAAATTCAACATTGGTTGCAAAATAAATTAATCTTGAAATAGATTTGTAGTGATGTTTACATGTGGATATGTGTGTGTGTTGGGGGGTGAGGTAGAGGGAAGGATTAGGGGAAGGAGAAAAAGAAAGGCAAAAATAAAACAAGAAGCCTTAGATAATTAGTAGAAGTAGATACGGATCTTCTATGCCCACTCTGCATACACACACACACACATACATATATGTATAATTTATATGTGTGTGTATATGTATATATGCGTGTGTGTGTGTGTGTGTGTGTGTGTGTGTGTGTGTGTGTATCTTATTAAGATCTAGGAAAGAAAAATGGGAAGCAGACCTAGAGGAGTCTTTCTTGACTTTAAAGAAAACCCAGAGATGTAGACAGATGATTTTTTAATGAATAAAAGAAAGATGATTTCTAAAAGCAGGGGTTCTTAAGCTTTTGAGGGGCATGGGTGCCCTCTCAGAATTATGCTTTCAGATGGATAAAATAAATTATATAAGTTTACAAAGAAAACCAATATCGTTAAATATAGCTATCAAAATGTTAAAAAAAAATTCACGGAGTTCAAGGGACAAGATACCCTCCATCCCTTCTTTCCTGCCTCCTTTGCATGTCATCTCCTGTTAGGGTGTTAGTTCCATGAGTACAGGGGTTCCCTTTCTTTTAATTAATTGTATTCCCAGTGCTACAGTGCCTGGCTCAATAGTAGGCACTTAATGTTTATTGAATTGGATTTAAGGTATTTTAGGAATGAGGATATCAGCTTCTGAGAGTTTTGAGACCAAAATGAAGGTGGTTTTTGTTGTCACTTGTTTTTCAGTCTTGTCTGATTCTTCATGACCCCATTTGGGGTTTTCTTGGCAAAGATACTGGAGTGCTTTGCAATCATACAGCTAAGTTAGTGTCTGAGGCTGGATTTGAACTCAGGATGGGGAGTCTTCCTGACTCCAGGTCCTATGCTATATTCACTGTGCCACCTAGCTGCCCAAAATAAAGTTAGGTAAGTGTAATGAAAATCTTAAGATCACATAGGGTTGGAAAGGACCCAGAGACTACCTCGGTTAACACTCTCATTTTACAGATTTGGAAACTGAGTGACTTTCCCAAAGTCCCACAGATAGTACACTCCAGGGGTGAACTTTGAATCCATATTCTCTGCCTCTTTAAAGAAGAAAAGGCAGGAATTAGTTTAGAAAGGTATAAGGATAGAAACTGAACTTGTGGGTTTTTTGTATTGGGAGCAACCAGATGAAGAAACTCCTACCAATGGAAGTCATCTTTGTAATTTATCATCTCAGAAGAGTGGCCTAGGGCACTGAGCATTTAAATGATTAGGTTAGAAAGATATCTTTGTGGCAGAGACTTTCTAGGTAGTTCTGAAGCAGAGGTCTTTAGTTTCTTCCAGTGAGCTTTCCTCCAAAGTTTCACTGTGGTTGGGTTGACACTTTTTGGGGGAGTAAAGTATAGGCTGACGCATATATTGTGTGTTGGAGAATGGAGAAATATTGCTCTTCCTCACCTGCCTTGTCCTAGTATTTCTATAGTCCTAAGGTTTGTGAAATGCTGTACGTAGCCTAACTCATTATATCCTCACAAAAACCCTGGGAGGTAGGTGCTGTGAGTATTAGTATTTTACAGAGGAAACTGAAATAGAGACAAGATAAGGGACTTGTCCGGGGTCTCACGGCTAGTAGATTTCAGAGGCGGGTTTGAACTCATCTTCCTGAATCCAAGTCCAGACTTTATCCATCTGCCTTACAGCTGCGAGCACTGGACTGACCCAGTCAAGTTGGGCTTTGTATTGGGGGAATGCTGCCTTAAGAATTTATCCTTAAATAATTAGCTTTTACCAATTGCCTAAGTTTTAAGTGTTTGATATTCAAAAACAATGAGGTTGATATTCAAAAACAATGAGGTTGAAACTCTAACTATGTAACATAAATGAGTCAAACTAAGGATTCTTACAAATCTTTTAGAGGTTCTAGGGTAGATTTCGGAGAATCCATGCACTTGGAAAAGAAAAAAAAATACATCTTTATTTTTATTAACCTTTAACTAAAATTTAGTATTTCCTTCCATTATGAATTTTTAATGAAACATTATTCTAAGAAAGGGTCCCTAGGCTTCATCAGACTGGCAAAGGGGCCCAGGACTTGGAGAAAAGGTTAAAGTACCATTGGCACTGCTTAGCAGTAGAATTTTTGTCTTCAACATATACAAACTGAACAGACAAAAAAAGAGAACGCAGAACTCCTGAAATGGCAAAACTGCAAATCATAACTGAGGTGACAGGCTTTGTTTTGGGATATATAATCAAAAGTCCATTGTCAAAAAAGTAGGATTTTTTTTTTTTAAACTTCATCATCTATATCTCCAGGAATGCTCTTTCAATGCACCTCTCCTCAAGGCCCCATCTAGAGGGATTACAAAGTTACTGATTATATAAACCCAATTTGTTTAAACAGTTTGGTTCATTTCAGCTGAGTATAAAATGTCATGATAAATTAGAATTCCTGCTAGTCAACATACACAAATGTGCTCTCATTATTACTTATGGTACTTTTCTTTATGGATGATTGGCTTAGCTGCAAAGTAGGGGTATTCACCAGCTGATGAACGTAAGGCAAGGCAAACATTGTCAGCACAGCAACATCCTTTGCTAACTGTTTATGTTAGACTCATAAACAGTACATAACTGATGATAGAAAGCCTTTTTTAACTTTCTCTGTTTTTGTACTGTGTCCTTCCCTCATTACTTTGGGCAAACATTTTAAACTTTTTTTCTTTTCATCTTGGTTGAATTACATTTCTTCAGAGGCTGGTCTATAGCCTGGAGAAATCATATTTCTTTATATTATGGTCTTGTGTCACCCTTTAAGACAATTGGTAGGTAATACAGGGGGCATTTAGGTGGCAAAGTGGATAGAGTTTTGGGCCTGGACCCAGGAAGACATTTTTTTCTGAGTTCAAATTTGGCCTCAGATAAACTTACTGGCTGTGTGACCCTGGGCAAGTCACTTAACCTTGTTTGCCTCAGTTTCCTTATCTGTAAAATGAACTGGAGAAGGACATGGCAAAACACTCTAGTATCTTTGCCAAGAAAACCTCAAATGGGTCACGAAGAAGTGGACATGATTGAAAAACGACTGAACACGGTTAATGCTGAAGCCGTGACTGACTTTCAGTTGTCTCCAAAGGAAAGATACTGTGTGCATGAATGTGATACATAGACAGAACCTATGTCTCATTTTGGTTACTGGTTTTAAACCACCGTTAGCCAGAACTTCTAATAAGTGGCGATCTTGATCTATTTAAGCACTACTTCATCATTCTTGTGACTACTCTTTAGGATACATAAGTGATGTATAACCAAAGGTGAATAGCGTGCTAAAAAAAAATAGACTAGCTAATTCATAAAATGAATAATTATCCTTTAAATCACCAATAGCTGACTACAAATGCAATTCTGTGATCTGAAAGAGATAGTGGAAGCTTCCAGAAGTGCTTAAGTTAGATAAAGGGAGATGCTGAAGCATTGGGAGGATCTAGTTCCTTATAGACATTTTCTATATTGTTCTCTATCTGCTCTTGTGGATTATATTTCTTCTGTTAATATCTTTTAGTTCATCTTATTCTTATTAGCATTTTTCTTTTTAGACAAGTGGAGTAGGGAAACAACTGCTGAGCTGTTCGATTCACTGTTTTACTTTCCTTATTTTCATTTTTCTTAATTTCTCAATTCATTTTCCCATAGCATGATGACCCAAGTGCCTAAGGAGCTGGATTCAGAGCCAGAAAAACCTGTGTTCCAATCCTGCCTGTTGTACGTATGGGCTATGTGACCCTGGACCAGTCACTTTTTCTCTAATTACTGTAGGTCAGAGGTGTTGAGCATATACCAGGCCTCAAAAGGTCTATAATTCTCCTTAGTGCTCTGGAACCAGATTAAAATGTAATTGGGAAATATTTAACAAAATAAATAAAAATTAAATAGAGCACTGATAATGTTAATACATGGCTTTCCAAGTCAATATGTGGTCCCCAAGGATGCTTATATACAATCTCTGAGCCCATATTTCTGTTTGAATTTGACACCATTGCCCTAGGCAACTAAGACTTATAAATTGCAAAGAAGTTGCTGACCCCTGTGGGTAAGAGAAGGTTTCCTTATATGTCAATAAAAAGCACTGTCCTAATTTTTTCTCGTTTCAAAATTTTGCCTACTTATAATCAGGAATCTTGCTTCTCAGTCTCCCAGGAACTAGGGCAACAGTATAGGAGAGAAAGACTGACCAAGAGCTAGGATTAGGGGAGCATGGCACAGACAAAGAGAAGGAAAGTAGGGCTTTTGTTATGTGTTGTTCAGTCATTTCAGACTCTTCATGATCCCTTTTGGTGTTTGCTTGGCAGATACTGGAATAGTTTGCTGTTTCTTCGGCTCGTTTAACAGGTGAGGAAACTGAGGCAAACAGGGTTAAGTGATCTGCCCAGGATCACACAGTTACTGAATGTCTAAGGCCAGATTTGAACCGAGGAAGATGAGTCTTCCTGACTTAAGGCCTGGTGCTCTATCCATTGTGCCACCTAGCTGCCCCCAAATTAGGGCAGCAGTGTCTTCAAAAGGCCAGGTTGACAAAGATTAATGCAAGTGTTAGAGTGTAGTGCAGGGTATAGTCAGGGAATCAACAATGGGGAGATCTATTGGAAATGAAGGGACTCAAAGCAAGGTAGCAGGGTATAATCAACACAATAAATGAGTGAGTATCAGAAGAATTGAAAGGAAAAAAAGGGCTGGAGTGAATCAGGGCAAGGTGACAGCCACATAGTATCATCAACAACTCAATTACCTTTAAGCTCCTGAAAAAGCGGTTTTTAAATAATTAACTAATGAATTTTACCTGTCCCCTATTGAACAAACTACAACAAATAAAACCTTCAGAAAAATATTCGTAGTTCAGCAAAACAAATCCCTACTTTGGCCATACCCCAAAACATGTCTCATTATGTATTTTAAGTCTATCATCATTCTGGCAGGAGGTGGTTGGCAGTTATACAAGTGACCTGTACTTATAGTTTATTGGTGCATTGATCCAAGTTCTAAGTCTTAAGCTTTTTTTCTAAAAAATTTATTTTATTTTTAATTTCTGGAAATAAAAATAATAAACATTTCTATAACATAGTATAATAAAAAAGATGATTACACACAAACCTGCAAATCTCTTACATACAACTCACTATTCCTTTTAAATACATAATAGTTATCATGCAAATTTCTTTTTGTCCTTCCCTTTCCCCTACCCTACTTTAGAGATGGTTACCACTAACAAACACAAATACACACACACACACACACATATATGTAAATTATTCTATATATACTTCTATTTATCAGTTCTTTCTCTGGATGCAGATTGCATCTTTCTTCATGTGTCCTTTATCTTTAATCTGTGTATTTACAATGGTCAAGAACTGAGAATGGCTGGATAAGTTGTGCTATAAGATTGTGATGGAGTGCTACTGTGCTATAAGAAATGATGAGCTCAGTGATCTTAGAAAGCATGGAAGAACTTGTACAAAATGGTGATGAGTGAATGAGCAGAACCGTGAGAACCTTGTATACGGTAAGAGCAATATTATTCTAAAGTCTTTCAAAGCTATTTTCCCCTGTAATTCTGTATCGTACAAATGTCTTAGTTCTCGCCTCACCTTGCATTAGTTCATAGAGATCTTCCCAGTTTTCTCCACCACTATTAATTTTGTTTTCTTATACAATAACATTCTATTACATTCTACAAGTCAGTTTGTTTGGAACCTAGATGATCAGTAAAAATACCTGGCCAGGTAAAGAGTGTGGAGGTAAAGCAGAAACAATTTCCTTTGAGAAGCTGATATATAGCCTGGTACCAGAGCTATAACCATCCCTCCGTTCATGTTCTCTGGAAATTATTTTGACTCTGTCTTTTCATAGTTCCAAAGCAACCAGTTGAGTTGGTCAATTCAGTTAGAATAATTGATTTGGACCCTCCACGTAGAGTCTCCGCCATGTCTAAAAATCTTATCTTCCCTCTCCATGGTTCCTCTGACTTGACTGGATAACAGGGATTTTTCATCCAGTAATTTCTATTTTCTCTCAATTTTCCAAACCAGGTTGGTATGAACCCTAGAAGTCTGAACTCATAGCTGTCTAGTAAGACTGTGCATTCGTTTTCAAGGGTGACCTTGGCATAGCACAGAGTCACCAACACGATCCAATGTCACCACGTACTTCAAAAGAGGGACTGTGTAATTCTCCTGTATTTATATGAACATGTTAACAAACTTTTCTATCCAGGCTTCCAGTGTGTTGGGGCCACTGGCATAGCTACCTTATATTAAGCAGGACTGTAACTTGTCTTCAAAGATGCTAATTGTAGCTGCTGAAATTGCACCCTCTGCACTCTTCAGGGGATGTTTTAGGGGCATTAGGTAGCTGTTAGATGCACAAGTAAATCTGTAGAGATGTTTTAGGATGATTTTCCAACAAACAATGATGAAGACATAGCTTTCATTGACTCTCTGGATAACTCAGTCAATCTTTTATTACACTCCACTTGGAGGAAATCAATTATATTTTTTGATCTCTCCACCTCTCACATCACATCATTTATTCTCTTTTCTTGTTGGCCTAATTTCGAAGAAAAAGTCAACCCATCGGGTAGACTAAATCTCTTCAGGCTCATCTTTGTTTCTAATTCTCTACATCATTTATGGTTAGAAAAAAAATGTATTCAAGATGCTCCAGTGTTTTTAAGCATGAGTTTTATCTTCTTTTGATGTTTTGGAATTACATTTGTGTGTGGTCCATCGTACTCAACACTCCAAACTCCCTGTGTCTCTCCTGCCATGTTTAAAACAATAACTGCAGATTTTTAAGTTGCTAATGCATTTCACACAATGGTCATAGTCTGCGGACCTCATTTCTGGAGGCTTGAGTACCCATATTAGTTTCTTTGATATGCATCCCCAAGTTTTCAGACTTAAATTCTGCACCCTGAGACTAGAATGAGTCCAAAGGTGGGATATCATAGAATGTTAGCTTCAATCCTTTTTTTTTTTTTAAAGTTATGTGAGTGTTAAAAACATATGCTTGCTTTTTCACTCTGGGGAAAAAAAAGCATTCCAACCTTTTGGGGTGGGGGGATCACATATAGCTCTAAAATAGCTGAAGCTAAAAACATCCAACTTGGCATGACTTTAGTTACCACTGAGGAAAGGAAAGGAAGCCAAGTTTTTGAAGAAAATGGTGATGTATTTTTAAAGTTAGAAAAGGTTAAAATAATCAGTGTGAGCATGCTCAGTAGGGGATTTTTGACATTTCTTTTAGGTCAACTTTCTTAAAGGGGCTACATTTAAAATGTTCTGTAAAAAAAACACCAGTGGGATTGCTTTCTAGATCCCTAGGTTAGGGCAGAGACAATTTACTTGTATTAAGGTCATTATTGTCCCTCCTAAAACATACACACACACAGAAGCAAAACCTAATAATATCAAATTTAATTTTCTATAGTACTTTTAATTCACTGAGAATTACCACCAACTTTTCTAACTGGATAGAATGGAATTCCCATTGAGGGCAGTGATTACTTCATTTTTGTCTTTGTATATCCAGCACTTCGTCTTGTCTGATACATAGTAGGTGTTTAGTAAGTGGCTGTTGATCGAACGAATTAGAAAATAGTGTATAAGCAGAAGACCGTAGAAATACATATATTCATCGATTTGCTTGTGGTGAATGGCAATCAGTGAGTTTTGAGTTGGCAATCCAGATTACTGTCCTGAAGCAGACCAGCAAAATTGAGGAAGTCTACAGTCAAAAGTTGCTCCTACTATAAAATATGCTTATATTGGATGTGCTTCTGGTCGTAGCCTACTGCCATATAGGTACCATTAATAACACATTAAAACCAGTTGATGGCATGGTGGTGTTCATAACTTTTTAAAACTTTTTGATGCTTACATTTATAATCAAACTGCTGTTTGAATGCAGGTTTGGCATTTAATATTCTGTATTTCCTATATATATAACTATACTTAAAATCAATGTTCTTTGTAAGCTCTTGTGTCTAATGAATTCTAATTGCAAACTGTGGATATAAACTACATATGCTTTGGTAGCGATTGTCATTTATCATACTTTTGTCACTAAAGAAAATCTCATAAAATATTTCTAAATTATCTTTTTTTAAAATTAGATATTCTTTATTGAGGGTGTTCAGGGAAAGAATTCAATAATAGGCTTATGCTTCACCAAGGAGCTGTTAGGGCATGATTTACATACTTTGCCACAACTTATGTTCTTTTCAAAATGGAGCAGGCTCTGTAACTAATTCAATTCAGAATTTAGTGGGGTGGGAGAAATCTAAAGAATAATGTCCATGTTTATGGACTTTGTTGCCTCTAATCAAGGCATAATTCTTAAACTTGAAATTCTCATTTAACAACAAAAAAATCTGTCTTAATAACGAAAGGAATAATACCAGATTCTGATCTGTTATGAAGAATAAGGTCAGCTTCTATAGTGATTATTCTCATTAATTCTTGGAAGAGTCCTCAGACACCACTAATCCAACTTCTTCCTTTTATATGTGAGGTAAATTAGGATTGAGGAAGTTAAATGACCTACCCTAAATCCCACAGCTACTGTCAGAGGTGGGGTTTGACTTCAAGTCTTCTTCCTATTGAACTATGCTGCCTTCATCAAACAGGTTAGACTGCCAAGGTAGAAAAGGCTCACATCAAGATTGGATTTTTTAACGATACAGACCACGGGTAGGGAACCTGGGGCCTCAAGGCCACTTGTGGCTCTCTAGGTCCTCAAGTGTGGCCCTTTGACTGAATCCAAACTTCACAGAACAAATCCCCTTAATAAAAGAATTTGTTCTGTAAAACTTGGACTTGGTCAAAAGTCTGCACCCAAGGACCTGGGAGTCCAGATGAAACCTCAAGACCACAGATTCCCCAACCCTGATTCTAGACTTGGCCTGTAACTATCCAAAATCTCCTTGTTATCTCTCTGTCTACAGCTGCAAGTGCTCAGTTAGTAGAAAATATCCCTCTCAATGGGTGGTAGAGGCCAAGGGTCAGTGTTTTAACCTTATTCCTTTTGTTTTCTCACAGTCCCCCAGGAAACTGCTCAATTCCTTCTTGAGAAAGGGAATTTATATCTAATCTAGAGTAAAAAATAATTTTTGTTCTGCAGATTGCCAACCTGTGCAGAAAATTGATTCATTTCTTACTGGGAAATGATGATAGATTGTGTATCTATTGACAGAGGACCAGTCTAGCTGTGTCTGGAGAAGCTTGTCTCTAGGTTGTGCAGAATTTTTCAACTACTATCTCGTGATTCTTGAAGACCATCCAGTAAATGATGGAAGGGTTGAAATTTTTTATCAGTTGAAGGAGTACCAACATAGCTAAGGATACTTAAAAACATTAATAATCAGACAAATATTATCCAGAATCCCTTCAGTTTTCATTTACACATGTAGCAATTTGGTAGAAATGACAAAAAATGGGAATAAGCAATGTTGGAAGGGAACTGTGAATTCTCGAAAGTGATATGAACTCTGCTGTGTTCATATGCTTTGACCTAGAGGTCCCACTGCTAAACCAGAATTATAAAGGACTGAGGGTCTTACTTCTATCAAGTATGGGCAACAGGAAGAATTTTTAGTGACCTTGGTAGATTATGTGCATTTTGTATTTCTACTCTAGTCATGCTGCTAATCAGGAATAGATTAGGTAGATGCTGTGGTAGCACAGATGGCACAGTGGACAGTGTGCCCAGCCTATACTCAGGACGACTCATTTTCCTGAATTCAAATCTGGCCTCAGATACTTATTAGCTGTGTGATCCTGGGCAAGTCACTTAACTCTATTTGCCTCATCTTCCTCATTTATAAAAATGAGCTAGAGAAGGACATGGCAAACCACTCTAGTATTTTTGCCAAGAAAACTTCAAATGGGGTCATGAAGAACCAGATGTGAATTAACCATGGTAACAATTGTGACTAATAAATCACAAATTTTTACTTGAGAAGCGGTATGGGGTAATGGATACAGTATTAGCCTCAGAATCAGATCGAACCAGGGTTCAAATTTTTTGCCAATGAGATGTATTGATTATGAAAATCATTTAATCTGTCAATGCCCCAGCTAGTTTCTAAGACTATCAAGTGCACCATAGCTGCCAATCTGCGTTGATGAAGATGAGGTAGCTCCCAAAAGCAATGAAGTCACATTGATCTCTACCAAAGAGAAGACAATCTCATCTCAATGGACTTTGGGATGTAGATATTACTGAACCAGAACTAACTTTTCCCTCTCAATGAGTATCTGTTGAGTATAACTACTTTCATATTGTGATTCTTAGCCTTTTTTGCATTAAGTAGGGATCTTTATACTCAAACAGGTCAGAAGTCACTGTTTTAGATTATACTACAGGGTTGTACTGATAAATGTTTATTAATCTGCTTTCAAAAAGATAAATGTACACATGACACTTTGAAGTTGAATCTGCATTATTTACATTTTTCTATCACTTTCTTAAGTTTAAGTAATTTTTAAAATCCCAATAAACCAATCCATGTTTTTTAGCATTGGTTCATTTCCAAAGTGTAAATGCTTAGACTGAAAATTTAGCAATTGGCTCTTTGGAATAAGCCCATAAGATCTGGCTCTGTTAACATTACCACTATGCTGTCTGTGAGAACCTAGGACTGGGGGGCAAGAGGAGATTCTAATTTGATCTTTAGAAACAGCCTCTTCTTTTGTCATTTGTTATGACTTAGTTTCCATTTCCCTGGAGTACTTACAGGAATATTATGAAGATCAGAATACTATGTTTATGAAGTTCAGTGATTTCCTTCGAAATAGGATATTGTCATTATATCTTACCATTTCTAAAAACCTATAAAACAGAGGTTTCTGAAGTGTTATTTAATTGGTGTTGGAATCCAATGGAATGGCTTAGCTCTTATGGCTTGTGAGAGAAGCAGTTTGACCTGATAGATTACGTGTTGGACTTGGGACCACAAAGCCCTGGGTTCAGAACTCACTTCTGACACTTATTGAATTTGTGAGCATGGCAGTCACTCAGCCTCTCTGAGCCCCAGTTTCTCCATAAAATGGGTAATACTTAGTATCTATCTTATCATGGAGTTGTGATACTCAAGTGAGACATGTCTCCGAAAGTGCTTTACAGACTTTAAGACTATATCTAAATACCATAATGGTGACAGGTATTTAAGGGAAAAGAAAAAAAAAACATAGCTGCATAATTATATTTGCACCTGAATAGTATTCAGGGCTTCTATCCTCTTGGTTGGCTTTTTAACTTTAGCCCAGGGTGTTGTTTTATTCCTTGATTTTATGGCAGACTAGCTAACCTGTTTAATAAATTTTAGTTTGTTTTAGAGTCAGGCTCCACAACTTTCAGGGCTTGTGTCTCAGAAGTCTTTAAACTAAGTCTGAAAATTCAGGAGGAAAACCCCCCACTAAGTTTTAAAATTAATTCTTTAATTCAAGAATTCCTCAAACAACATTTCTTTACCACCCACTTGCACAACATACACATGCACACACATGCACACACAAAGAAATCCATTCAGGTGCAATCTAACTTGCAATCAAGAACTGCTAATATAGAACCTTTATCATCAGCACAGCACATCCAAAAATGCCTTTGTAAAATAAATCAAATTATATGAGTTAATTGATTCCAGGCAACATCAGCAACTGCAGGTGGAGGCTGAATAACAGGATGTTTATTAATGAAGGACTATTAATCAAAATTGACAATACCAATTCCTGTCTGTTGTATTTGAAAGCTACCTGCAGTGGTCATAGATACATTTGTTGAATTTTAAAATACAGTTGTATAAGAAAAGGAAATGGAGACACGTGATTTTTGTTGTGTCTAAATAATGAAAAGATATCCCTAAATCCAATTTGACAGGCAATGCCAAAAATGCCAGTGGTAATTAATTAGCACTTAATTTAGACCCCAGAACAACAGGATATCGGAATTGGTACTCAGGGCCATTTCCCCCTTAGGCTTCATCTCATGAGGGTCAGGAGTATGGCTGGGCATTGAAGGTCAATAAATAAATTGGGAGAGCACATTGACACTGGACTTTTCATGATGGATCTCCTTCACCCTTTGTTGTGCCCTCCGGCAACTGCTGACAGGAAAAGGGCTGGGATTGTTTCAGGGGGCCTTCATTGTGCTTGTGTGATTAAACCAAGATATATTCTACATTCCCAGGCTAGAGACTAGTAAGCCTGGAAACTTCAGAAATGCATGAAGGTAATAAAACACATTTTCACACTCAGGAAGACATCCTAGTATAGAAGCAAATTCTACTTTAAAAGGATTCTTTTACATTTTTTTGGTTTTGTGAACTTGGGTTTTCGTTCATGAAAACTGGTAAGAGAAACAGATTAGGCAAGAATAATTTTGATGAATATGTTAAAAAAAGAAATGATGGATGTTGTTTATAATATCCAAAAAAGCTTCGTATTTCCATGATACATCACTTCTAAGGGTATCAAAGTACTCTGGAAAAATATTCTCATGAAATCTGCCCTTTTTCCCTCTTTCAGGCTTTGTGGGATGCAATACTCCCTCAGGAGTCTCAGAGAATTTTCCCTTGGAAATTTCCAATCAATTAATGAACAAGCATCTATTAGTGTCCTAAAGCCAGGAGAAGCAAATGAAAAAATAAAAAACCTCCTGCTATCGAGGAGCTCATAAGCCGAAAAGAAGATGAATTCTTCTAAGTCTGTTTAAAACTTCTGAAATTTGTCCACTGAAAGGGTCTTAGTTTCCTCATCTATAAATAAGAGGGGTGAGGGTTGGACTTAATGACCTTTATGATACCTCCAGCCCTTTGATCTATGATCCCTTGAGGCTATGACAGTTTAAACAGTCCAACCTAAGAGAGTCTTTAGAGAATAAGTGTCTTTGGCTTCTATTTGAGGCATGGGATGGGAAGGATTTTGTTTTCCTCCCTTTCTTCCCTTTTTTCTCTTCCTCCCTTCCTTTCCCCCCTCCTGGAAGAAATCATTTAGCCCCAGGACAGCCAGAAAGTTGGTTAGAACTTAGAGGTATAGATCTGAATCCTCTTCATGTGAATATGAAATACAAATTGTTTAATTTTTCCAGAGACCATAACAAAGTGTGTGAAAACTTAATGCATGAATTAGTAACCACTGATAACATATATATCCCTGTTCGATTTGATTGCTTTCAAACTCCTGTTGAAGTTCTATAGTATCATCCTTCAAAGTTCATCTAATCTCCTGTATATGTCTCTAGAAGTCCCTGAGACCTCCTTATAGAGAAAAGACCCTAGTGCAAATATGGATCGAGAGGAATTGGGTTATTTCCTATTGCCTCTCTTCACCAAATGAGGTGTAGAAGGGTGGGGAATGTTGGCATTTTGACAAGGGGTTTTGTTGGCTAATATGTAGTAGTACATGTGATAACACTCGCTGCCAGAGAAGTAGTTTTTGAGTCCCCATTTCCATTGGAAACAGAACTGAGTATTTATATTGGCAAAATGGACAAGTCCTGCCTTGTGTTTTGAGGATTGGCAGAAATGGATCATGTTTTTTTAATTGTCTTGTTACTAATTGAGTAGACAACTTCAGGAAAATTGCATTTCTAGCTTTAGTCCTGTTTTTCAAATAATTTCCTTTGGAACTAGGGCTGGGAAGAATGTTAAAAAAATAGATCAGTAATTTGCATGGTCAAATAGGTCCCTTTTCACTCTAAGAGCCCTCTGCATTTTCCCACCCCACCCCCTCCAAATCTATCCTGATTTTGATTTTGCAGACTTGTGGGATCAAAATGACTCGTACCTCAGTAACTACAGGCAACTAAGGCTTCCTTAGCTTTAATCTGATTCAATTCAATCACATTAATCTATTTTGTGTTTACCATGTGCAAGAAAGAGAATATAAAACACAAAAATGAAAAATAATCTTTGACTTTAAGAAGCACACATTCTGTTGGAAGTTACATTATGTAAATAGATAAGCACATCCATGCTAATTTGAGGGTTAATAGAGCACTAACAACTGGAGGAATTGGGGGTGGGAGGGCATGAGGAGAGGAGAAGCTTTTGGTTTCAGGTGGTATACCTGCTAGCCTTGAAGGGAGCTAGGGCTTCTAAAAGGTGATCGTGAGGAGACTGTCTAGTCATTCAGTTGTGTCTGACTATTCCTGACCCCATGGACCATTGCATGACAGCCCTTTTTGTCGTCCACTATTTCTCAAAGTCTGTCCAAGCTCATGTTCATTGTTTCCATGACACTATGTATCCATCTCTTCCTCTGCTGTCTCCTTTTCCTTTTGCCTTCAATCCTTCCCTACATCAGGAACTTTTCCAGTGAGTCCAGTCTTCTCATTTATGTGGTCAAAGTGTTTAAGCTTCAGCTTCGGTGTTTGACCTTCCAGTGAATAGCCTGAATTGATTTAAGTATTGACTGTTTTGACCTCCTTGCTGTCCAAGGTACTCTCAAAAGTCTTCTCCAGCACCAAAATTCCAAAGTATTGATTCTGCAGCACTCAGCCTTCCATAGTCCAACTCTCACGGTCATACAATGTTATTGAAAAAAACATAGCTTTGACTATATGAACCTTTATTGGCAAGGTGATGTCTCTGAGGTACAGACTTCCCATAGCTTTCCTTCCAAGAAGGAAGCATCTTTTAATTTCATAGCTGCAGTCACTGTCTGCAGTGATTTTTGAGCTGAGGAATATAAAATCTGAGACTGCTTCCATTTTTCCTTCCTCTATTTGCTAGGAAGTGATGGGACCAGTTGCTAAGATCTTAGAGTTTGGTTTTTTTTTTTTTGATGTTAAGTTTCAAGTCAGCTTTTACACTCTCCTCTTTCACCTTCATCAAGAGGCTTCTTAATTCTTTTTCCCTTTCCTCTATCAGAGTAGTATTATCTGCATGTCCGAGATTGTTGATATTTCTTCCAGGAACCTTAATTTCAGGTTTTGATTCATCCAGCCTGGCATTTCACATGATGTAGTCTGCATATAAGTTAAATGTGGTGACAACATGCAGCCTTGATGTACTCCTTTTCCAATACTAATCAGTTTCATATTTGGTTCTAACTGTTGCCCACACACTGGTTCCTCAGAAGGCAAGTAAGTTGATCTGGTACTCTCATTTTTTTTTGGGTTTGCCATATTTTGTCATGATCCATACAGTTAAAGGTTCTATTGTAGTCAATGAAGCAGAAGGTGATGTTTTTCTGGAACTCCATTGCTTTCTCCACAATCCAGCAAATGTTGGCAATTTGGTCTCTAGTTCCTCTGCCTCTTCAAAAACCAACCTGCCCTTTTGGTAATTCTTAATTCACATATTGCTGAAGCCTAGGTTGCAGAATCTTAAACATAACCTTGCTGGCATGTAAAATGAATTCAATTGTTCAATAGTTAGAACATTCTTTGACACTGTCCTTCTTTAGGACTGGGAGGTAAAACCAATCTTTCTAATCCAGTGGCTGCTGTTGTGATGTCCGATTTTACTGGAATATTGAATGTAGCACTTTAACAACATTTGAGGGCTTTAAACAGCTTAGCTGGAATTCTCTAACTTCCACTAGCCTTATTGTTAGCCATGTTTCTTAAGGTACTCTTGACTTTATTCTCCAGGATGTCTGGGTCTAGATCAGTAACCCATCTTTGTGATTATTGGTGATGTTAAGATCTTTCTTGTATAGCTCTTTTAGGCATTCTTGCCATCTCTCCCTAATCTCTTCTACTACTGTTAAATCCCTATCATTTTTTTGTCTTTTATTGTATTAATTTGATGTCTTGATGATACATTCCAGGACTTAAGAGGGAGGGACAACCTGTACAAAGGTAAAAAAGTCAAAAGTGGAGTGCTCCAAAGTGCCCGTTTGGTTAGAATGTATTGTGAATACGGCCATAATGTGTAATAATTCTGGAAAGGTAGGCTAGAGCCCTAGTGTGTGCCTTTGATTCTCTTCTAGTTCTGGCATTTTTCACCCCTACTGCATCCCATTTTGTCTAATCTTTAATTTCTTCCTATCCAATGACTCCTCTTCCATGAGAAACATGCCTAGATCCCATAACTTTGTGCGTACAAAAAGGCATTATAATTGATTATCTTCACTTTTTCCTCTCTTTCTCTTTGATATCAGCTTCCATGGGTTCAACTATCATCAATTTGCACATGACTGCTTTTTTATGATTCCTGCATCATCACTTGCCTATTGGACATTTCAAACTGGATGTCCCATAAGCATCTCAGGCTCAATATGTCCAAAAGGAAACATTGTCTTTCTCTCTAAGCACATCCCTCTTCTGAACCTCCCTATTTTTGTTCTACCATTCTCCTAGGCACTAGGGTTTGAAACCTGAGTCATCCTTGACTCCTCGCTTTCCTTCATTAAATCCTGATGATTCCACTTCTACCAGATCTTTCACCTCTGTAACCATCTCTTCTCATCTGGACTACTTTAACAGTCTCCTAATGGATCTCCCTGCTTTGAGCCTCTTCCTTCTCTGGTATGCCCTCTACATGACTCTTTCTTACCTTTATTTCCTTATTCAGAAAGCTCTCTCCTACTTTGAAGATAAAATATGAGCTCCTCTTGGTAAGCCTTTAAAGATCTTCACAATCACTGTGCATCCTACCTCCCCATATTTATTCAAGAGTCCCTCTGTGATCTATTGGATTGTGATCTAATAGACTAGTCACTGTTCCGCACATGGCATTCTCATCTTCCATTTCTGTGCCTTTGCAAAGGCTACCTCTTAGTCCTGGGATTCCCTGGCTTTCTACTTCTACATCTTGGAATTCTCTGCTTTCTTTAAAACTAAACTCAGGCACTACCTTCTACATGAAATCTTTTTTTTCATTCTCCAACAAATAGTTTCCCATCCTCCCCTTCCCTATAATTTTGTATTTACTTATCAGTTCCCCTTGATGGAATCTAAGCTCCCTGAGTGTAGGTATTCTTTTTCTTTCTCTTCCTCCGCGCCCCCCCCACTCCATATAACATATACTTGGCATATAGTAAGTGTTTAATAAATGCTTGCTAATTGTGAAAGACTTTAAATACTAAGCTGAGAAGTTTGAATTTTAATGAAAAAGTAATGGATGGTGACTGGAGTTCTCCGCACAGGACAATGTAATGGTCAGTGTTACAAGTCTTCTCTGAAACATATCTGTACCATTTTCACAGGCATGGCTTCTTAATGCTAAGCCTTTGTTTAATGGGAAATTCTAGGCACTTCATTGTACCTCACCCAAAAGACACTCAGCAGGAGGGGAAAGGGAAGGGAATAAGCATTTATACAAAGCCTACCATGTGCCGAGCACTGCGCTAACTACTTTTTGCAAATATTAATTCACTTGATTCTCACAACCTGCAAGGTAGACGCTGTTATTATCTTTGCTTGATTGTTGAAGAAACCAGGCAAAAAGAATTTACATGATTTGTTCTGGGTCACACAGTTAGTAAGAACCTGGGGTCAGATTTGACCTGTGGTCTTTCAGATTTTAGACCCTGAACTGGTACTATATAGCTATGTCATTATTTAGATTGTGGCTCATGTCTAGCATATAACTCTGAGTTATGCCAAAGGACGAATGTCTGACTTTAAATATGAGCTTCATAGAGCTTTGGGGCCATAGTCAATAACATTCAGAAATACTAAGTATTTTCTTCTTTCTCTTTAAAATGACATTGTGGTTGTCTAACTTTTGTCAGTATAAAAAGAAAGTTGGTGGATATATTTCCATGGAATCTGGCAAATCTAGGGGGTTTGTTCCTGCCTACCCTGCAATGTGTTTGACCAGGCAGTCTCCCAGTTACTGGATAACCTGTGGTTATCAGCAAAATTGCACAAGTTGCTCCATCTCAGAAGCAACTTTGATTAGTATTTACCAAAAGAATAATTGGATTAACCTGTTCACTGTCTCACTTTTGGTATCCCTGATTACTTGTCTACACTCCAGTGTATACAAATATACTCTACTACTTGGCTACAGTATCTTTCCACATTGTTTATTCATTAATTCAAGATAAATTTATTGTACACCTACTGTATGTGCTGTATTATTTCTGTGTACTGTGAGGTACACAAAGAAGCATGGCACATAGTCCTTGCCCAAGAAACTTAAAACCTAGCTAGGGGTATCACATAAATAAATATAAGCCATATAATAACATGAATTAAACAACTAACAAGATGAGTTATTGGAAGACAGTGTGTTCTGTAGTGTAGTGCCAAATAAATGGTAGGAGTAATTGCCATGGGTTAGTGGTTGTTCATCTTTTGTTTTCAAAGAGGTCCAATGACATTACTGGGTAATGTATTGATTTGTGCGTGAATTAAATTACGTAAGGCAGAATCACACAAAGTTGTTAGCCTTGCTGTCTTCCTGGGTCACCAAAGTCCAGTGTCAGGATAAAACTGAACATGAGTGGTAATAGCCTGACCAGGAATGCGGTGGATGACCTTGGCAATTTCAAGGTCCGACCCAGTTCTAAGCAATCCCACACCTGCTTCAGTTGACTTTCTGGTCATTGGAACAAATTGTTTTCATCCACCCATTTAGACACCCCGCTAACTCACCCATGGTTTTGAGGTCTGTTGCTTGCCCTCAACATGGTTTAACCCACCTACCACGATGGTTTTACCTGGGTGTGGCCACCGTGCATGCTACAGCTTCTTGGAACCATATGTAAGAGTTGAGTGAATCAGGTACATACCAAATGTGGATGATCAACTCTAAAAAGGGCTTGACAAAACCTCACATCAGAGATACTAGTCTTCCTGAATACCTCATACAATCCCATAGGTTAGGTAATGTGATCCTGGAAAACTTCAAGAGATATATAGCATATAAAGTTGCTTTAAAAGATGGAGAAAGGTAAAGATGAGAGGGGTAGGCAGTCTAAGCAAGAACATGATAGGGAGATAATAAATAAGCCAGTGTGTCTGGAATCGCAGATTCTCTATGGGGATGTAGTGGGAGACATGTTTAGAAAGTAGATATGGGGAAGACTGTAGAAGTCCTTGACTGCAAAACTGAAAATGAAGGAGTTGAATCTTTTTCTTATAGACATTTAACACTTTTTGAATGGGAAAATGACCTTGGGAAAGGTTTTATCCAACTGAAAACTTAAAATAATTCATTCAAGATTTGGAATGTTTTTGTTTTTAAAAAAAAACCAAAACACCTAACCTCAGGTTCATTAACAACTGAAATATTTTACTTTCCTATCTAATGCTACATTTTTTTTCTTGGATAGAATGGAAGTTCTCTTTCTATTAGTCCTTCAGGTTTTCTGGTTAGATTTACAGATGTCTGTAACAAAATTATGTACATTGGAATAGTAATAATATGAATAGTTTTTTTAAAAGCCTGACTCAGGTGTTGGTAGGACCAAACTTCCACAGAATTAAAAGAAACAACCCTGTATTCATGTCTGTGGGGCCTTACTACTGCTGGTATAAGACTCAAAGCAAACATTCTTAAGAGACAACACAATCAACTGGATATAAGTATAAGATCTCAATACAAAATAGGAATGAAGTGGTTTGATCCAAGCAGAACTGAGTGTAAGCCTAGCAGAGTTCTTATTAAAATGGAAAAGCTTTTGGATGGTTGGATTGACAGCTAGACATTCTGGGCTCTGTTTCTGTCAGTCAAGTCAACAGGCATTTATTACACCCTTCCTATGTGTCAGGGCCTGTGTACTGCTTATATGTGTGGTACCATCTCTGAGTAGTCAAATGATTTTTTAAGTGCCTCAGTTTACTCATGTTAAAAAAATTAAAAATATCCTCTGTGTTTTCATAACCTTTTCCTTTGAGTGGTTTAAAGTGCTTTAGAGCCATTATACAATCAAATCTTCAAAGATTCCTATAAAGGAGAGTACGTCTTCTCCTTTATAGGGAGTCTGTCTGTCTATCTATCTGTCTATCTATCCTATGTCTATGCAGAATCACTTGGTCAGAAAGTACCCTAGAAGAGTCTAGACAGTCCACCTTCTTTATTTTATAGAAGAGGAAGCTGAAATATTATGTGGTGTGCATAAGGTCACATGGATAGTAAATGGTAGAGCTAGAATTTGAAAATATATGGAATGACTCCAAATCCAGCGTGCAGATACCCATTTTAATGACGAATGTAAGCAAAAAAAGAAAAGAAATGATATACTTTTCTTAAGCTGAATAATAATTCACATTTCTCTAGTGCTAAATGCTTTTATTGCACGCTGTCGCAACAACCCTGAGTTAGTGCAAATATCATTATTGCAATTTCACAGATATAGTGAAGCAATTTGTGCTGGGTCACATGGCTAAGAAGTACTAGAGGCTTGACCTGGTCTTCTTTTGCCAAGATTGGCATTCTTTCCCCCACATTATTGCTTCTTGCAACATGCCTCAACATACTTACAAAATATCCTCATGGATAGAGAATTGGATAGTCAAGAAGACTAGGGTTCCAAATCTGTTTTTAGACTCTTATTCTTGCTTTGAGTTGACTTATTAGTTGTATGACCCTAGATAAGTCACTTAACCTCCCTATGTTTCAGTTTCCTGCTCTGTAATATAAAAGTCCTTCCCAGGTCTAAATCTATGACAATCTGTTCTGATTTGCCGTATCTCCAAACTAAGACAAGTGGCATGTAATTACAGTCTGTGACCATGGTCACTTAGCATTTAGTTTGGAGATATGAGGAATAGAAAATATGGGCATAAATCAAAGTCGTGGCTACTTGCCTGAACTATTGCAGTCACAATATTTTCTGGATCCTTACTCCTATAGTGCCTTATTCCATCGAATCCTCAAAACTGCTGCCAAGTGGTTGTTTTTTAAAAAGACAAATAAACAAAAGTCTTAACTCTAAAAAGCCTTTATTTATAGTGGCTTTATGTCCCTTTATGCATTGAAGCAAGATATTCAGCTTCTGCTATTCTCTTTACTTGCATCTATCAGACCCCTTTGGTTCCATCATTTCCTATTTTTCTTTTGCATAGCTCTTTTGGTCTTCCCAGAAAAGGTCTCATGTGGGAATTTTGAACTAGAAATAGTTAAGGGGTAAATAAAAATAGAGTGGAATGGAGGTTTCAGCTAGGGCCCTGGAATTCCTGAATGGGTCACTGGTCCCAAATACTCAAGAGTAGTTTTGGACCTGCTTTTTAAGGCAAATTTACTGAATTTTGGCATGGTAGAGAGAGAGCTGGACTCAAAGCTAGGAACACATGAGTCAGTTCCCTCCTTTGACATAGACTGTCTGTGTGACCCTTGGCAAATCACTTCAAACTTCAATGTTGTAACACTCCAAGTTGCTGAGAAGGTGCCAACCTGTAATGGTAGAGGGAATTTCCAAATCTGAGAGTTCCTATGCCAATGACATCACAAACTAGTTCTAATCCCTATCTCCCTTTAATCCTTCTCTGAAGTCAGCCTTCTCACTCCCACACCTGGAAGAGCATTATTCAAACAGTAACTCTTAGAATTCAGATGTTTCCCCCACTCCCTACATGTGAGTCTTCTAAGAGCACTTAACTGTTTGCCTATAAATAATTTCATTTTCAAATTTAATGCATATTTTGAATATCTCTACATCATTGATATGTGTTCTAGATGAAAATTTCTTTTTTAAAATATTATTTATTTCCCCTAATTACATGTTAAAAGAATTTTAAATTTTTTCCCTAAAGTTTTGAGTTCCAAATTCTATCCCTCTTTTCTCTCTCTCTCCTCCTTGAGATGGTAAGCAATCTGATATAGGTTATACATGTGCAATCATTTAAACAATTCCATATTAGACATTTTGTATATAAAGACAAAAAAAAAGAAGGAAAGAAAGAAAGGAAGTGGTAAAACAGTATGCTTTAGACTGTATTCAGACAATGTCAGTTCTTTCTTTTGAGATGGAAAGCATGCTTCATCTAGGTGATAATTTCTTAAAAGAACAGGTAATATTATCTAATTTACTTTTTAGGTTGCCTAACAGAGTGCTTCCCTTCCCCCTTCCACAAAATGCTTAAAAATCTCTCAATATGATGATGGTAATGAAGTAGGAGGGGAAAGTGGCAGTAGCTACATCCATAAATGTGGGTGGACAAGTGGAAACTTTTCTAAGGCCTTTCACTTTTTTTAAAACTTACATGAAAGATTGTTTTAGGGTAAAGGTCAAACAGGATTGACCCAGGAAGAAACGATCTTGCTGAACAATAAGTGGAGAATGATTGATTCCCATTTCGTTGATGACTTAATAACCTCTTTAAATGTGACTATTGTTGATGCTTGTGATTAGACCTACTGATTTCCATTTTCTGAATCCTTGCTCCTAAAACTATACATTACTTATTACCTAAAACTACACATTAATTTTCTTGCTCTTTCCCTGGATTCTGTTCAATTTTAATGTGATGCTTTATCCATGGAATTTTCTACTCTCTTTTCAATCCCTCTTTTGAAATGAAATCACTTTTCTTAAGTCCTTTAAGTAGAGATAAATGAGAGGGACCTAGGGAATAAAATGCTTTGTTTGGAGTCAAGAAGATCCAAGTTCAAATCCTTTCTTGGGTACTATGTGTCTGTGGACAAGTTACTTAATCCATGTCTGCCTCAGTTTCTTCATATGTAAAATAAAAAGATTGAATTTGATGGCATCTAAGGACCATCCATCTCTAAATCCAAGATCCTATGACCAACAAACCTTATATTACACCTGAGTGATATTTTTTAAACTTGCATATCTGGGGCAAAAAGAGGTAGGGAGTAGGTTATAGAATTGAGTGTCTGTGTACCGTTGGTTGTTCCCTCCCAAAGCCAACAGAGCCTGTGGTTTCACTTGCACTTCAAATTGCTGAGTGGACTGCTGGGATTCCACCAATAAATAATAAAAAAAAATAATGGTTTTTAAAGCATTTGGAGATGCTGAGTTGAAAGGTGTGGTTGTAAGTGCAATGTTTTATTGTTAAAGTAATATCTCTTGCATTATCTGCCCATAATGTAGAACTGCAGTAATGGAGAGTGAGGCATAATTGCCTCTAGACAGAGTGGGTCCCCAAAGGCTCAACTAAGCTCCTTAGTGGGTATTGTGGTAAAACTTACAGTCCTTGCTGTAACTACTTCCTCCCAGTCTCACAAGTAGATAAGTGAGGAGTCAAGCTGCTTCTTGTTTCCTTAGACCTTACAAAGGTATTATTTCTTATTTATGGAAAAATCACTGACAATTACATAGAGAAAACCACGTATGCTTTAAAAATATTAATTTCAGTTTTGGTTGTAGAGTAAAATAAATCTACTTCTGGCATGAAACATGAGCAATTTCTAGCATATGCAGCATATGACATACCCTTGGCCTGGGATTATCCTTTCCCCAGGCTTGTGATTTACATTGAGCCATAGTCTAATGTAGAAAAAGATAAATATTTTCCATTCAGTGCAATCTTATTGCTTTTCCAACCCCATCCATAATTTTAATTACAAAATGAGCATAACCTGTATCAAATTATGAATATGTTAACATATTTAATGAGGTCAAGAAAAATAAGGACCAGATTTTATGCTATATAGGCACTTGAAGGTATAGTTTAAAAAAATCTGGTTTCTTTGACCACATTGTCATAATATGCATATATAACTGCTTATTGAAGCCAGGCTGTGTAGACAACCAAAAAGAACACTGGCTCCATACCATCACAATGCATGCCCACAACAAAGACTATGAAATAACAGACTCTTTCATTCGATCCTTCTAAGTATTACCGACATAAGAGCTAAAAACCTTACCTCCGTCTGAAGTATATCTATGTATCCATGCATAAGTTATTAAGTGGGCTCCCTGAGCTCAGTTGCTGAAAATATTAATATATTCAAATCATATTCTAGCTACTGAAAAAAATAGTATATCAGATAAATGTATTTTTAAAACCTCTTTAGACAAAAGGAGCCAGTGGTGTTTTTTTTTAAAGTTTCTTTCCTTTTCCTTTGGCTCCAGCTGAAACATATGTGATATATGGTATAATACAAGGTAAAGTGACCTTCAGGTGTCAGAGTGCAGTTTTAAGTTTGACCATGACCATAAAGCAACATTTATTGGACTTCAAATAGAATCCTTTCATTTAACTTATGGTCAAGTATGGCTCATAGGCCTACCAGAAGAAATGCTTTCTGTTCACCCTTCCTGGAAACCTTACCTGATGGAAATAGTGAAATGTTTTTAAAAGCCCTGCAGTTTGTAACAATTCGACCCTTAACCTATTGATGCCCTGGCCCTCTAAACTGCACTTCTGGGATGGCGAGGAACAGACCTGTAGGAGTTGGGAGACAAAGCTGAACTGAGAGCGAACACAAGCTGAGTAGAGAGGCTACTGAGAATGAAGGGGGACAGTCACATCCAGGATCCATAAGATGCTTCCATTTAGAGCTGGATTCTGCATTTTGGGATCCCTTTGCTAAGAGGAATTAATGACAGGCCTCCACTCTAAGGAGACTGGCTTCCTTGCCATTGGCTGTCTTTTAAGTCTTTTTATCAATGACAACAAGCGAAGTAGGTGGTCTCCTACCTCTTTCTAGCTGTAGGGGGGAAAAGTGACATAATTTTTCACAGCCTGAAATAATTGTGGACGTAGAGATACTGGTTAGGCTCACTATGAATTATTAGTGGAAAAGTGGGTCTCAGAAGTACGTTACATGTGAAATATTTTTCGTCACTTGAACATGTGCCGTCCAGAGCTGGCCCTGTTCTCCCCGTCACAGGGAACAAACATTTCACATTCACAGATGCTCCTAATTTGGTGCGGTTTGGACTGTAATTTAGATCAAACGTCTCCATGTAAATGAGTCAGGGTTTCTTAATTAGGTGCCTCTAAAGCAAAACCTTGGACCACATCAGTAGGTGTGGGTGTGGTGCCCACAATACTGGAATCTTTCCTATAGACCAGGCTCAGTATCATTCAGCAGAGTTGGGTTTTGTTTTTTTGGCTTTTTTTTTTGGTTGTTTTTTCAGGCACAGTAATAAATCTGCAGATGGCATAGACAGAAAGACGCTACTTCAGAAGAGCTGTCTAAAAACACTGTCTCTTTGGCAAACGCCTTAAAGTAGGTCATTCTGCTGTGATTTAGCTTTTTTCTTTAGATTTGATTGCCAGGTTTTTGTTCCCATTACAAATAGGGTGCATTCCAGTCCGCAGGCTTGTTCTTAATTTTTCCAACTGGTATTTGTTTACGAGGATTTGCAGATCTTCATAAGAAAATGGCCAATATCCTGTCACAACGCTAATCATACACTTGACCACAAAAAGAAATGGATCTTGGTGATAATCTGGAGATGCTGAAATATTAAATGCCTTAAACTCCTAGTTTTCCCACAGCAAAACTACATTGATTTATATGGGTAGGTTTGTTGAAATAATCATCCCATCTTTTATACTTGCAAAAAGAAGAGGTGACAGGATGTAAATGGAAAACTTTTACAAGCCATAGAGCAGCCATTTATATAGATATTCAGGTTATCTGCTTTTATACTTGTCATTGTTTGTGTTTTTTATAGGAGGAAAAATCATTGGGTTCCATTTCCTTATTGAGGCACCGGGATTTACATGCAGAAGCCCCTCTAGCATTAATGAGTTACCTGCATAAATTCCCGAAAATCGATGGGAAAATAGACCTTGTTTTTTTATATTAATTATTTCTCACACAACTCTGACACTAACATTAAATGAGGCTTTAAAAATCTTGATGAAGGTCTTAAGGTATCTTTTACTGTTTAAATATTAGCATTGCAAAAAAAAAATATGTCTAGAGCATTATTTATTTTGCAGCCTTATAAGTGCAAGCTAGAGAGAGTGCAATGAAGGGACTTGGGTCGGGGGGTAGGGTAGTATTAGGAGACACTGGAAAAAGGCAAAATTGGGACGTGTGTATACCCCCAAACCACACATGCCTATATGTGAACAGAACACTATCTCTGATGGTAAACTTACTCCCTGAGGGGTAGATACTAACTCAGTTTTTTGGTCCAGAACTGTGATTTTATGGGTTCAGGAGCTTTCCAGTGAGAAAATTCCCCAAGACAGGCTGACAACTGTTCTGCAACTTTTATTTTTAGAGAGTTCCCTGGGTGATATTTGGAAGTTAAGTGACTTGTCTAGGGTCACACAACCAATGTAGGACTTGAACTTCCTTCGTTATGAATCTGATTTTCTATTCCCTACACTATGAAGCCTCTTATAAACCTTCATAACCCTTTATGGTGCTAAGAAATGAAATTCCAGGAACATAACAGGCAGGAGAATCCAAGGACAATCGGGCACATTGTTTGCTGAAGCAATGTTGAATGTGGTGACTTTTGCACAGGCACAGTTTTGTTCCAACAAATTTCTGGTATTTAGGGCCATCTATAGGACTTCTGTTCTAAGTGAGCCCTGGGCCTGGGAATAGCTAGGGGGCAAATATGAATATAAATAATAGGAAGGAGGATTTTCTAGGTGTTCCCAAATGGGGCAGTGTCCCCTAAATGACACAATTTCTTTATGAGGCTGTTGGTGTTTTTGAGTAAATTACCAAGCAGCAGTAAATAAGACAACCCAGTAACACAAACAGAAAAGGAGATCAGAGAGGTGGCGTTTCCTGATTGAAAGATTCTGGGATGGCTTTGTTAAAAAAGAATTTAGAATATGGACTGATAAAATAGAGTTAATTTCCATATAGAGTATAACTCTGTTATATGGGCGGGGAATTGGGTATTCTGATTTTTCAAATATTCTATTTAAAAGAAAAATAAAAGATAGCATTTTCTGCATTACCAATAAGCAAAGAATAAGAATGCTATAAAAATACATGGAAAATTATGCTGCATTTGATAGTTTTAATTTTTTCCCTGGTTCTGAAGCTATTTTATAATCTTGAAATATCTCAAAGTGATTATTGTAATTTAGGGTTGGTTGATAAACATTTCTGGGTGACAGAATGTCAGTCCAATTTCTACTGTACATTTTTTTTAACAAAAGTAGAGTATTTATTCATAATATTATTTGTTGATATTTTTTGATTTCCATGATTGCATCTAGGAGTCACATTGGATAAAGTGCTGGGTTTCATGTCAGGAAGACCTGAAGTCAAACTGCCCTCTCTATGCTTTAGTTGTGTGACACTGGGAAAGTCATTTTACTTCTACCTCAGTTTCCTCAATTGTACAATGGGGATAATATATTACCTACCTCTTAGGATTATTGTGAAGATAAAATGAGATAATATTTGTTAAAAAGCTCTTAACAGCATACATGGCACCTAGTAAGCCTTTGAGAAACATTTTTCTTCCTCCTCTCTGGATACCATTTTCTTTTTTCCTCCTTTTCCAGCTTAATAACTAAGCATGTACTCCAACACTTCATCTTCAGCCTTTTGCTCCAATGTCTAGTCATTCATTCTTTCAGTGAGCATATTTAGTCTATGGGAATGATACCCAAAAATACATCTCTATATTTGACCTCTCACCTTCACTCTAGTTAATCAATAAAGTTTTTATTATGTTCTATGTGTCTAGATAGATGAGTAGGAAGTGTTGACAGGCAATGGGATGTAGTAGATATGGAGCTGATCTCAGCCAGAAGGTCTGAATTCAAATTCCATTTCTGATACATATTGACTAGATGATTCTTAGCATATTATTTAACCTCTCAGTGCCCCAGTTAGCTCTAAGACTATAGGTTGTTGAGAAAGCACTGACCTGCCTTGTTGAAGGGAGCTTCCTCTTCCTGGAGTTGTCCTTAACCAATGATATCACAGGTTGAGCTCCTATCCTCATCTATCTGCACCTATTCTAAGAGTAGGGCAGCTAGGGGATGCAGTGGATGGAGTGCTGGCTCTTGAGGCATGGCAGCCTGAGTTCAAATTCCGCCTCTGTCACTTACTAGCTCTGTGACTCTGGGCAGGTCACTTAACCCTGTTTGTTTCAGTTTCCTCACCTGTAAACTGAGCTGGAGAAGGAAATGGCAAACCACTCTAGTATCTTTGCCAAGAGGATCACAAAGACTAATCAATTGACTAAACCACCACAACAAATTTCTAATGGCAATAGTAGTAAAGAAGAGCTCTAAGACATGATCCCTGACCTTAAGGAATTTATGATATAGCATTATTAAAAATTTAAAAAAAAGGTGGAGAGCAATTAAGTTCTCATTTGTATAGTATTATAGAACTATAGGCTTATAGATTTAGAACTAGAAAAAAAACCTTAGATGCCATCTTGTTCAACCCACTTATTTTACAGATAAGGAAACTAAGGCCCAGAGAAATCAGATAATTTATCTAAGGTCATACAGAAAATATAAGTGACCAAGTAGGGATCTGAAGTTGGGATGTCTGACTCTTAATCAAGAACTCTTGCCACAATGTTTCCCCTAAGTAAGTAGAGTATTGATAAAAAGTACCAAAAAAAAGAGTTTATAGAAAGAAGTGATAAGGGTTGAAGTACTTGGGATATCTTCACTTGGTTTATCTACCCTTGACTTAAACTAAGTACATCTCATACTGAACTTCAGCATCTTTTCTTCAAAACTAGTTCCTATTCCCAATTTTTCCATTTCTCAAAATGATACTATCATTTACTATATATATATGGCTAGAATGCTTGTATTCATCTTGACTATTTTAGATATCCAATCTGGCAATGTGCTTTCATTTTTCAACTTCAAAATATCAGTCTCTCAAGTTTTCTCCATCCTCTCCGTACAAGGGCTACATACACACTGGTTATGTTTTCTTTACCTCAATCCCAATTTTTGTTCAGAGCCTCCTCGATGGGCTTCCTAACTCCAATCATCTCCTTCCAATGCATCCTGCATATGGCTCCCTCCTGCCTAGTATATCAAGTCAAAACTCCTTGGCTTAGCTTTCCAGTAGACTATCTTATTTGGCAGCATTCCACTATTCTTTCTGTGATTCCCCAGAAACACCCTTGCTTTTAGTTGGGTCAGCCTCTTCATTGTCATCTATTCATGATATCATGATTATTCAAGCATCCATGTCTTTGTTCATATTCTTTTCCCCTTCTATTCTTCCATTTATTCAATTCCAGCTAATTTTTTATGGTCTAGTTCAAATCCTGCCTCCTCTGTGATAACATCTCCTCACTTTCTTCTCTAAAATTGATATTATAGTTGTTTAGTTGTTTTCGGTCTTTTCTGACTCTTTGTGACCCTATTTGTGTTTTTCTTGGCAAAGATACTGAAGTCATTTGTCATTTTCTTCTCCAGCTCATTTTATAGATGAGGAAAATGAGGCAAACAGTACAGAGTGAAGCCAGTTTTGAATTCAGGAAGATGCGTCTTCCTGACTCCAGGTCCAATACTCTATCCACTGTGCCACCTAGTTTCCCCTTCCCTAAAATACTATTGTACTAATACTTAAAGAATCAGTGTTAGAGGTACAACCAAATAGCACTGAGTTTTGAGTCAGATAAGATTTAGACTTGATGACTAACAGTTGTCTTAACCTCTCTGTCCCTCAGTTTTTTTCATTTGTAAAAGGGGGCTAATATTACCTCAGAGGTTTATTTTGAAGCTCAAATGCTATTATATATGTAAAGTGTTTTATAATCTTCAAAGTGCTTCACAGATGCTAGTTATTATTAATTATTATTTTTGATTTAAAAAGATACGAGAGCATCAAAACCAACCCTTTCATTTTGCGCAGGAGAAAGCCGAGATCCGACGGGGGTAAATACTGTGGTCATAACCACACAACTATTTTCTGTCACAGTTTTAGGTAGAATCTAGGTTTTTGATTCTAATCTATAGAATTTTTTTCTCTACTAAACTGCCTTTACACTGTCACAGATATGAGCCCCCTCTTCTGCTTTGCTTTATATGTGTTTTCTATTTCTTTCCAACTCATTTATAAGCTCCTTGAGGTCAGGGCAAAAAACCACATGCCATGCTCTCTTTTGAGGATTATAGTTCTGACTCCATAGTAAGGGCTTAAATAAGCGCTTATCAATTTCCTGGTTACTTATTATTCATCCTCTTTCCACTTGTATACCAGCTACATGACACTGGACTTCAGCCGTTTGTCATTGATTTCAAATAATCTACTTTACAAAGTGTGTAAACAACACAGTTGGTAGTAACGATCTTGACCCTCTATCGATCAATTACACTTCAAGGGGGTAGTGGTAGTCACAGGAATAACTGACATTTAAATGTCAGCTTTAAGAAATCTTATACCTTTTCTCCTTTCATCATTACAACAACCCTGTGAGGTACCTGTATAAATATTATAATCTCCACTGTTCAGATGAGGGAACTGAGGCTCACACAGGTTAAGTGACTTATCCATGGTTACATAGCTATGAAGTGCCAGAGTCAGGATTTGAATCCAGGTCTCCCCTCACCCTATAGCTAGAATTTTTTCCATTATTACACACAGTGTCTCACAGAAAAAAAAAATCTGAAACCCCAACGGTTTTATTTTAGAAGACGTTTGACTTATTTGCAGAAAAGCAGAAGCCTAAACTATCTCTACCAAGCACAAATTGAATGGTCTATTTTTTCTTCCCCACATTTAAAATGAATTCTAGTGCTAGACAAGCACATCAAGAGGATTTTTTAAAAAGATATTAGAATAATAAGCTCTTGGGAAATATCTATATAGCAAGATAAAGAAAATAAACAGATATTAATCCAAGGCAACAATAAAACAAGGTTTCAAGGTTACGCTCATGTTTTATCATGAAAACCTTTGCACTACACAGTAATAAACCACATTTTCATAACATGAGCTATAAAATCACCCATTTTCTGATGTTTTCAGAGATTCTGATTTTATATCATAATGGTTTTGGGAAAAAAACAACTCCTTTTACCAGCAACCCTTTCATATGTCAAGATGTGAGTATCTGTATCCTGTCATTTTGTCTTCTTGACCCATATATCACAAGATATAACCATGATTTTTTGGGTCAAGACATAACCACTGTTAGTATTATTGTGTTATAATGTTAATAATGAAAAGTAAGTGGAATAATATGCAGCTACCACTGAGTGGATTATCTTGGAATCCCAGGCTCAGGAGTGGGAGAGAGTTCTTCTAGCTTTTTAACCCTTGCATTCATTTATAACTAAGTCTCTATTATGCTGAATTCTAGGAGTCTTCTGGCCAACTATCCTACATCTAGGAGGCTTTTCTTCTTTTCATCTGCTGTGTATTCATAGAAGACAGACTCTTTAGTTGAAGCTAGATAATCTTAAGAGAAGAAAGGAATACAGGAGAAAGAGAAAAAGAAAGAAACAAGTGGAGTGAGCTATTTTACAATGGGATGAGTTCTCTATCATTGAAAGTCAAGTTGAGGCTGGATTACAACTTGGACTTCTTAAGTGAAAGGATTTCTGCTTTGGAATTGAGAGGGAGCTGCAAAATATCTCCCTATCATCGTTGTCCAGGTTCTTCCCCTTCATCCACTCTTATAAATTATTGGGAATACAACCCAGAAGACCAACAGAGATGAAAAAGGGGAAAAGTCTTTCTAGGAAGATGGAGAGATTCTTGTGATTATCAGTACTTCAGTGAACTGGATTTTCAGAGGCCATTTGACTTGAATAAGGGTTGGTTGATAGGAAAGGAATTTATTTCCCTTCATCCATCCTCCAGAAAAAAACAAAACAAAACAAAACACCACAAGCTAAATGACTAGGGAAATGTCTAAATACTCTTTGGATATAGCTACACCATTTTTATAGTAAAATGACTTGTGAAACAGGAGAAATAGAGGGTATGGGACATCATATGCTGATATAAGAATTAGAAGTAATGCTGTGCTTACAGGAAAGAAACAGAATAAAAAGTGGTTACTGAAAAAGCCTCTACGATTTCCAGCCTTCAGATAGCCATCTGAATGGAAGACAGAATGTATAGCTCTTATATAGTTATTCCAGAAAAACTTCAAAGTTCTCATCAGATCCAATAATGATGAAGAAATCTTTTGAGAAACTATAGTAAGTGACTCATTTCTACCTCCTCCCTAGAACCATCACAGTTGAGTTTTCCAGCTCAAGCAGAAGAAACCTGGGACATGAATGGCTTGCAACACTCTATATTGAGAAGCATCAGAAGTAGAAGGCTGTCCTGGAAATGTGGTCAAAGTGGTCAGAAAGCTCAATGCCAACTAGGTCAGCATGGTATAGCAAAAGTTAAACTGGGATACCTCAGGGGTTCTAAAATCTTGAAAACTCTGCCCTGAAACTTTAGAGAGTGTCCTTAAGATCCAGTATTGTATGTGTGTATGGAGAGAGGATGGCGGAAAGGGGGAAGGAGCAACTTTAGGAGGTAGAAGTCAGTAAGAGAATCCAAGAGTCTTAAAGCAAAAATGAGATAGAGCAAGGTTGATTACCCTATCCAAGAAGAAAGCAGAGAGTAGGGCATAGGGACCCAATGCAAGAACTAAAGCTAGAGAGATGTGTAAATCAGATAATGTGTGTGTGTTCATCCTTCGTTGCTGAAGAAGACCATGCCATCAGAGAAATAATGATATGACTTGCACTTGACTTTGTTTTGAGTGAGGGAGGGCTATGCAGGTCACCAGCCTCACTTCTCCTCCAGAGCCATCTGAATCCAGTGACCAGATATTCATCAGGATGACTGGAGATGACCCAGGATGAGGCAATTGGGGTTAAGTGACTTGCCCAAGGTCATACAGCTTGTGAGTATCAAGTGTCTGAGGCAAGATTTGAACTCAGGTCCTCCTGACTCCTGTACTGGTGCTCTATCCCCTGCACCACCTACCTGCCCAAATCAGATAATATACAAGCATCAAAATCATTGCAAATTTAATTCTTTAACAACTGCAAGCAGAGGCTCAAAGGGAAGAAATGAAGCAAAACATAAACAAATAAGTAACTCTTTAGGAAAGAATTGAAAAGAAAATAAGTAGCTCAGAAGAGAAAATGATACATTTTACACAGGAAGTAGAATCCTTGAAAAATAGAACAGGCCAAATAGAAATCAGTGACTTCATGAAACAGCAAGAAACATTAGAACAAAAAAAAAAGAGAATACAAATAGAAGAAAAAAGTAAAATATCTGATATTACAAGAAAAAGAACTAACCCAGAAAGAAAGGTCAAGAAGCAATAATGTAAGTATCATTGGAATCCCTAAAAATAATGATAAAAACACAGTGGACACAGAAATCATAAATGAAAACTGTCAGATCTATTAGAATCAGGATACAAAGTAATGATAGAATCCACTAATTTTCTCCAAAAGTAAAAGTTCCAGAATTATTATAGCCAAAATGCAGAGATTTCACATCAAAGAAAAAGTGCTGCATGTATTTGAAAAGGAAGAGTTCCAGTACTGAAGAACTAAAGTCAGGATCACAGAAGGCCTGGCAGCTTCTACCAAAAATGAAAGAAATATTGGAATATAGCATCCCAAAACACAGGTTCACAACCAGGAATAACTTATACAGCAAAACCTATTCTAATCTTTTAGGGGTAAAACTTGTTCTTTAATGTAATCAAGGGTTTTTAATAATTTCTGATGAAAAGACTAATAGCAAATTTAGAATATAAACAGGAGTCCAAAGAAACCTAGAAAACTAAATGCATTTGAGCAGTTGGAAGGAGTTGTATGATGATGTCTTTATAACATTCCAATAAAGGGAGAAGAAACAAATGCTCCTTCAAAAATTTAATGTCTAGTTCAAGGGTAGAGAACCTATAGGCTGAAGGCCACATGCAGCCTTCTAGGTCTTTGGGTACAACATTTTGACATTTTTTTTACAGAACAAATCCTTTCATTAAGGGGATTTGTTCTGTAAAGTTTGGATTCCATCAAAGGGCCACACTTGAGGACCTAGAGGGCCATATATGGCCTCAAGGCCACAAGTTCCTCATCCCTGACAAATGAATGGACAAAGACATCCAGGCAAAACCCTCTTTGCTTTGTATATGTTGAAGAAAAATATATTAATGCTATACTCTGCATTTTAGCCTCACATCTGCCAGAAAATGTTTTAAATATGACATTCATTTAATATCCAAGCTATTTCTGACACAGGCACTTGTATATTAGCCCCTTAATATTGCATACTTTGTTCCACCCTAAGATGATTTAAGGTAACTTTTTTTTAGGAATTTTGAATAAGTAAAAGATGAAAATATGTTAAAATAAAATTTTGAGTTAACATAGCAAAAACAATAGTCATTAGTCAGTTCCTTTTTTGACTATTCCCCTCAAGTGTAGGCCTGGAGTAATAAAAGAGTTTGCTGTGATTAATATCTTATTTCTTTCTAAATAACAAAAGGTGGGTCTCAGCACCAATTCTTATTGGGGACAAATAAACAAGAGTTGACAGCTGTTATCTGTACTTGGGGAATGAGGTAGGGAAGGCTTCATCTACATACGAGACATTCTTTGTTCCATGTTTTAGTTGCCACCCTTAACCATTTCCCTAAGAAAGGCCTTTTGTCCTCAACTTAAGCCATCTTCAAACTGGAAAGTTTTGAAATTTTCTTTTTTAAAATCCAGAGAAATTAAAATGCAAGTTTTTAATGTGCTTCCTCCTGGGTAAGATGTGACCTTGAGGGGAAGATTAGGCATAAATATAGCTCCTTGAGACTATAAATATGGAAGCACCCTAGGGGTAAAGATCATAAATTATATCCCTTTGTATTATCCACAGAATTTAGTAGAGGTTTAATAAATATTTGTTTAATAAATGTGGAACAAAAGACACAAAATAGAAAAATCAAAGTAAATTTCATTTAGTGGTACATTTTATCCTATTGGGCCATGATTCTGGCTCAGAAAGTGCATAGGGGTTCAATTCAAAGTATTAACTCCAAGTATTCAAGTTACTAATGGCTCTGCCCTCATCCCCAAATATTCTGGTTGTTACTGCCAAAGGAAAAGAGGGAATAGTTCGAAAGAGTAAAGTAACATATAATGACTAGTGAATGACCAGGGCTGAAGGACTGGACATGAAGAGGTTGAATAAAATGAGAATTTAAACTCAGGCTAGAGAATTTATTAAAGGTAAAATGAAGGCATATGTGTAGAGCTGGAAGAGACCTGAGAGACCTTCGAATTCAACTTTCTAATTTACAGATGAGGAAAATGAAGCATATGGAAGTCCAGTGACTTACCCAAGGCCATTCAGGTAGGAAACATTAGAAATCAGATACACAAGTGAAACTTCTGAAGGAAAATGAAGTGTGTTGACAATGGAGGAAAATGTGGTCCATTCATCCCCTTCTAGGAATGCATATCTCTGTCTCTCTGAATGTCTCTTTCCTGTTCTGTCTCCCTTTTCCCCAGTGCTGAAAAGGACTGCATCAAGAAGAGGAGCATGGAGCTGATACATCTGGAACTGGACTCCTGGGGCCATCTGACATCCCTCTCATTTTGAAGATGAGGAAATAAGACACTCCCAAGTTTACATAGGTAGCAAGATTAGAGGCAAGATTTAAACTCAAGCCCTCTGACCCCATAGCCAGTACACTTTCCACTGTATCCCCACTGAAGCTACGTAAAGAATGATGGAATTTCCAAAGGTGATAAAGGACAGAAGAAAGACCATTGAACGTAGAGCAGCAAAAGAATATGAATGAAATCAAGATATGCCACAATTTGGGAGAAAATATAGTTATTTTTCTTTTTCCCCCAAAACAGAGAGAGCGAATGATGAAGAATAAAAGGTATCCATTCATCTTTCTCTGTCTCCCCACTTATCTGCCTACATCTACCCTACACCACCCACCTATGTACCCATTTGTCTATTCATTCATCTGTCCATCTCTCTATGTATCCACCTACCTATCTATCTACATCTACCTATCTTCTTACCCATCCATTCATCCATCCATCTCTCTAGACATATACACAGGAGAAAACAATTAGAACTGTCATCTGAATATTATGCATACATTAGATTCTTCCAGACTGATCAGCATATTTTGTGAACATGAGTACATCAGTCCTTCCCTTCCCCAATCTCTAGGAAATAGGTATTACAGAAAAAGAAATATTATTAAGAATGTAACACAGGATGGATGACAAACTTTCTGCCTCCTTTGAACTCTATCATGCAGCTGAACAACACAGATGGCTTATGTCTTAGTCTTCTGGATGCTTTCTTTATGAGTATATCTTAGGGCTGACCATGTTATGCCTCACTCAAGAAGCTTCAGAGACCTTTTATTATGTCTTAGATAAAATACAAACTCCTCTTTTTGGAGGTTTAAGCCTTTCACAATCTGGCTCCAACTTCTTTTTCCAGATTGATTTCACATTACTCCCACTCAGCTATTGTACATTTTTGGCAAACTGGCTTCCTTGACTTTCACTGTATAAAGCATCCCATCCTCTGCCCCCCTATACCTGGAATGCTATCCCTTCTTACCTCATTGAATCCTTAACCTCCTTAATGCTGTCTTCAATCACTACCTCCTATCCTCCTACATAATGTCTTTCCTAAGCCCTCTACCCCCCATCAAATTCCTACTGTTTTCTCCTTCCTTCCCACATTATACTGCATTTATGTTGTATATATAATGTATTTCCTGATTGCTCTACTTTGCTTTACTCTCCACCCCCATCCCAAGAGAATGTTAGCTTCTTGATGTCGGAGGCTGTTTCCTTATTATCTGTTTTTGTCTTTATATCCGCAGAGCCTGGCACTGTGCCTTACATATAATGGGTACTTAATAAATGCCTGTTGAATTAAATTAAAATATCCCCATTCAAACCAACATATGGATAAATCTGCCACTGGACATAGATAGTAGTCAAATATAAAGTTCCCATATATTCAGGGCTAATGTCACAGATTAACATGATCCCATGGGTTGACAATTCAAGCTTGTGATGTGAAATCACATATACAATCTTTACTCTTTCTCCTGCTGGAATAAAGGAAAAGAACACCAAACAACAACAACATGGAAATCTTGCAGACACCCCATGTTAACTATTCCTGGATGTCATCCTGAAGCTCTAATTTCTGCTTTCTCCTCGGCATTCTGGGTACTGCTGCCGGACTTGTCATCACCTTGTCAGTGCTTCCTGTTGCGTGGGCTACCGTTGGACTCTGTGTTCTTAACAATTATCCATAAAAAACCACAAAAATCCTTCATGAATTAAAAAAAAAACCCACAAAATTAACAGGTAAAAAAAAAAGCTACTTTTTAAATTTAGTTTCCTGGAGCGGGTGCTATCTTGTAAGGCAGCACAGCTCACTGCAGTGTCGGTTTGTCTTTTCCAGTCCTAAGATGCCCTTTTGTTCCCGGTGTTACAAGGATGTGGGGAGCCAATATGATTTAACAGAGCAACACACCGACATTGAGACTATGTCTATATCTTGTGTACAAAACAGAATAAATTAGTTCTCTAACGTTGCTTTCTTTCTCATGGAACCAGCTATGAGCTTAACAAGGTGCTACATTGACATGAAATGACAAAAAATCGTTATTTTTTTTTAAATCCTCTTTTAATACAAGTCTAAGTGGCAGAGAATTTCATGCTGGTTCAAAAGAGAGAAACTCGGAGAGCTAGGGATAGACAGATGGCTTGGAGGAACAAGAAGTGTCCAGAACCTTCCTATCTATGAGGGGACACACATGTCCACAAAAAATTAAAAAAATAAAATTGAGTAAACTAGTTTCTCAGAATTAAAGGTGAATCAAAAGGAATTGGCATCTGTCTGGACAAGCAAGCCAGATAGGCCACAGTATCTGATGCACGTGACGAACCAAGAGGCAACTGCAAAGCTCCCCAAACAACTTGCCTGAAGTCCTTGCCAAGGAGCCAGATGCTGCTGCTGAAAGAATGTCTTCCATGGTTGGGCATCTGGGTTCAGTGCTTTCCACTTAAAGAAGAGGAAAAGAAGGTGGTGAAAAGCAGCTCCACTGCTATCACAGAAACAGTGAACTGAATCCCAGTATTTCTGAATTTCTCAGTGCACACGTGTGCTCCATAGACAGAACATACATAGATGTATGTAACCTGAAGATGTTCCTTGCTTATAAAAAAAAGAGACTCCTCCTCTCTCCCAAAAATCTCTACTGCTTTTGAAACAGAAAAACAGTGTCAAAAACATGTAACAAAGCCTCTAAGCCAATCATGACAGACTATTTCAGATTTTCCAATTTACAAGTAGATTTTGTTTAAAGACATCATAGTCGAGGCTGGTGTGAAGAGGAGGAGACGGTGCATCAGACTAGTGGGCTATGATCCTGCTTTTAAGGCCAGCCATTCTTCCTCCCTCTGCTACCACTCCTTCCTCAGTGGAAATACAATCGAATATTGGTATTGGCAAGAGAGAGGAGTGTGGTCTAGTGGACTGGAAATCAGGTGACTTGAATATGTGTGTGTGTGTTTTTTCTTTTAGCTTTGAAGTTTCCTGCATTTTGTTATGGATTTACCAAATGAATTTAACCAGCTGAGGAACTGCTCTGTGAAATGGGGGTAACTAACCAGGTTCTGGTATGTCCTTTCTTATAGTGTGCAAAAGCCATTCAGGCTTTTGTGAAGTCAGCCAAATTCAAGGCTCAAAAAGAAAATTATTGTTCATGTAATCTAAAATAATTCACGTTCACACTTATTCCACATTGAATTGGGATAAGGGAAAAGCAGAAATGGTCAGAAGAGTGGAGCATGTGATAGCCAGCATGGGAAAGTGTCACCGTTATGTCTACTTAATGTCATTGTTTGTCTTTTGTTCTTGAAGAGGACCAGTGATATCAGGAAGGTGATGTCTTGACTGGCAAGTAAATTGAGTTTAAGCGAGGCAGGTGCTGTGAAAAGTCACCAGCCTCACACTCTCCTCCAGAGCCATCTGAGTCCAGTGACAAGATGTAGATTCTGAATTCTATTATGCCTGTAGTGTCAAACTCAAATAGAAACAGTCTTTACAGGCTCATTGGTTTGGTCACAAATTAACATTATATTATAATTTATTTTTTTTTGCTAAATATTTCCCAATTACATTTTAATCTGGTTCAGCCTGAAGTAAGGAGTACTGCAGAGGGGCTGTGAATTTGACACCCATTTTATTTTGGCCTATCTCAGAAAGTAATCCAGAATTTGCTCAGTAATTTGGTGTTAAAATGTCATTTGGAGACCTTTCCAGGGAGGAAAGATGACAGAAGTCCATTGACTTGATGTTTCTGGATACTTTGCCTAGTGTCCTTGCAGTGTGGAGATTTTCTTGTTCTGATTTGTAGAGGAAGTATGACATTTTTAGCAGTTGGAATGAAAGACAGATTCACATTGCAAAGAAAGCAATTTTTACATCTAGACATGCTGATTGTAAATTTTCTCTGGAATCTCATCATCCTGCAAAGTCACATCAGCCTTGAATGGAATTCCTCCTTAGTAGCCCCTGCCCTTAAAACCCCTCCCTTCCTCTAAATGGAGAGGATGGAGGGTGGACAGTGGTAAGTTCCTCCACCATCCTCCATTTAAAGAGAATCCAGGGCAGTCATGTTATCATTTCCCATGTGGCTTCACTCCTCTGGACTTCATCAGACGCCTCTGCTGGGAAACCTCCCCTGCACACTCCTCCCCAGTTTTTCAGCTTCTTTTAGATTGTGATCAAGGGTGGGGATTTTTTTTCATTAATTTGTAACCCCTGTGCTTAGCACATACCTGAAACTTAATAACTGTTTATTGAATGAATGAGTGGCTCAGGAAAATGGACCCAGGATCTTGGAAACTTTAAAATAAGTAAAGCCACATGCACTAGTAGCCATTTTGGTATTCAAGATGTCTTTTCTTGCTGTCATTTAGTAGCAATGACTGCTCTAAAAATACCGAATCTAAAGTGATCATTTTACCCGATTCTTAATCCCTTTTCCTCATAAGCTGTTCTCCAGAACTGGGCTGTTTACTAATGGAAGGATAGCTGAACCTTAATTCTCAGCTCACAGACCTTATAAATACTGTGCTAATATTGAGAGTCCATGATTTTTTAATGATTTCCTCAGGGAGTGGAGACTATTGCTTCACCCTTACAGTGGAATAATTAACTTCCTTAACTACTAGACCAAATTCTGCCAGGTGATTCAGTCGTTGAAATAAGTGAGGTCCAAAGGAAGTACATCAGTTTCTTCAAAGCAATCTGGGGGCTGTTTTACACACAGAAACAGGGAGTTGTAAGGGATCTGGCATCTTTCAAACACTGAAACCACTGTACCTCTGAAAAATAACCAAATTGCACAGGTCTCCCTCTCCATTTCCAGTAAAAATACTCATAGCCAGCAAGTCTTTGGATATCAGGTATTGTGGTTGGGTTAAACACCAAAGTGTACAGAGAGAGCACAAAAAACACAACCTGTTCCAAAGCTCACCACAGCAGAGTTAAGAGCCTGGATGGGAGGTAGAGAGCTCAACCTGAAATTCCTGTTGACAACTAATAAGGGGGAAGGATTGGTTGGGTTGGTGGGCTTTAGAGTTCATTTTCCATCCATCTCATGTTTTTCTAAAATTTCAGAAATGCCAACACTGATGATCTTGGGAGAAGGGCAGATGAAACATGTGATCACTCTTCCCCCATATATCCCTTGTGTTTCTGGGCTTTCATCTTTGAACTTATTTCTCAAATGGTTTTGTGGAATATTATGCTTAACATTAAGAAAGGCCACAGAGAAGTTTCAAATCTCAACTTACTTAAAAAAATATCCAGTCAAAAAGTTTCCCTTTCAATGAGGCATTCAACTGGCGTATTTCCATGAGATATGTCTATTCAGCCATATAACTTTTTTCTTACCCTATGAATTATATGAACAGCTGGACAAATTTCTTGCAAAATCAATGCAAAAAAGAAATATTTTAGTTTTTCTTCCAACCAGTTTTACGTGGCACAAACCTTCAGGCTATTCTTTTTTTGTACTTGGTCCAAATTTGAATTCCCAACAATGTTTTCTGGATAGAGTGAACAATGATACTGTCAGATAAATCATCTTAAATCAACTACTTTATTTCTAAGATAAGCCAACTCTCCTTTATTTGAGGAATATGTACATATATACATATATATACACATACACACACATATGGGAATGCTTTTGAGATTTCACTTCCCAGAGTTTAGAGACTAATGTGGCTTGCCTCCCCTAAGTATACCTTGAAAAAAGCCTGAATAGACTGTCAGATTGAGGTCTGCCAAAATACCTTACTAAAAACTGACTGGAATAGGGAGACAATGTTGCTGGATTAGCACACATGTACTGACTAATGATAACATTGGAACGCACATTCATTCCTAAAAATCTTACTATATTTTTACTATATATATTTTACACTTTCCCCCCAATTCCTCACCAATCTGTCAAACTTCTCTTTTAATAGATCTGAAATTTCCAAGATTATAATTTAGTAGCATTGTTCCAAAAGACTAAGAAGAAAATTATTTATATTGTTGGGAGCAGAAGCCTCTATTTTATTATTTAGATGTGGAAGAATGGATTAATATGTATTAATTAAACACCTCCACAAGGTAAAATATTATAGTAGGTACTATTGGAACAGCAAAGACAAATAAGAGAGTCTGATTTTAAAGGAATTTTTAAAGTGATTCTAAAGAAATTACTGAGTCAGATAGAAGAGCTGTTAAGATTAGAGGGGAAAAAAACATGACAAGCTAAGTTTGAGAAATGTTGACATAAGAGTATTGGAAGGACATCTAGGTGTAGATGTAGGATAATTCTGGGTTAAAATCCTGCATCAGGTATTTCTAGCTATGCAACTATAGGTTTCTTCATGTGTGAAATGAAGTGGGTTGTACTTGATGATCTTTAAAGTCCTTTTCAACTCTTAATTTATGATCCTATGATCCTTTAGAAGTTCTTGTAAGCAGTTACAGGAAGAATTCAAAAGGAAGGTGAGGCCTGGAAATAAACTGCAACAAAGAAGACCAGGAGAGTATGGGATCTTTGAAGTTAAGTAAAAAGAACATCTAAATGGTGCTGAAACTTTCAGAGAGATAAAGAAGAAAGAGGACTGAAAAAAGTCTATTAGATTTGGTAATTGGTCCATTAATGAACTTTGACAGAATAGTCTCTGTAGATCGGATGTACGAAGACAAAGTATGAAATGAGAAAACATACGTAACATAAACTTATCCAAGAAATTTAGCCAAGGAGAGGAGGAGAGATATAGGTTAGTTATTGGATATATGAAGTGTCACAAGAAAACAAACAAACAAAAAAGAATTCGGGTAATATGAACATGTTTGTAAAGAGACTGAAAGGAACTGATAGTGAGAAAGAGATTTAGGACAAAGGTAGGAGATGATCACCATATGGTAAGAGGAGAATGGATGAAGATTTTGAGAATTTGAAAAATGGATTCAGAGCCTTAGTGAGTACCTGTTCTTGTTTTTTTTTTAAATCTCAGTGGAGTAGAAACCTAGGTTATCTACTATTTGTGTGTGTGTATGTGTGTGTGTATGCATACACACAAGCTGAGGAGAAACATAAGTCTGCCAAACAACAGAACTTATATTTGATACTAGACATAACTCAAAAGTCATTTGAGCTTATGGAGAAGAGGAATAACATGGTCAGATCTGAAATTTGGCAAAATAACTTTGATATCTGTATTGAGGATACATTTAAGAAGGGAAAGATTTGAGTCAGAGAGGTCAATTAGGATAATATGGCAGTAGTTCAGGGAAGAGGTGTTTTGGACCTAACATAGGGTGACTAGAGAGAAGAGGATGGATGGGAAATAATGTTGTAAAAATTGAGTTGACAATGTTTGGTAATTGATAGAATATATGGGATGAGAGAGAGGAAGAAATTTAAGATGGTACCAAGGTTTCAAAGTGAAGTGAATGGAAGGATATCAGTACTATTAGGATAAGTAGAGAAATTCAGAAGAAAAGTGAATTTTGGGAAAAAAATAATGAATTATGTTTTAGATATATTCCATCTGAATGTCTGGGGGACATGGGATTAAAAATATCCAGTACCCAGTCAGTGATATAGGACAGAAATTTAGGAGGCACTATGGCTAGGTACATAGATCTATGAGTTAGCTGCCTCAAAGTTAAAGAGATCACCATGACAGAGAGTTGAGAAAGAGAAAGAGAAGAAGAGAGCCCAGGGCAGAGCCTTGGGGGACACTCATAGTTGGGATAGGGTGATCTAAGGAGAGTGAAGGTAAAGCTTCTGACATATTACCCTCTAAACTGGAGTATCTTCTGTTTCACGCCAAATGATCTCTCCTCCTCATTCCCTTTCTGGCCTGGTTCTTGACTTCTTCTGCACTTCAAAACCATGCCTTAACTACTGGTGGAACATCTTTGATTTTCGCTCTGTGCTTGGAACCTTCTTGTTCTGGAGCAGCGTGTCACCCCTGACTTCTGTTCACATTGCACATCCCTCCACCAATCACCGCTCTCATCCCCCTTCTGTTGAGTTTCTCTTGGAGCCACTATTTTGTGAAGGGATCTGGGGCTCCCTTGCCTTCATTCCTCTCCTGGCCCTATTCCTGGTTTTCTCTGGACTTCAAAACTGTGCCTCTGAGATGAGTGGGACTTCCCCTCTACACTTATGCCCACATCTTTTGGTGTGTCACCTTTATTTATTTATTTATTATTCATGGCAGCTCTTTGAACAAAGGGACTGCCTATCTTTTTTATTCCATTTATATCTCCTGCTCTTAGCAAAGTGTCTGGCACGTAGTAAGAATTTGATAAGTATTTATTTTCTTTTTAAAAGTATCAATCTAGTTTATAGAGACTACTGGGCAGAACTGGCAAAAAAAAGGGGGAGGGAGAAGAAGAACCAGTGGGCAGGGGATAATGGAAAAGTAACAAGTCCTGGGCCTCAGGCCTGGCCAGGTGCAGATGTGAATTCCTCCTCAACAATGCCCAGATACAGCAGCCTGGCCATCCTTCCCTGGCAACAGCCTACTGCAAAAAGAACCCACTTATGCTGGGCAAATAGGATGTTCCATTTGAATGAGAACTATTAATGGACTAGTATGTTTAAATAAGCATTTGCACCTAAAATTTTTCATTATATTTTGTCTAAGGATGAATATAAAAGTTCCTTTGGCTTATTAAACTAACCACTACAGATTTTATTACTATTTGTAGCATCTTATTTCAGGTAAATATGGTTTTCTGTCTTCTGTAGCTGTCATGAAGACAACGTACTGTTCTAAGTTAATCGTTGAAAAGGAAGGAAAGAAGGAATCACGCACTTAGCATAGTTCCTGCACACAGTAGGCACTTAATAAGTGCTTTACAAATACTATCTCATTTGGTCCTTACAATAACCTTGGGCAGTTCATGTTGCTGTTCCTCATTCATTTTCAAAGAATACCAATGACATCATGGGGCAATGTCTTGACTGGCTCATCAATTAGATTTAAGTGACGCACAATTGCACAAAGTCATTGGCTTCACTTTCTCTTCCACAGTCATCCAAGTCCAGTGGCAAGACAAAAGTTGGGGCAACTGGCAATAGCCCAGGATGCAGTGAATGACCCTGGTATCTTGGATGTTCGACCAAGCTCTCAGGGTTCCACAGCGCCTGCTTTAGCCTCCTTCATGGCTGTTGGAACAAATTGTTCTCATCTGCCCATTCCCCCTGGAGAAGTATTCACACGCTTGGGGTAGCTGTACCCCCAACTCACCCAGCTGAAGCCTGGGAGATTATCCTCAATCTAGTTTAGCCCATCTCGGAAGATGGGTTTTACCTGGGTGTGTCTTTAAAATAAGCATGAACTAAATAACCTCTAAAGTTTGCTTCTAACTCTAATATTCCAAGATTCCATTTATATACTTAGAAATAATAGTTAATAGAGATTTCTACAACAAAGAATTCTGAGTATCCTTATTTTCATTGTGTTCCTAGCTTTTAAGGATTAGGGTAAAAATAGTTCATGTTTATATAGCACTTTTAATACTTCCCAAGTGCTATCTCCACCATGCTGGAACACAAGATTTGGCTTAGAATCAGATTTTGGACAATGATTGTCTTTAGTCTTCTTAGCTACTATATGATCCTGTTGTTACAGACTATGGAATGCTTCGATAGTGCTGAGACTACTGGTTATGTTGTAATTATGATTTTTACACATGCAGATGTATTTTTGAAAAATAGATTTGATTCATATCCAAATGGATATAGTAGAGAGTTGTGTCATAACCAAGTTTTCCTATGGTAACATTAGAGGACTCTGGACAGGGAGAGCTTGTGGCAGTATATTCCATTCCCTGACCCATCCTAAACTAGCTTTATAGTATATTTTCACCACTTTGAAATAAACATTACTTATGTGTGTTGACAGTCAGTTTTCTGAAGAACTACTGAAAGCATCAAAAAGTAAGGCAAACATTCTGATGATCCTTTCAAACATGCATGTATTTAAATTCTTGTTAAACAATCTTCCTCTTTCGACTTCATAGGCTTTGATGACATGCTGCAATTGACTGTTTATCAAAAACTAAGCAAGGAATGCTTAACAAGATAAAACTATACTCTGGCATATTCTTGGGCCTACTTAAAATTCTTCCTATAGATGCAATGATGAAGGGTGGAATATTTTGCCAGAATAGGGAACTCCCAGTTTGGTAACTCCCTCCGCAGATTCACAATGTGTCCCTGAGAAGTGCCTGGGGGCACTGAGGGATTAAGTGACTCTCCCATGTCCACACACTGTGTCTGAGGCTGGACCAGTGCCTAGATCTTCCTTACTCTAAGGCTGCCCTTTTATCCACTTCACTGTATTCTTATCCAAATAATGTTTCCCTAAAGTTGAAGGTGATAAGAGCTACCAGCTCTTTAACTTTAATTAGCTATACTCAAGCATGCCAATTGAATTGAATTAGTGATCTCATTTTTGTAGATGTTCCCTCCAGTTTTACAAGTAGAAATCTATTAATGCCTGCACATTCTGGAGTATGCTTTCCATGCTTTCTCATAAGTCTGCCACAGGGCATCCACCTAGGGGTCCTTCCTCACTTTGTCTTTACAGTGCAGAGATATCAGTAGAGAGCAGACGGTCCAACAGAAACCCCTTGTTCTCATCACATAATCCCCCTCTATTTTTTGATAATGCATTTCTTTGATAACATCCTCTATGCCATTTCTTCTTTGTCATTACTTACTTGTTATGTGTTACAGCATGTTCACACTCACCATGCATCTTTCCATTCCTCTCTGAGTGATACTTAATTATAATTCTTCAGAGACCGTAGTTTTCCATGATTTGTAGCCATATAGCAACAAAGGTAGAATAATGATATTAAAATCATAAACCTTCATTTCAGAAGGTATTTTGTGGTATTAAAGGAACTCTGTAATTTCCCATAGGTAATTCAACCCCTTCTCTTCCTTGTGTTTGGATATAGGCCCCATTCTTTGTTCATTTGCAGTGTCTTTTTAAAGTATGTGTACTGATAGATAAACTCTATAGATTGACACTCTCACTGTATACTATAGATTGGACAATAGGCATTTTTCTTCTACTTGGCTTCTACTATGACAAAGGTTAGGCCAAAATCTTTTGAATAAATATAAATTTGATCTCAGAGACTCAGAAGTATTCCAGAGCTAAATGCAACCAGCATAATGTTATCCAAAGACAAAAATATCTGGAAGACCTCACCAACTATAGTAAAGTACATTTCCCTACTGAATCAAGAGCTTTCTTATACTTTACAAATAATGAGCTCATTGTGGTCTTATATCTATACATCTTTCAGTTGTGTGGTGGTAAATATGTAGAGTGTGGTCTCACCTGTAAAAACATGCGTGCTTCCTACTAATACTCTCATAAAGAATACTCTTAGCATACTATTATTATGAAAATTCCATGTAAATTTCTAAAGTAAACATATAGGATGATAGGTGCTGATATTCTAATAGTCACTTTTTTTTTGTTTTAATAAGGTCTCAGATTTTTCCAAGTCTCTTTCAGATACTTTGTGACTCCATTATTAATGCTTTCATAATTGTATTATTGTAAATTGTACCACAGATCTCGTCTATGTATACCTGGGTCTCTTCTCTCTCTAGCTACATATCTGTATGTATGTATATAAATATCTGTATATACATATAGACACATATATTTGGTCTAATCTAGCTTCTTTCTCCATCTTTGTTTACTTTAATGTCATTTATATCTCCTCTTAAAACATCTGGGATTGTGATCCTAAAGTACAAGGATAGTGGCTCCACTCTTTCTTCATGGTAAAAAGAGTGTGTTACAGAAATTTTTGCAGATCTTTTCCATCTTTCATTCGTTTGTTGTTGTTTTTCCTGTTCCATCCTTAAATGCCTGGTGGCTGACCTTACCTAGTTGGATCTCTCACTAAGCTTTCTTTAATCTATTTTTACCCTCTATTGCTTGTTTTACAAGGATATACTGATTCTCCCATCTTTCTTCTCTATAAGTTTTGACAAGTAAGTTTACATTTTAAACTATCATTTTCCTTCACTGTCATATATCTCTGCTTGTTCATCTCCTCATTGTACCAATGAATATTAATTGAACTTGGTAAACAATTATTATAATTGATGGCTAGTCCATTTTTTCTATCAAAATCTCTCATTTTATCACCAGTGCTTTAATATGTAAGGTTAAAGTTTTTTTGAATTACATGCCTTAAATTACAATCTTAGCTTTAAAAAGTTGGTAGATTGACTTTACAGAGACAGCTACTTAAGGAACAACTTTCATCTTAGTACCAAGCTATTTCTTATCTATTATATATGATCAATTTTATTTTTTGCTGATGTGATTATTATTTGGTACTTGTCATATCCAGGGCTAAATATAGTCTTAATATATATATATATATATATATATATATATATATATATACACACACACACACACACACCCACACCCACATATATATAGTCTAAATATATACATATTTTAATTATTAATATATGTGTGTGTATATATATATGTATATATTTTAAGAATATAGTCATGACATGCAGACATAAGGAGTCTGTGTAATCTATAAGTCTTTAGACTAATCTCTTATTCTTGAGCCAACTTTCTAACTTTTATCAGCCCTTGCATCTTCAGCTACAGAAGGCCTATTGATTCCACCTTTGCAACACCTCTCTAATATCCTTCTTTCTCTCCTCTAATTCTACCACCTCCCTGATGCAGACTCTCAACAGCTGTATTTAGACAACTCAAATTTCTCCCCACTCCAATTCATCCTCTATTCAGTTGCAGAAGTGATTTTCCTAAAGTGATGGCCATGTCAAAACTCAATAAACTCCAGTACCTTCCATTTCACTATGATATTCTTATATCCAGAGTACCATTAGTTAAGTTTAAGTATATAGATGGTTTAAAAACCATATGATTTAACATTGCCTGCCATTTTTTCCACTGCTCTGCCACTATCCCCACAAAGGTGGAAGGGGGACAACATATAGAAATGTGCTGAGAAAAATACAGCGGGATGCATTTTTACATTTAATCTTTGTTAACATTTTCTCCATTTATTTTTAAGTTTAGAAATCAACAAAACAATAAATCAGCCCCTGATTTGTAGCTTTCTGAGATGCAAATTCTCACAAGGAAAACTTAACAATTGGCTCTCTCCCAGCTGGTAGGAGCTAGTTCTAGCAGGTCCCTGTTTGTAAGCATCTTCTTGTAACCATTGTATAAATGGCAACCATTATGGCAATGATAATTTGTCTATAGTCCTATCCCCTGCTTCTTATCCACCACCAGGAATCATACTGTGTTACTGATTTTCAACAAGATTCACTGAGTCTTTGTATTATAGTTCTGGATTTGGATTTCTATTTTTTCTGATCTTCATATGTATCAATAGGTAGAATGTAATAGGGAATCAGATAGCTTAGCTCAGAGAAAACATTAGAGACAAAGGAAAATAAGAGTAAATAACTTGAATTTTGGGGTTAGAGAGAGATGGTAAAAGAATTAAGCCTAATAAATTATTGTGACATTAACTATGATGGTTACTGTGCTCTGCATCTTTGTATGTACAATTTTTGCAAGAAAGAGGGAGAATACTAAGTTTTCCAAAGGTATTAATACATGACCATTTCTACTCACTATGCTTTGAATACACTTGGTATCTATCATTCAAGGAATCCAATTAATAAAATGGAATCCTGGTTAAAGTCAGTGGCTGACACTCAGTTTAATTGCTAAACATTTTAACATGGAAATTCACCTCTACCTCTGAAGCTGGGCATCAAGTTCATAAGAGTTAGAGAGAGATAAACACAAATAGATAAAGGGGGCTTTGGGGGCTGGTAGTGGTACCAGTAGTTAACTGGCAACCAAATGTTGCATGTTAGATCTAGTCAAAGAATCATTTCATAAGGTTCTTCAACAAAGCTTATCCTGTATTAGGATTCAAACAGGCTACATTGGAAAATTTTGAGTTAGATGATTAAGAAGCTTCCTGTCTCAGAAAATTTAGCTAAGAACTACTCACTTGAGAGAATTTTAAGACATTCCTCCCCTACTTCCCCACAAATACTTGCAACTTACTTAGTTAAATGTCCAAACAGGATTTTCATTGTGTCACGATTTGGTGGAGGAAGCTTTTGTACCAGAGCCTTTATTGCTTCAATTCTCATGTTGTTGTCTTGTTTTTCTGGCAGAGAAAAAAAAAGAGAAGAAAGTTAGATAAAAACAGAGTTGTTTTTTCTTTCTTACTGTAGGTTTAACCAGAGCGTTAGCATATAGAAGCCATGTGAAAAAGAATATGTGGATAGATCTATCAAAGTTTTCCCAGAATTTCCCTTTTATCAGATTGGAAAAGAGATCCTGATAACTTGAAAATACCACAGCATATTCTAAGTCATATCTTTTAACTTGTAGAGCAAACAGGGAATAAACTTGTTTTTCTGAAATTTATGCTCATTTTTACAAAGACACAGTTATATACAAGTACAAATATTCTATGATTTATGTGGCTTTGGGTGACATTAAACATCTCAAAGAATCTGTGACTCAATTTATTTTTCTCTCTGGTATTTTCGTGTTTTTTTTCTCTAACACTATAAAGTTCTGCTGGAAAAAAAGAACTAAAAATTAAATATTCTTTTAAATAGGAGGAGATTTGGTAAGAAGAGTTTAAAAATAGGATATTTTTCAAAAATATTACTATATTTCTTTCTAATAAATTAATTATACCTCTATTTTAATGGGAAAATATTCCATTATGGTTTGTTGAATTTATACACTACTGATTAGAACCCCACTCCTTTCATACTTTATATCTCATTCTTTTGTGTGTGAAATTCTTATTGACTCTGAAGAAAGTGATATTTGTTTATAATAAAAGATATGCAAGAGAGTAAAGTAGATAAAGAGGTTAATTCATAGTCCTTTGTTAATATTAGCTGATTAATATTTCTTCTACCATCCTAACATGGTCATGGGCACAATATAGGTGATAAAAAGTACTAATTAATTGATTAATTTCACCAGAGGTCACACCTGACCCTGTAACTCAATTCCTAAAAGTGAAGTATAATATGTTATAAATCTATATAACCCTTTAAAAGAAAAGTGCCTAGAATCATAATAGTTAGAGTTGACATAATCTATTTTACAAGTAAGGAAACTAAGAGACAGAGAGGTTAAGGGGCTCACCCAAAGTTACACAATTAGGAAGTAACAGCTGATATTTGAACCTTAGATCTTCCAAATCCACTGATTTCCCCACTGTACCATGCTGTTTAGCTAAAAGTATATTTTGGAGAAGTTATATCTGAATCTCCTTTGAGTGATTCATTTTTTCACTTTCACCCATGCTTGACAAAGTTGATAGCAAACGGGATAACAAAATTAGACATGATATGCTCAATCAATCAAAAACCTACTAGGACTGTGGTAGGTGCTAGGGTTTTAAGACAAAATTGAAATATTCTTTGCCTTCAAAGAATTCCTATTCTACTTAGGAAAAGAATCATATTCTTTTTCTCATCATTTTCAGTAAGGTCTTACTTTTGTGACTCCATTTTGGAATTTTCTTGGAAAATATACTGGAGCAGTTTAAAATTTCCTTTACCAACTCATTTTGCAGATGAGGAAACAGGGTTAAATGACTTGCTAGTAAGAGTCTGAGGCCAGGTTTGAACTCTTAAAGATGAGTCTTCCTGACTCAGACCTGGCACTGTATCTACTATGCCATTTAGTTGTCCAGGAGAATAATTGCTATTAAAATATTCTTGGTTAGAGATAACTGCCAGAATAAGTATAGTGGCAGTAGCAATAGAGAAGGGGGAACATATGAGAGATATATGGAAGAGATAGAATCATTAATATTTAGCAAGTGATTGGCCGGAAGTGAGGTAGAAAGAATAACTTCATGCTTCAAATGTAGGGTATTAGAAGAGAAGTAGTAACTTCAATGGAGATAAGTTTGGAAGAGGGTGAGTTTTGGTGGAAAGATAATGAGTTCTGTTTTGAAAATATTAAGTTTGAAAGGTCTCTGGGGTATATAGAAATAATTTGGTGATAAAGTACTGGAGTTTTGGAGAGATCACTTAATATACGAATCATATACATAGATAGATGATCATTGAAATCAAAAGAGTTGATAAGATCACAAACATAATGTTATATGGAGAAAAGAGAAGGCTCCCCAGGATAGGGACTTAGTGCTTGAGTGTTTGAGGGGCAGGAACCAGATAATAATTCAATACAAGTGACAGACAAGGAGGGACCAGATAGGTCATATCAGTATCAAGAGAGAACAATGTCAGGAAAACTCAGAGAGAAGAGTTATCATCTAGAAGAAAGTGATTAGCAGTGTCAAATTCTACAAAAAGACCAAAGACAATGGGGGCTGAGACAAAGTCACTTGATTTTGCTATTAGAAAACAGTGGTTATTTTGGAGAAAGTTGTTCTGAATGAGTAATAGAGTTGGAAGGCATATCACAAGGAGTTGAGGTATAAGAGAGGAGGAAATGGTGTCAGTTATTGTAGGCATAAATAAAATTTTAGAGCTGAAAAGTAACTTGGAAATCATTTCATCTGATGCTGTCATTTTAAACATGAGGAAACTAGGAGCAAATAAGATGTCTTATCCAATGTCTCATTGCTAATTTGTTTTTAAACCCTTGAACTGGGCAGAAAAGCACACGTCTGAATTAGGGAGAAAATATTAAAGATGATTTATTTTTCTAAAGAATAATACTAAAAAAAAAAGATGATTTATTTTTCTAAAGAATAATACTAAAGAAAAAAAAGGCCCCTTTCCAAAACCTTATGGAAAAATAACCTTATGGAAAAATATCCTTATGGAAAAATATAAAATCTGGAAACAACACATTTTGAGGTATGTGGTGAAAAACAAAAAAAAAAAGCGAATTCGATCACAAGTGAAATGACACCTTTAAACATCAACTTCATGGATGTGTCATATTAGAATTTGGAATCAGCATTTAAAATCTTGAGTGGTTAATGATCTAAGATCAATACATACCTTATGAAAGATATTCTAACTGTCCCAAACTGAATCTGAAAGACAGAGCTGCTTCTTCTTTTTTTAAAATTAATATCTTCCCTTCAGCATATGGTTTCTCAGTATTGCAACATTTTGGGAGTTTTGAGAAGATTACCAGAGACCTCTGACTTGCTTCCATTATGACTGGAAGGAAATTAAGCCAATGTCTAATGGAGTACTGGGGACATTGGAGGTAGATTGGAAGCTCACAGGCTCTCACCCAAGTGTCTTTTTTCTTTCAATGAACAACAGATTTCTTAATTCTTTTGTCTGTAATCCATCTGTGGTCCCACCCTGAGTCCCTTAGGATTCAATATTGTTCCTTTAGCCCTGGTTCCCAGTACCTAGAGAACAATTTCATTGTTTGTTTGTTTCCTTCTACACACTGCCCAATCTCTGGGACAACTTCATTCTATAGGACTTTATGTTACCTAGAACTTTCATTTTACCCAGAAGATTTGTTTTCAAAAATTGTGATTCCTCAAAAGAACCCTCTCTCAACTCTGAGCACAATGTTACAAATATAAGCAACAGAAACAACCTCAGTTGAATGACATAAGAAATAAGATAATATTGGTAATAAGACAGGAATGTGACTAGATTGTTGGACTGACCTTAAGAGTTTTCTTTGATTCATGATTTCCAGGACATAATTTTAGAAATATGGTTTATGATGGTTACATTTGCATTTGTCTGCATGAAATGTCACTACTAAAACAAGGACATTTATAACTGGGTTCCTATTTGAGAAGAGATAAGATAAAGTTTCACCGAATATGATGAAGGGAAATGTCCAGTACAATAAAGGACCTTGGGCCTGATGACCTGACCCTTTTCTGGCCCTACCAGCTATGATTTTATTATTATTAGATTATTTATAGCTATGAAAAACCATTGTTCATGATAAATTCTGCTTTGATATCTGTCCCTACACAAAATGAGAAAAGACTGACTCCTTGTAGAAATTAGTGTTTTAGGAGTTTTATTTATTTCCTTTATCTAAAGTTTGTGAAGGTCAATTTCCTTTTTATTAAGATTGAAGTTAATATTCTAGCTATTCTTTCTTTCAAAGTCATTTTGTGCAATACATATATTATGTGGATAAAAGAGAGTCACATGAACAACAGATATATATTTGAAAAGAACAGCCTTCTTTGCCTTGTGAAGTTTTATTTTTCCATAGTACATATATCGCCCAAAGTTAAGGAAGTAGGAACTTTGGTTGGTCATTTATGGATCCAGTTATGAAGTAGTCTCTCATTTTGAGGGAGTAAAGCTGGGTGCCTAAATCTACTACATGGGCACACTTTAATAGTTCTAGCATGTCTTTCAATTAGGGAAGAACTTTTGCGGGGAAGGGGTTTGCTACTCAATTAAAATTGTGGTGGATGGCTATGGCTCCTCTTCATAGGTTATAGAATGGGCTGCTTAAAAAAAAAACACAAAACATCACAACAGCTTAAATTTAGTTTGTGTACAGAGATAATCTGGATCAAACTCATATCTAGTCTACACAAACACACTCACACATATAAACACAGACTTTTTTACTTTTAAAGCTGAAGGTATTGTATAGACTATTTTTTGAGCTTCCTATTCTGCCCTACTGACACCTGTTTGCTTGCAGTTTCAGGCTGTCTTCAAAATAACATTAAGCCATAAATTTCCCTCCCTATTGCCATTCCCTGAAAGCAGCAGCAGCCTACAGTATGTGATGGTTTTGTAAATATATAGAAAGTCATTAATTATCAATGGAGTGTTTTGTTAAAATTCAAAAGTAGGTACGTCGTAAATAGAGATGTCATGTTATTATAAACAAAGAAAAATCATGGGCTTTATGCTAACCCATAAGTCGCCACTTTGCAATTTTTCAACAGATTTTTTTTCCTGCAAAACTGAAAGGCCATGCTTTATGCTGAATTAAAGGGAAGACACATTCTACGTGCAGATACATAGTATGATGGAAGCCTGAATATAGGCAATGTTAAGTTTAACCATGAATAGTTCAAGCCAAGTATAGAGGAATATTATTTACTGGATGTGAAGGGACAAAGAGTATCTTCAAAATTTAGATGAACTTAGGTCATAGTTGAGAGTCATTTCCTGTGTTATTGGGGAACATAGATTTAAAACTGGAAGAGACCTCAGATTATTTAGTCTAACCCACTCATTTCTGAAACTGAGGTACAAAAACATTAAGAGATTTAAACAAGGAAAATGAGAAAAGTTCAGATTTGAACTTCTCTGACTCCTATGCCCCCACGTTTCACATCACCATGTCCAAAATTTGATGTCATTTTCATGCTTTTTCTCATCTATGCCCATGTCCCTTTCACTGCAAAGTCCTCATCACCCAAGACGATGGCTGTAAAACAATCATCATTTCTTTAACTAAATAAAAAGAATCTTAACTATATACCCATGGGCAATAAATATCAGACTCAGAAAAACTGGTAAATTTCCCATACAAGACAAATTGGTTAAAAACCTGGAGAAAACTAAATGTCACTTATCTCTTTATCTTCTCTGAGTAGCACCTCTGGTGTGTGGACACAAACTTTAGACAGAGCTTTTGGAAGGGAGAAGAAACTTGATGAAGGAGGGGCAAGGATCAAGGATTGAAAGCATGGGAAATTTCCATCTTGACTCCTACCTAACTGAGATCTGAGGAGGCATGAAGACATGAAGGGAGTTTTGATACTACAGATTTCTTTAATGAAGCATATAGATACTTTGAAACACAAAATTTATAATATTAATAACAAAAATATTATTGGTCTTGAAAAGTTTCCTTAAAAGTTATCATACCACCGGATGATGTAATTGAGGGATTTAGCTAGTATAAATGATTGGTTTGAAATGTCTCCAAAACTTCTAGGGGTTTTGAGAAATTTTAAAACAAGCATCTTCCATGAACATATTAAGATAGCACAAGATTTCTTGGTAAGATGTTCCATTAGAGTTATCTATATTCAGCATTACTCTGTTAGTATTACACAGGAAGATTATGTTTGTCAAAGGTGTTTGCCACAGTAGCAGAGAAGGCTCAGAACAAAAAATTCCTTAACTACAGCAAGGTTTCCCAGACACTCCAGTTTGCTGATGACACTGGCCTAAGAGGACTGAAACCTAAACTGCTGCAAACCTTTCCAGATAAAACTCAAAACCACTCAGAAGAACTTGAGCTAACAATGAACACAGGGAAAACTAAGTGAATAAAGAATCCTTATTGTGACGGCTATGACATGCGTTGAATGGTCTGCCCATTGAATTGGTCCTTCACTACATAAATCTTAGACGCTAAAGAATAATAGTGACCTGGAATCACAAGTGAAAATACAACATGTTGGATTGATCTTTACCAGTTTTCAGTTATCATGAACTTCTCCCTAAAACCCAAGTTTCTATTTTTCATATCAGTACTTTTTGAGTGTTGCTAAATGGCTGTGAATCATGGAATTCCAGTCACCAAAGAATCAAAACCATGGGTTTTCCAAAAGGCAGTGGAAGGACCTATGATAAGGACAAATTGATTGTAACATATGAGCACTGCTGAACTATATATAAGAAGTAGAATAAAAGGTATCATCAAAGATGTGCGTAACTGGATAAGGAGGTGGACCAGTCACATGACAAGAACAAGGGATAATGTACAAACTCAGTATCAATAAAAGTGTAAGGCTCCTCAATGTGCTGACTGGATTCCTTGCAGAGGATTCTAGTGAAAGTTTGAATAGTTGTATAGGATGAGAAGACAGATGGATTGCATCTGCACTCTTGAAGGGAACGTTTACATTGATAAGCTCATACAACCAACCATTAAAGCAACTAACTTATTATAAACATTTTCTAGAAGACCTTGCTTTCTCATTATTAACTTTGATTAGAGATCACTTCTGCAGTTATGATTACTTTGGTCTTTTTTATCCTTATGTAAGTAAAAGGGACCACTTAAGAACATACCTCTCTTTGAAAAATTTCTTTGTGTTTTATAATGTATCCAGTGCATTGACCTCTCCCTGGTTGTACTTTTGATTGATGGTATCAACTCTTTTATACTCGAATGTTCTGATTATTTTTTCAGTATGATTTTTTTTGACCATGAAAACAGTTTCTTAATTCATCCAAACCCAACTTTCCTCTCACATGTGAACTGAAGAAAGGGAATAGAAATAACTGCCCCAAAATGAACCTTGGAGGTGATTAATACAGTCTGTAAATATGCTGGCTCTGAATGTCATCCGAAGGTACTCTTGTGGCCTAATTGACAATGAAAATGACTCACCATTTCATATCTCTATGTTAGTTTTCCCTAATTTTCAAAATCTATTTCTAGTCTAGCAGGTTACTATTATACATGGTGGCACAGTGTATAGAATGCCAAACTTGGAGTCAGTAGGATTCATCTTTCAGACTTTAAATCTGCTATCACACATTTACTAGCTGAGTCACCCTGGGCAAGTTATTAAACTGTTTGCCTCAATTTGCTCATCTGTAAAATGAGCTGGAGAAGGAAGTGGTAAACCGCTCAAATATACTGCCAAGAAAATCCCAGACAAATCAGAAATACCTGAACAGCAACCATCATTTTGACTAGATAAACCAGATCCTACTCGTAAATCTGTCAATTTGGTAAAATCTTCTAGTTGTATGTATAGACAAAACTCTCTCATATTTTCAAAGAATTGAAATCTCCACAAAGCATTTGCTAGAGTTGAGGTTCCAAAATTGAAAGTGTGGAGACTTAAATTTTCTGTATATATTGATGACCACTGTTAAATAGATTAGATTTTTGAAGGATAAAAGAAGTCAATGAAAAAAACCAAATGCATGTTCCTCAAAGGGTTTGCCACAGTCATGGAGAATGTCCTGAAATATACTTGTGATAAAGAAAGGACTAAAAAAAATTTTTTTATTGTTTAGGGTTTTTTTTTTTAAGCAAAAAGATATCATCTTGCCTATAATCCAGTCAATTTTGAAAAAATGATCTTTCAGGAGGGGGCATATGTCTCATATAAGAGACTTTTCTCTAACCAATATCTTTTGATATGACTAAACAGGGATACCCAGAACAAGGGAATCTTAATGAATTGCAAAAGCAGCAAAATTCTTCTAGAATTGGGGCATAAAATTATTTTATGAATCAGCCTATTTTTAAATTGTGAGTCTATTGTAAAAGAAGAAAAACAGGCAACATGTGGTAACTTTAGTCAGCATTTCTGAACTGAGAATGATAAACACCTCTGCCCGGCTCTGGCATTTATCAGTACTGAGATATTACTACCACATAGAGTCACAGCGTGGCTACCGTTATCATCGGAAAAAAGAACCAGCTAATCTTAATGGTTTGTAAAGCCGTTACCTGCACTGGTCTGACATTTATCATGATCATTTTACCACATGGGTCCTACATAGCAAAGGTCTTTTATCTGGAAGGGACATCACTATGAATTATTATTTGCAGCTAGGTAGAAAATTGTATGTTGTAGATACCTTTTCTCATTATAAATCACATAGTCACATTTCACCATTTCCCACAGAAAGCTGCTGAGCCTAGGCTTTTTGCCACAGCTCGTTTTCCTCTCCTACTCCCTTTCTTTTTATATATAGTTTCTTTAAAATATTAGCCATTTTTTCATTGAAATTCTTACTACCATTTTTAAAAAATAATCTAGGTGTTTGGTGTATGCACAGATGTATGCATCTACATTTACAGTTATTTGACTTTTCTGCACAAACATTTTGTGAAGTGATTGTCCTTCACTTTATAACTGAAGTTGATAAACTGTCTACTTTTTTTTTTTAATGCTTGTTCCCACTTCTGTCCCAGTGGCCAGGCTTGTCTCTGCTCTTGACCTTGTCAATAGAATATTTACCAGTAGATCAGATGTAATTTCTTATGCCCGATTTGAAATACTCAAAACACTTATGCTATTTTTTGCCTGAAATGCTTAGAATAGGTTTTTCTATGAAAATGCCTGTTCTTAGAGCAAATTATGGCTTCCTTCATTTTTGTTAGTTTTTGCGAGGGGTTTTTTTTCAGATAGATTCCTTTTTATTGAGTTACAATGGTGAAAAGGATTTTTGTTACAAATTTGTTTCAAAAAGATACCAAGGCTATATCTCTTCTATATTTGATGCCTAAAGATATGCGTTAATATATCATGTGAAAAAATAACAGATTTTAAAGGGCGTGATGGCTTGTAACCATGAAGCTAATTCAAGAAAATGAAATATATTTATTTGACAATAGAAATCAACAATAAAAGGCACAAGTTTTTTTTTACTATGGAAAAAAGTGAACAAATCTTCTATTTTAAAAGACTGAGACAACTAATCTTCTGAAAGAGATATTTATATATTTTCTTCTTTCTCAAGTGTTCAGTTAGGAATAAACAAGCCAGAAAGTCTCCACTTTTATAATGAAGAGGGAGGAGAATTCCTTGCCATTTTTTGCATTTAGAAAGAAATGTGTAAGAAGAATGTGACAATTTAAGCAAATCAAGATTGTTTCAAATGAATCACAAACGGGACTTTGTGGAATATTTTATACTAACATGTGTGGTGAGCAGTAAATCTGGAAGGAGCTTTTCCTCAATGGTCTAGTTCTGATGAGTTTTTCTATTTCTTTGTATGTTTAAAGAGGTTTGGAGGTGGCTTTTAATATTGCTGAGACTCTTGTAAATGAATTCTGGAAAAACATAGCAAACATGAAGGAGAGCTGATGTGCTATAATGTTGACAGCAGCTGGGGGGATCTGAATGAAGAAACTAATCTCCAGTGCCTCAACTTAGAAAAAAAAAATCACCTTTCATTTCATCTTGGTTTCTTAAAAAACACATAAATGCACATTGATTTTAAACGCCCATGGACACTGACAAACAAAATGCTTGAGAAAGCCCAGTGTTTATCTACAAGAAACACAAATTTGGATGGGCGGTCAGGGGAGGGGGCGCAGGAAATATGACTGCTTAACCTTGTGCATAGTACCCCCCTTGGTTCTCCTCAATGGCTTGTTATGCCTGGGTTCTATCTCCAACTTTATTATAGCATGTTTCCCTTAGGGAAAAAGTACCTGTTTTAAGATTTTCATATGTACTCAAGGTCAAATTATTACTTGTGGTATGGATTCATACAGATAACCGGTTTGTTTTATGTGTGAAATGAAAGAATCTAAGCCTCTACTGCTTGAAAATGGGATGACAAGCCATGTAATTTTGTGATCTAAAATATTAATTTAATGAGGTAGTAAAATATTCCAAAATATTCTCTTAATGGCTCATGAAAAGAATACACTGATATCCCACTTCACCCTTTTTGTTTCAAGATGAAGCTTTTGTTCTAATTCAACAGCATCCCCGCCATTGCCCCCCAAAACACTGTAACCTGGGAGCTTTTACCATAATTAATGAGGGGCTTTGCTGCTTTGATTTTTCTCCTTTTCAGGGGAACTGGGTGAATTGTTGAGTGCTAATGAAAGTCAGAGACTTCTAGCAGTGGCTCTAGCCAGGCACAGGGCGGGCAGACGCTTTGTAAGCTTCCCCACTGTGATGCTGTGCAAGCTTCCCCGCTGTTATGTTTACCATAGTTTTAATGCCTGCGAAAAATTCCTGATGCAACCAAATTATGTTATGCCCTCTTGTTTATCTAAAGACACCCCCTACCCCCCACCCCAATTGAGTCATTCTTTCTATCTATTGTAGAGATCTCCCTTCTGTACTTCTACCTATCTTATCACCTAAATTCTTGCCTCTGGATCTAAGCTGCTGGGAGAATTTGTCTAAAGACATCACATGTCTCATAGCCGGAAGTTGAGGGCAGGATTAAATACATTCTCCTCACCTATGTCACCTAAGACAGATAACCTCATCTCAAACTCATTTTAATTTTATTTGAGGTCATATTAAAACCCGAAGTTTAATCATCTGGCATTGACAACACTAGCTTAAATGCAAATGTATTTTGTGAAATACACTGTGGCTTAAAAAAATCCATACAAAGCCCTCAAACTATCACTGAAAACTAAATAATGTGCTCTAAGAAGAAAACAGCCAATTTGTGATTTGAGTTGATTTATTCTTGATCTTCTCTTCAAAATCAGATATTGCAAAAGAAAATGACCATTGCATTATATTGCAAATTGATGAATTCTCCAAGTGTGAGGTACAGTGGAGTTTTTTAATAAATATTCATATGACTCATAATCCATTAGAAAGACTTAAGACAATGAGCATGCAACTAGCTCCCGTTTAGATGGGGAGAGAAATTGGAATGAATAGAAAAAAACAGCACTTAAGAAAGTTAAACTTTAATGTATCAAACTCCAGGTGCCAGAGTTTGAGGAAAATAACCAATAATAGTCATTTTTTACATATTTGATGGGACTGATTATGCAACGTGCAACTCTAAATGGCTTATAGCCCATTGTAGCATGGTTCCATCCCATTGGCTACAGTGGGGTGCAGGCAGATGGATGACAGTGACAAGGAGAGAAGTGCTTTTGCTTAGCCGTGCGTTAAGATGCCATCCAGAAGCTCTGCGCACTGCAGACACTTCATTAGGATGCCAGGATAATGGTAAACTACCACTCAGAGTGACACCCCATTTCCTGCTTACTGAGCTCTCCAACCTTGGCAGATGTCAACAATCTCACAGTGCTACAGAGCAGACCTAACTTTCCAGCCACTTGGACTCCAATTTTTTCCCCTGAACAGAGCCATACATTACATGCAATATGTAATAGCAAATACCTTACTGAAAAACAAAATTTGCCCTGCTCATTATAACCAGTGTCTGCTTTTATTTCTGTGGGGTGTTCAGGGGAGAGTGGTGGAGTGGCGCTGGGCTGTACTCTACCCTGCGTCCACTTTACATATCACCTAGGCATTTCTAGCAAGAGTTGCCATTTGGTAATCAGTTCAAAGTGTTAATTACTCAGTGAACTCTGATAACTAATAGTTAAACTCCAGTCCCAAGAGAGGTGATTGTGTGTCTCAATTAGCATCCACTCAAAATGTAGGAAAATGCTGAATTCTTTTGTTAAAGATTTATATTTAATTTTGGCCTTCCTTTTAGTTTTTTGTTCAAAAGAGCAGATGAGCATCTGGATGATATTTTCTCCGTAAAAGCACAACTTGAGGCCATTCACACACCTCCTTAACAGCAGTTCAAGCCAATAGAGACTTTGTTCTACAATGTTAAGCCGACACTTCCTTATAAAGAAGCAAGTTGGGGATTCTTTTTTTAATTTTTTGATATTTTGGGGGAAATTTTAAAAAAAACAACCAACATGGAAAATTTTCTTTCAAATCGATGAATGATAACAAAATGAGAATGAACAATTTATGGTTTCCAAGGCATCTTTTCATGAATCCAAACGGCTTTAAAAGTGTTATGTCTCAAAAAAAAAAAAAAGAAGAAGAAAGAAAGAAAGAAAAAAGAAAAGGAAAAAATACCTACCAAATCCATAATAAAAACCCTTTCCCAGGTAACAGTAGTTAATGCTTCTTAGCATTTCGCACTGGAGATACAGAGGTCAATCAAGAAATGGTGGTTAGATGCTACCCACAGGAAGAGTATGTTAGAACTCAAACTTTATTCTAGTGCCCTCTAATCACCAAATGAGGCAGACCTGAATCTGATTAACTAATTTCAGAATAGACTTTTTCACAGAGGGAAAAATACCATTTTCCTAGTTAGAAACAAAGAGAGTAGAATCTTTCACCAATCTTCCTCTCTGGTCTTTATGTTGTTATTAATCAATCACTGTTGTTATTAAACCTAGGTCTGTCAATCTTTGCAGATTCCAGCTGAGCCTATGATCCACTTCCACCTCTTTCTTCTGGCTAAGAGTTTGCCAAAGTGGGGAAGTGACGCGCACCCAAGAGGGCAGGACAAGACTGGAGCCATGATGCACTGTATCTCCTGTAGTCATTTTCTGGTTATTCCTTAATTTGTAGTCACTCCAAATAGGAATTCTCATGTTATTTAGGTTGAGGCTTCTAGTAGTTGACAACCAGTTGTAAATATAATTCTGATTTAGAGAAGAGGTTTCACAGGAGATTCCTGTGATTTTTCCAAGATCATAAAAGAAATGATTATAAAATAAAAACTAGAGTTCAGATCTCTAGTCATTCACTCCTGTGTTCCTTCATACTAATTCTTCTTACTAAGTTGAGTCCAAAATGAAGATTTCTGAGGGAAACGGATGGGTAGGCAAGCAAGAATTAGACTTTTTGTTAAATTTTTACTGGAAAAATAGATATTGATTTTAGATTGGCACAGGTCTCTAGACTGTAGAACAAGACAACAGATGGAATAGTTGTGCAGATAGGACTGGATTCAGCATGTTCAAAACACTTGGGAAAGCTGCCACTTGGTTAATTTTGGAAATGGTTAACCTGAACCTTTCAAGTCTTCTGGACAAACAAGGGTTTGCCTATGCACAAATGAGTGGGCTACAAACATAGAAATGAGATGGGGATCTAATTTAATAGCAAATTGAATTTAGTAAAAATGGAATGGGTTAGTTCAAGAGGTAATGAGTTCTCTATCACTTGAGGCCTTCAAAGGGTGACAGAATAACCACTTCTGTTTAGGTCCAGATTGGAGGAGATGAACATGGAGGTCATTTCCAATTATGGCATTCTGAGGTTGTATGAAACATTTCATAAAGGCTTATGAAAGGCATTGCATTAGGTCTAGGGAAATATGAGTATGAAAACTAGCCTTTGCCTTCAAGTGGTTTATAATCTAGTATAAGGGAATAAGAGAAGCAAAATTCCAAACTGGTAGAGGTCATTGGAACTTTCATTTGAATGAGGTAGGGAGAAACAAACAAACCCAACATTACTTTAAATTTACCTTCTGAGACATTTAAGGAAATAAATAATGGTAACTACAGATAAAGACTATCTGTCCTAAACTGATTTCAAATGTATTTGACTAAAAAGTAATATTATAAATACTATTGCCATTCTTTCTTAAAGAGATGAGAAATAATGAAATATAAAGGGACTGGCAGTTTTAAAAAAGTACTGATCTGTTTTGTTTTAGAAAACAAACATCTAGCTGAATTTAAGGCAATAAGGTTGTTTCCTCACATGCTCTGGTAATGATGCTTTTCACTGGTATGCAGATGCCAGGGCTTTAGAAATTAATAACAAAGGATGCACATTTTATTCTTTTTCAGCTAATATTATTATTTTTTTTTAAAGTCAACATAGGCTTCTCAGGGGAGATTTCGATTTGAAGACTGTTTATTATATCATTTGAATAAGACTAGACCTGGCCTTTTGACTTTGAACCACTACCAAATTTCAGGCTGTGAGGAAATTGTTTTACATTTCCTGACAAATTGAGTTAAGCAGACATTAAGTGGGCTTTAAGAAAACAAATGGCCATCTTTATCACAGGTGGACACTGATGGCTTAATGGGGCCTGGGCTGATTGTATCACTTCTAATGGCTTGACGGGAAGCATTAGGGTTTTTGCATAAAGAACTGGCATTGCGAACCCTGCTAACACAGACCTGTCAAGCGTTCTGGTATCCCTTTGTGCATGGAAGCAGATGTTTGTATGTATACTATGAACTGGCATTAGAGCAAGCGACAGATGCCTGTATGAATGCCAGGTTTGTGAATTTTTACAGCAGGAGCATGTTCTGAGGAAGTGCAGCCCTGCCCTCTATCATAGGTAATTCCCAGTGAAACCTGCTAAATCCCAGCTATGTTTTCATTATTTGGTTTTCAGAGCAACTGGATGAATCTGTCTGTCTTGGAAAAAAGAAACCACACAAAAAACCAAAAAGAGGACGCTGCCCTATGTTCAGAGTTTTGAAAAATCTCAACTGTTCTGAAACTTCGCCTTTCCCGTCATTTCTTTTACAGTGTAATCTCAACCCTGCTTCCTCCGAGGAGAGGGTGGTATTATGGCTCTCTAATTAAAACTTACTTCAGTGTTTATCTGTCAAGCCTTCTTTCTCCCACCTCGATTTTCTTTCCTTCCCTTTACCCCCTTATTTCCTCCCACCCCCCAGCCAGAATTATGTTTGAAGCTTTTTCCTGCCTGCAACATTCAGAACTTACTCTAGTTGTCTGTCAACCATACGAACAGGTAGCCTGCAGTCCATTAAACAAACACAGTGCCCCCCTCACTTTTATTTGACATTTTATTTGGCTGTGACAAATGAGCAGCAGTTGGATTATAACATAATTTGTCTTGTCTTTATTACCAGCACAAAGGACACCATTCATTAATTATTCTACCGTCGCAGCTTAACACTAACTGGAAAGGTCCCTCTTCGGACAGATGGCGGGGACGATGTTATTTATATCAATCAGCCAAAATCCTCAACAAGGATTACTGTTCCTGAGACTACAATGATTTATTTCTTTTTACCTCACCCTCCCTCAACCCCTTCTGCTTTCAGAGATTTCTCTATAAAAACGAAATTTGATGGGAATCTTAAAGCAAAGCCATATTTAACCTGTTAGCTTGCAAAACAACAGGCATGCTACATCAGTTTAACTGCGCAACATTAGTTGCATATTTTTGAAATGTTTGGGGGTTTTTGATCTTTCATTCTGAAGGAAAAGATTAACTCAGGGTCCCAGAGCAGCAAGTTCAGCTAAAGTTTGCCTCTTCTGTAACACTGTGTTGCTATGTCTCAAGGGACCAACTGGATTGGACTACGGAGCCAATTGTCCAGATTTCTGTCTCTGCTGAGATGAGATGACCCATTCTACTATAGAGACTAAAAGTAGACCTCTTCTAAGAAGACCCAAGATATTCAGGGGGAAAAGAAAAAAACAACAACTCCAATCTCTATTGAGGGTCAAATCAAATGGATGACAGTTTCTCCTCAATTCCGATTGGATACACATTGATATCATTGGGTTACTATTGGAGGGGATGATTTATCTCACTTGCTCTGTATTGTTAATGACTCTGTCCAACACATGATGATCAAACCCCAGTAAAAGAGTTTAGACTGAATCCATATGTATTATTCTTCTGTGCATTTTGAATGGTATCTATGAAATGCTGGCCTCTTTCTTTTTTCTAGCAAGGGTTCTTTAGAGGAGAGATACATACAGAATGTAACAGAACCTTGGGTTTAGGACATTTCAAGTTTTTGAAAGTTGCTTGGCCTATTTTAATAAAGAATATAATGTAGAAACTTTTTTGTGTTCAGAAATTATTGGTATAACCTTGCTATCCTGATTAGTTTGCAAATATTAAAAGTCCCATCAAGACAAATATCAGCATCATGCAAATACCCTTGCAGGTTGTGATTAAGATTTTAAATGTATCCTTTAGCTTTTAGTTAATGAAAAACAAAGTCTTGGAGGATCTAAGTTGTAATTTATTAAACATGAAAGGCTCCTTGATGAAATATAGAAATGAGATATATTTTGCATTTCAAAGATTTAAGCTGACAACTTACTTGCATGCAAATAAGAGCAAGATTTGTAAAAATATTTGAAAAGAAATTATTCCTGAATGTACTTATTACAATAATGTGGCATGTAGATAAGAGAAACACACAGCATTAAAAGACATTCATTTCTCCAAAGTCTTAAAATTAGCTTCTTTCTGCCATTGTGTATTAATGTTCTTCTTCGGGAATGCAGCATATTAAAGAACTGAACAGAATTAGTAATAAATTTGTTAATTACAAATTTAAGCAACACAACTGTGTTGTTTTCCCAATATGTTTTTTTCAAAAGCAGAATTGCTAATGCATTTTAATCATTTATGTATAAACATTTGAGGATAAAATATTCTGAAGTTTATCAATTTCAAGAGCTGTTTATTTGCTAGCAAAATAGGCCATGTTATACAACATATATCTTATCATTTTTGCTCATCAAATCCCCATTTGCTGAATGCAAATTTCCCTGGTCTAAGTGCTCTTGCACCTCAATTTAAATGAATAATAGGATAGACTCTATTAAAACCGGTTTAAGGTTGCCATGGGTGACATATCAGTAGGGTTAAAATGAGAAAAAAAGGTCACAGAATCAGTCCTTACAACCTGTTTTTTATCATAATGAAGCACATGTAAGAATCTACGTAGGTTGAAATAACAATATGTCACATAGACAATACTTTAGTTTGTGTGCCTACTTAAAAAAAAATCTTTCCTTAATCACAATGTATTCCAAACAAAATAAATGTAGAATTGCAGCACCATCACTAAGTCTCAAAATACATTCAATTGCATTGAAAATTAGAGAGCAAACCCTTGTGCCATAACACAGGAGATGGACAGATTGTGGATTTATAAAAATAACAGAGCTCAAAAAAAGAGAGATAAAAGGATAGAAAAAGACAAGACATAAAGGAAGGGAAAAAAACCTTTTGATTTTATTGCAACAAATCTCACAATTCAAGGATCTAGTGATGTACTATGGTCATCTTAACAGAGCGTATAGAAACTATACTAAAAATACCTTATTTGAGAAGAATGTTGAGTTCTCAGATCAACAGATTTATGGGATTTTCAATGCAGATAATGGATAAGTATTGAAAAATGCTGCCACCACTCCTTCCCACTCAAGGCATCTCATTTAATCTCTGTCTTTTTCTGGCCATTGTTTTAGATGAGCTTTAAGATGGAAATGGAAGAGTTTGGACTAGTCTGATGAGTTCTCAAAATACATCATGCTTTTGAATCTTTGTATCTTTAAAAAAGTCAAATCTATTTATTAAAAGTCCTCCTCTTACTGCTGATTTTTATATTATTTATGATTCTCATTTGGATTTCACAGAATCACATTTTTGTTACAAGTGTTATATTTCCTATCTTTTTTTAACCTGCAATAAAAGGGGAAAAAATCCCCTTATTTGCTAAGGTTACAGTGTTAGTTTAATTTTCATAGAAGCAGTGGAATATTTTGAAGTGAGTAACATTTACCAAGTCATTAGTTTTATGCAAACTAGGAAAGAAGATGAAAGAAAAAAAATTATCAATTATTTATAGATTGTTAAAATGTATCTTAGTGCACTGCTACTGTATAGAAATGACAATTAGCCAAACTTACCTTCTTTAATTAATAATGCATACATTATGCTCTTTGGGCAACTAATCACCAGCTCTACAAATTTGTTTGACACTGTTGAAGATACCTATCACATGGGTTAAAAAAAGAACAATACTCAGCCAGCTGCAGCCAACTTTACTCGGTCTAGCAATACTTGGAAGGATATAATACTTTCAGAGAACAAAATGGTGGTCTTTCTGTTACTTGGTTATGTGACTATGGCAAAATGCTACTACCTAAGAAATTTTCAATCAAAGACAATATGCTTGACTGATCTTGGGTGAAGCCTTTTATCTGGAAACCAAAATATAACAACATACCTTAACTTTCATTCCCTATCTTGTAGGTAACAAACTCTGCCACGTTACAGTTGTGATTTTCAAACCTATTTTTGTGACTCTTGGGGATGTCTTAAAGAAGTGCCACAGAATTCTAAAAGGAAGTTTAATTTTTATTACTTTCCATTAAAAAAATTCTGATACATGCTATTTTCATGAGAGAAGACCTACAACATATTCAAACAATTATGAGATGGCCTAACTCATTAAAGGTTGAAAATTATTGGGTAGTAATAGATGAAGCAGGACTACTTTTCTCTCATTATTTCAACTGGAATGTTATAGGAACCCCTGAGAAATATATCAAGAACCCAAACATACTGCTGGATGAACCTAGAGCTCTAAGAATTCTATTTGATGAGATCACTGAAGCTTAGTATTATAATTGAGAAGGCTATTCTAGCAATCAACCAACCAATGGACATCAAGAGCAAGTAGAAGCCAATCAGTGGATTCCTGATTTCATGGGCTCATCATAGAGCTAAGCATAGCACAATATGGTAGTGACATGTTATGTTTGGAAGGGAATTGGTAGAGTTCCCTCACACATGGTGTTTAACAGACCCTACTCCCCATTTGCTCCTCAGTAAGGTGTGCATTTTCGAGGGATATTGCCGAGGCTTCGTCTTTTGTGTTTTAGTGCCTTTTGCACTGAAAAGTGAACTGTCTGATTTTTGGCAGACCAATGTAAAGTGTTTCAGAATTTCTTAGTTGTTTTGACTGAGACCCATGGGAATTAGATTGAACAAAAGAAAAACTGAACTAGAATCTTGCAGAGGCCAAGGGATAGGTAAATGAAATTCTCTATATGATCATATCCATCATAGTCTGTATTCTTACAGTTGAGTGAATAACACGGCATTGGACCTAACTTCTACCTACTGAAATTCTTGTCTTTTGTCACTCTACAGAATATTTCCAAGGTCTTAGTGTAGCAGTTAAAGTTTAAAATTAGTAGATACTCTGTATTTAATTCAGTATGTCCACACTGGCCCGGATCAGTCAGTCTGGCTGTGGCACGGGTTTGTCATTTGTCAATTTTTGCATTGCATGATTGGAAACAGATAGAGAACAGGGCTAAAATGTCCATTTGGTGTGAAATATTTCCCCCCAAAACATATTGAGTGATAGAGAAAAGAAATGCAAATATCAGCTACATAAAAGCATACAAGAGCACCATTTCTAGGCGAAAATGAAGTCAAACCCTCATCTCTACCATTCACACAAGCTATTTCCCATACACTCCCCAAAAGAAGGATTTCTTTCTGAAAGACTTCCCTTGTTTATTTAACTCATGGAACATATTTTAATGTCATTGCCAATGTAGAGATTTTAGTGATGGAAAAAAAATTCAACAACTTTTTATATATGGAAAGATTGCAATGGGTGTCATTTTTTTTAAAAGCACAAATTCCCATAGTGTAATATAAAATTGCTATATTTATTAACGATGGGCATATTTTGATTACTATGCACTCTGCTCTTGTCATTGGTTACCTGTCAAAATGCAGACCATTTTAACAAGAGTACTGCCACGGAGAACAATAATGTGTAGGTTTACTCTGTGTTTTTGTTTGTTATAAGCATACTATTTGCAATAATTTATGGAAAGTCTTGAAATTATAAATATTAAGGCACTGCCAAATGCTTTAACTATCCCTCCATGGCAAATTGTCTTTAAATACCAGCATTTTTTTTTCTTTTTAACATTTACTTGTGGACCAGAAACACTTGCAGTCTATTGCCCCTGGCCTTCTGTGAGAATGTTAGTTAGCAATGCTCATAAAACCTCAATTCATCAATGTGAACATAATTTGCTATGAACAGAAAGCTCACAAAAGGGTGAATTTGTCAGATAGACAGGTGGCCTGAGATCTCTCCCTGATACTGAATGATATGAATAATAGATTCTGGTAAATGTATGCCAAGACTTGAGCTGTAAACACAGCTGCCTCCATTCCCTTCCAGGATAACAGCTCCGAGGACGAAGCACAGGAACCATCATTCCACCTGAGGACCTGAGCTTGTACACACAGACACACAGACACACACAGACACACACACACAGACACAGACACACACACATACAGACATATACATATAGACACACAGACACACACACACAGACACAGACACACACACATACAGACATATACGTATAGACACACAGACACAGACACAGACACAGACACACACATACAGACATGCACACAGACACAGACACATACACACACAGAGACACACATACATACGGACACACAGACTTGCACATGGACACACCCTCATTCAAAGAACAAGGAAATTCCCATAAAATGGGAGTGAGTTTGGGGACTTTCACATTTCCTCGGTCCCACTAGGAACATATCCTAAGTCTGCCCTGGGCAGAGGGTGCTAGGGAGAGGAGAGAGGGGAGAAGAGGAAAGCAAATCAATTTTTCAAATATTTCTGTCCTGTGCCTTTCAAGCATTGCAATTTATAAAAGATCCAAATCAACAGAGTTATTTAACTTTATGATATTACAACTTCTGTTTTATAATTTGCAAAAGGAGAGAGCAAGTTTCAGCCATTCACCAGCACAGTCCTGATGAAATAGGAAACTTGAAAACATTCTAGTGATTCCCAGCTATTTGCCTTATGGGCTATTAAATATTTATTAAGGTTTAAATGTAATAGCCTTTTCTCTGATTTGCCCTGAAATTTTAAAATTATTTTATAAATTATTTTCCAGGTATTTTGCCTTCCCATCTTCCTGCACACATCTACTCACCCACATACCTATTGGTAGTGAACACACTGGTAGCTCTACCTGAATACAATATGTTTGTTTTAGTATTTATAGAAACTTTTGAATTTCAAAGACCTTCATTGGAAGAGGGATAGTATAATGAAATTCTTACCAACTATGGTCAGTATACACAGAAGCTAAGAGCTTAAAATTCTAATTTTTGTTTAATGTTGCAATGTACAGACCAAATAGTCTACCTTCTTAATTCAGCAATCGTCCAGTCCTTGATATATATTGTCCAATTTGCCCTCATAGTATTTATGGTAAAAGTTCTTCCTAATTATTTGACACAGATAGAGTATATGTTTTCATTTAGATTGCTTACACCAGTGAGGGATCTTTCTAATCTCTGAATGTGAAATATTGACAGCTAAAGGGCAGTTGTGTAGGAAATCTTGTTAATATTTTGATGTTTGGGGACAGTTGCAGAATTTTTAGAGCTGGAACTAACCTTAATAATTGCCTCATCACATGCTCATTTTACAAATGAAGAAACCAAGGCTCAAAGCATTTGTGTGACTTTACAAAAGTCAGATAGCTGGTTACTAGCAGAACCCAAGGCAAGGAACCTAAGTTTCTTGATTTACAGTCAAGGACACTTTTAGCTACATGTTGCAGCTATGCTATGGAGAACTGAGAAAATCTGATTTGAAATTTCAATCATTTTGCTTCTATTTATTGTATTTTTGAAAGAAATATAGAATAACTCCTGCTCATCTTAGAGAAGGATTTCTCTCACTCTCCTTACAAGGCATGTCAGTCCTTCAAAGCATCACTGATGCTTTTGCTTGCCTGTCTTTCTGCATGGATGTAGTATGAAGCAATCTCATCTATATTTCAAATATGATATTTCAGTGGGGGCCTACAAGGGAGGGGTCACACTAATAATATGAATTCAGAGCTAAATCCTCAAGAACTATGCCTCAAAATTCTAGGATTGACTTCTGTCCCCAAATCTTGTTCAGCTATGGTTCAGTGATTATTGCCTGACCACGCCTTCATTGCTAGTTCATTTTCCTTTATTGGTGTCCAACCTCAAGTGAATAGCTTAGGAATCTTGCCCTGAGTCTCTAAGTGTGGGCCTATAGTACCCACCTCAAATCTTTCATTCCACTTCCTTAGATCCATGTTTTTAATATATACCCATGGGTCTCCTGAGCTCTTGGGTCACATCTAAGCATTTAGAACTATAGGGACAAAGGATACAATGAACTTCATAGGAGAACCCCACAGGAGAACAACATGAGATAGGATGATACATTTGTAATTGACAAATGGATCACCTCTCTAATCTAGACTATAAATTTCACTAATTGGTCTTTGAAATAACATAGTTATCAGAGCAGAATTGTTTGACAAATTCCAGAGAAATAACTCCACTTTATACATTTCATATATGATTTTGTATCTCTCTACTGTAGACAGTAGAGATAGGGACTGGACCTTGATTTCTTTGATATTAGGGAATTCTTCCTCTACCACTACAGGTCAGTACCTTTTTTGCTATGCAAAATCTTTTTGATAATTAATTTTTAACATTCACTTTTATAAGACTTTGAGTTCTAAAATTTTCCCCTACCCCAAGAGATCATGTAATCTGATATAGGCTATACATGTATAATCATATTAAACATATTTCCACATTAGTCATGTTTGTGAAAGGAGAATCAGAACAAAAGGGAAAAAACCACGAGAAAGAAAAAACAACAAAGCAGAAAATAGTATGCTTTGATCTGCATTCAGACTCCATAGCTCTGCAATGTATAATATTAGAGAAATGCCTAGACCACTGAGAGGGTAAGTGACATCCAACCATTATGTAGTAGTAGTGGAACTTCAACCCAAGCTTTACTGGCTCCAAGGATGGTATTCCATGTGGTGGCTACTTCTCAGGTAATACATAACACTTATGGAGTCAATCTATTCTGTATTGTCAAACCATTTTCCATGAAAGAAATCTAAACCAATGGAGGAAAGGCAAATTTTATATGGGTCTCATTTTGGATAGATGAATGAATGTGAGCTGAGACTCCTTCCAATTTACTCTGTCTCTTGTTTCTCTCTGTGTCTCTGTCTGCTTCTGTCTCTCTCTTGCCAGGAGAAAGAACACACTGTTTACAATGGATCTTTCAAGCTGCTTATTCCAGTTGGCTTGCCTTTGCAGAAGTGATGGGAAAAACTGCTCAATACTATAAGCTCACACCTAGATAGCACTTTATAGATTCTAAAATAATAACACCATAAACCTATGAAGGAGGAAGTATTATCAACTCTGTTTTACAGAGGAAAAAACTGAAACTTAGAAAGACAAAAACTTTTCCAGGGTCATAGTTCATAAATGGCAGAACTAAGATTCAAATTAAAATCTTTCTACCAAAGTTGAAAATCATGATGCAAAGAGCGTAAAAATACATGTGTTGATATATGGGGAAAATTGAATAATGGCCCAATTTTTAAGCTTAGATTATTCCTGAAAGTGATTTTGATTTAAAAGAATTTCCTTTCCTTTCCTTTCCTTTCCTTTCCTTTCCTTTCTAAACTTCTATTGGTAGGCAAAGCATCCTGCTACTTAATAATTGCCACACAAAATACTATTAATTAATTTTCAGAAGTTCCATTTGGTCTTTTATAGGATTTCTGCTTATCATATTCGGGAATTGTCTTATATTTAAATTTCATTTTCAAGAAAGTTATGTCAGTGCCTGAGGTTTCATATTTGAATGATGAACCTCTATGTAGGCTATGCACATTAATTATATCTATCATATATGGAACTCTCCTGACCCATTCCTAGTTAAGAAACCCAGGCTACATCTAAGTAGGCATCAAGAAAAATCAGTCCAGATTCCTGAGCAGAAGACACTTAAATTGGTCTTTCTGCTACTGCTGTATTTAAGAAGCCTATAGTTACATCATCCTTACTAAAGCTATATCTTCATTTTTCAGGGTATCTGCACAGCATTCATTCACGTGGTTGTTTGCTACTGAGTAGAGTGAATAAATGATGGCATACATCACAAAATATGCCACATTCTTATACTCTCTTTATACCTAGTGACTCGGTTATTACTTTCTCACTTCATGGTCAAGTATTACTAATCCTATAGACATGCCAAAGGAATACTGTGCAACTTTATGCAGATAGTTATTTGACTCTATCTAGAATCATAAGATAGTTGATTTAGAGCTAGAATGGGCCTTAGAGGTCATCCAACCCTCTCAGTTTATAGATGAGGAAATTGAGACCCAAAGATGTCAAGTGACATCCAAGGTCCCACCAGGTAATAAGAGGCTGAGTCAAGATTTTAACCAGATTCTGTGACTATACAAACAGCCTATTGCACCACACAAGGACTACAGTTAAAAGAATATTATATCAGGTCAGGATAAACATTATTTGAGAAGGGAAATAGTATTTATTAACAATATGATATGCCCATTATGTTAAAACTACCATCTCTGATTTTTGTATGAGGTAAACACACAACCTTATATGTGATGGAAGATGACAGTAAGAAATGAAGGAGGGAGTGAGAGAATTCACATTATTTTTTAAGGACTACTAAAAAGTAAAATTTTAAATAATTCTCAAGAAATAGGCAGATATCACTTGACTATGATGAATAATTAACTCTTTCACGATTCCACAGAGATGAGACTACATGACAGTCAATATTGTTTCAAAGAATATACACAGAACACCAAAGGGAGGACATATGATTTTTTTCATGTTCCATTCTAATAGTCCAGCTACTTATCATTATAGAAAGTAAACTACTTGCTTTTTTTCTTTTTGCCATCATGGTTTTAAGAAACCTATAAATGTGTCACTCGCTTAATCACCCAAAAACTTTCCCCTAGCATCCCCTTTAATATAACTCCATTTAAAACATCTATAAAGATAAAATTCTTTAGTCAAATCAATAATCCTTCACTTTTGTCATTAAAAGAAAAATTATCACCTAAATTAGGAATGATAGATTGTAGCAGACTGATCAGATGTGTCAAAAAGCACCATTGCTAGTGATGGACTGGTAGAGACACACTTTCAGGTGGCTACTCATGTGTAAACATTAAGAACGTCGCAGACATGCAACCAGAAGCAAATCTACTGAAATAAAGAACTTGGTTAATAAAACCAAACTTTTGAAAATCTGAATCAAAATAATAGTTTGCCGGAAACAAAAGATGCCTCAAAACAAAACCTAGAGCATCATCTTCATTGCATTATGTTGCATGAACATTGTTCATAGCGATGTTCAATTATTGTTCAACCAATAACATAGACTATGTTATTTAGATGTCTGACACATCATTTTCTCAGTAGGTATGCCATTAGCACATTGTTCTCATAGGAAATATGGTTAAAGAAAGGGGGTGATACAGTAAAAGCCAGTCATGAGCAAGTCAATATTCCAAGGTTTAATTTCTTTGAGGTTCTGCCAGTGACATGCCTTGCAACTTTGGAATATGTTTGATCTCAGTAGGTACACTGATTAAATAGGGGTAATAGTGCATAGTCCATAAGTAATATAAATTTGTTTCTTACTGGCTACGTATAAAGTGAATCTCTTTTTATTAAATTCAGCTTTCCCATTGCCTTTTTTTTTTTAACAGTAGAGCTTGGACCTGGGATTTCATTGGTGCATAAAACTCCCTGTGGAAAACTTCCTTCCACTAATGAGATTCAGCAACTTGTCCGTAATTTATAGCTCTGGAGAGGTCAATGGGTCAATGAACAATAAGAAGCTTGCTCTTGGTATAGACAAGAAGTAGGACTTGAACGCAGGCCTTGATATCCCCAAGAGCAAACATCTATTTCCAATGTCATACTACCTCTTGGTTTCCAAACGCTGGAAATACATTTGGACTCCCAAAGTTAGGCTCATGGAAGCATAGATTTGGAAGTCATTAATCTAACCTCATTTTGGGATCAAGGAAACTATGACCCAAAGATGTTATGTACTTTGTACAGTCACCTAGTACATGGAGGATTAGAACCTAGGTTTTCTGAGTCCAGAGCCACCATGTTTAAAAAATAAGAGCATATAAAAAGAAAGTGAGCTGTCTTATCATTTCATAAAGTTAATCTAAGAGGAATGATGAAAGTCATTTAGGCCAGCCTCTGACTGATACAGATACTGATCAGATATAGAAACTGATGCCTAGAGAGCTTGAATGATTTTCTAAAGAACACACATCTAGTAAGTAAGATTTCAACCCAAGTCCTCTGATTGCAAATCCATCATGTTTTCCATTTTACCAGTTGGATTCCATATAGCTCTCAATCATAATTGTAACACTATCAGTTTAGGAAAGCCCTGTTGGAAAAACACATTCCGTTTTCATACAGATAAATAACTGATTTCTGTCTAGACCTAGAGACAAAATGATTGGTCATAGAAATAAGGAAGGGCTGTTTTAGGAAAGAAAAGAAAGAAAAAAGTCTTAAGCAGGGGGAGGAGGGGACTCATGACAAATAGGAATGTTGTTTTCAATCAGGCCACCATCTCCAGCTGTGTGGCATAACGGATGTAGCACTGGTCATGGAATGAAGAAGATTTGAATTCAAATTCTGACTTCGGAGATAGAAGAGTCAAACTCAAGAATACAAAAGTGGGAGACAAGGTGAATGCAAGCCCTGGTTATAGCAAGTCACTCCATCTCTCTCAGTCATTTTCTTATCTATAAATTGGGGATAATAAACAGCTTTTCCCTCACATGGCTGTTGTGAGAATCAAATGAGATGGCATATTTACAATACGCCAATTTGCAAATTACAATTTGCAAACTTTAAAGCACTATATAAATGTTGCAATAATGATGATGAGAGTTTTTATTCTTCTTGTTCTAATACTAGGTTACTGTTTCCAACTTTCAACCAGTTCACAAACTGGAAAAGACAGTATGGACAAATGGAAAAGGCAGTATAGAAAAGTTTGTGCCCCAGAAGCATAGTCTTCTAAAGGCAACTTTCAAAGGTAATCACATCTTTGTATTTCCTAATAAGATGATTATAGTTTTTTGTAGCCCATCCTTTGGGTCTTTCTTGAAGAGTCACAAGGTGTTTTACCTGTAACCTCTCCAATCTATTTAATAACCAGTGACACAATCTGACCACTGCTGGAAGGTAAGCTGTCAGGATACCCTGAAGGAACCTATAAGAAATGTAACCTGGTTATGGTGTTTCAACACAACAAAAGCAGGCAGGTTGAAGTGGCTTACTACAAACAGGTGAGGTATCTCATTTAGAAGCAGATTTTCATGTGATCTATATATACAAAGGAGAGCTCCAGAAAACCAAGTTGATAAATATATCATTCTAATACTTGCCAACATAAAACATTCAAGTGTGAGGAATTATTGAAAGGATGGTTGGTCACTTTCTCCTCATCTAAACATCCATATCCATGAGACAAGTCATCATCTCATGGTTTAGCATATAACATAGATGCACATCTACCTACCCAATGAATTTGTCCCTGTGAAAACCAGTGTAATCAAAAAAACCCATTACTAAATTAAGAAAAAAAACACTACAAGTTGTTCCTGAATTTTGCTGCCCACAGAGAAAGAACACAATGTACTTCAAAGAGAATCTAGAATCTTTAGTGTATTTTTCCAGAGAATGTTAGTGTGTTGAAATCCTATCCCCTGGTCTCTATATAAATGTATATGAGTATGTATGTAAAAACCCTGAAATTCTAGACCCACAGGAAGGTCTGTGCAGTGATGGTGGTGTTCAGGTGGTTATGAGAACTGAATCTAAAATTGGTGTTTATCAAGATCTACTAAGAATACCTCAATATTAATTCAAATCATCTTTCAAAGTTCAGCTACAATCTTCTTTCTCTCTTTTCTCTGACCCCCTATTTATTTGAATAATCTACTCTCTTGTCTCAACTGAATTTATACTAAGACTATGCTTTTGGGTCACAAACTTTTCTACACTGCCTTTTCCATTAGAATGAGTTAAGGGGTTTCTGAGATTAGGGCAGAGGACTAAGGTGGTATAATTGCTTCAAAGAGCTTGTCCTGTTTAGTACTAAGTGCAGAATTTTACTAAGGGTATAATTCCAAATTGCATTCCAGACCAGCTAAACCCTTTCAGAGCTCTAGGAAGAGTTCATCCTTGTGCCTCGAGGTTGAAAGGTAGACTTCTTGGGATTCTAGGATTCAGGAAGGATGTTGACTTAGAACTCAGCTGCAACTTAATTTATGACCACAGGGCAGTGTAACATAAGCAAAGTACAAAAGGAGAAGGGGCAGAGCAGAAGGGCTATAAGGACAGAATCTAAGCTTCACTGGGTCACTCGAGGAGACGGCCTGAGGTACAAGGTCTCAGAATGCTGTAGTTGGTTGACTGTACTGCTCTCTAGATGAGGGTTGAGTAAAGCTATTCTTATAGGGTAAAGAGAGAGGGGTGCAGAGGCCTTACCTCAGCCACCTGGCAGTGACTTATTTGCATATCAAACTCATCTGAGTCATTTGTTCCCTTGGATGAGTAATACAGAAAAGTAGGGGATGAAAACTTAAGGCCTGTTTGTTTACTATAGCCATTAGGGCTGCACTGCCTAAATAACTCCATTTTGGCATACATTTATAACATTTTTCTTCTTCTTCAGTCATATTTTCTCGACTCCTTATGGACTAGACACTATGGTAGATATTGGAGATATATAAAGAAAAATGAACCAGTTTCTGTCTTCAACTCCATCATTAAGTTCCTCTATAGCTTGAAAGGATTTCAGGGTACAAAGTATATGAGTTAGATTATAAGGACAAATTATATCACTCAATTAGCTCTGCAGGTTTAAAATCACAAACAATCATTTTTAAAGTTTCCTATCACTCCTCTTGTGTTCACAGGTTCAACATCTAGACCCTAATGCTTGGAACTACAGTTGTATTCCCTCTAAATCAGTTTAATTTCCCGTCCATAGTACAACTGAGTCTTTAACTTCTGCTTTGTTTTTTGGAGGAATAATTTCTTTTCTTGTTCTGAAACAGATTCCCAGGGATACCATTATTTGACTTCTGATTAAAATTACTACCAGTGTAACCATCTCTCTCTTCACTTTGGCTCATGACTCATTGGCTTCCTCTAGGAATTCTTTCCTCTTCTCTCTAGTCTCTGATTTAGGATTGCTAGGGACTTTCCTGAGAGTCTGTACTTTGAGTTCTCCTGCCCATTTCTCAGCTCCCAGTGTTTATTTTTCTTTCTAACATTCACTCTTTAGCTCTATTACAGCTTTGTTCCTCAGCTGACCACCACCTACTTGGCCTAGCTAAGAGTCCTCTCTTTCTTCCAGCCTAGTCATTGTATCCTCTTGAAAATATCTCCATTTAGGTTCTCATAATGTACATTTACTTCTTAAAATCAACTCCCACAGGTAGCCATTAAAGTATTTAAAAACACTTAAGGCCTACATTTAAGTTTCAAGGGAAACCTAACTTGCATAGGGGTTACCATTAAATTCACAATAATTTTATAGGGAAAAGATATTTTGATGCAGTGGAGAATGTACAACAAAACAGACTGAAGAAATGACTTAAGGATACATGATAAACAACTTAACTTCAAATGATATGACATAGCTATGGGCCCATGGGAAACAGTTGACACCAAATAGCCCAGTGTTTGATAACGATTACCCAAATTATTGGGTTAACTATTTCATTAAAAATTGCTGGGAAAGTTGGATAGTGGTATGGATTAAATTATATTGACTCATACCTTATGCCAAAATAAGTTCCAAATAGATAACTGACCTACATATCAAAGTTAACTCATAAACATATCAGAGAAACAAGGGAAAATTTTATGAGCAAACAGGGGACAGACAGGATTATAGAAGTTAAAATGGATAATTTTGATTACATAAAATTAAAAAACCTTCACATAAACAAATCCCATATATCTACAATTAAAAGGGAAATAGTTAATTGTGGAAAAAATATTTGTAGAAAATTTCAGTTAAAAAATTTAATTTCCAAAATTTATATAAATAATTGATTAAAATTGATAAGATTAAAAAGTCATTCACCAATTGATAAGTAGTTGAAGTATATGAACAGACAGTTCTCAAAGGAAGAAAAGCAGGCTATCTGTAGCCATATGAAAAAGAAACTCTTTAAATCACTACTGATTTAGATTGACAAAGATGACAAAAAAGAAAGTGACCAACGTTGGAAGTGCTGCGAGAAATCAGGCACACTGATACTCTTCTTACTAGAGCTATGAAAGGTTTAGCTGTTTTGGAATGCAATTTGGATTTAAGTACTTAGTAAAACTCCGCATTTAGTACTAAATAGTACAAGCTCTTTCACCCAATTATACCACTGACTGAGTGTCTGACTGAGATCAAAGAGAAAAATGTAAAAAATTCTTATAGAAGCTCTTTCTGTGGTGGCAAAAGAAGTAAAAAGAAAAAGGAAACTAACAAGATGCTCATCAGTTGTGGAATGGCAGAGCTAATTGTGGCAGGTGAATTTAATGGAATACTATTATTTTGTAAGGATAAAGAGAAAAAAAGAGATAATTTCAAAGAGATATGGAAAGACTTGCATCAATTGATGTAGAGTTAAGGCAGAAGAACCAGATGAACGATTTATAATATGATCACAATATTATGAAGAAAATTTCAAAAGACTTAAGAATTATGATCAAGTAATTAATCAACCATGATGCCAAAGGTCAGTCGCAGAACACTGCCAATAAATATTGGACTAATACTCAGAATAAGGAATTCATTATTAGATATGAACAATAAGAAAATAGGTTTTATTTGATTGTGCTTATGTAATGCAGGGATCCATTTCCTTTATCCCTCTTTTCCTCCCTCCCTTACTTTTGAATCCTTCCCTCATTAGACTCTGAGCTCCTGAAGGGCAGGGATTGTCCTTTATCTTTCTCTGTATCCCCAGCACTTAGCACTATACCTAGCACATGTCAGTTGATTAATAAATGATTATTTCCCTCCTTGCTCTCTCCCTTTATCCTTTCTTTCCTTCTCTATTGGGGACAAAAAAAAAATGAATATCGTTAAGTACAATACAAAATGTATACAAAGAAATACCAAATATTTTTGCATAAAAGAGAACATGGCTTCCACACTCAGAGAAAGAAATATGGAAGTCATTCGCAGAATGTAGCAGATCATGTTTGTGTGTCTGTGGGTTTTAGTGTATTATGTTTTGATTTGTTATATGATTTCTTCCACTTATCTCAGTGTGACTACATAACATCACTATAGTGAAAATATGCTCAATAGGAAAGTATATGTCGAACCTATACAAAATTGTAT
>CM053771.1:241008079-241056408 GCA_028658325.1 Potorous gilbertii
ACAAATGGGGAGAAAATTTTGGAACCCAAAATCTTGTGAAAATGAATGTAAAAAGTTAAATAAATTTATTTGAAAAATAAAAAAAAAATATTGCAGTCTACACATACCATGAACTTTTTCATGTACCTGGCCTGTGAATAATAGCGATCTTTATTTCTTCATAGACAGTAATATTCAATGACTTATCCATTCAACAACACTGGTGGACTACTGGTATTCAAAAGAGGGACTTTTGTTTTTGGAAAAGTTAAAATCTCTAAAGGAATTTTGCAATTTCCTGAAAGTTATTCAGCCCTCTCTTCTCCTTCTGTTTAATTTTGAAGCTGGTGCATCAATTTGTAGTGTGTAGTGGAGTGTGCATATATGTAAGTCTGTGCGAATATGTTGCATGTGTGTATACATATTCAGACACACATACATACATACACACACTCATAGAACCAGATGGGTGCTCTAGATTGTTCATCTAACACCATGTCACTATCTGTACAATATGCATTTTCATTCACCTGTTTTCTCCTCTTAGGGGCAGTTAGGTAGCTCAGTGGACAGAGCACTAGGTCTGGAGTTAGGAAGCCTTGAGTTCAAATCTGATCTCATATACTTATTAGCTGTGTGACCCTGGTCAAGTCACTCAATCTCTATTCTCCTTAATCTACTGAAGAAGAAAATATTCAGTATTTTATCCAAGAAAAACCATTGGATAGTATGATCCATAGGGCCACCAAGAGTCAGAGAAGACCGAAAAAGATGTGAGTGATGAGACTAAATTATGTTAACTTCATAGATCCTTTCGAGAAGGTTATCATAGGTCTTTACTTTTAGGCAACTAACACAATGTCATTTACAAATTGGAACATCTAGGGGACATTACCTTCTACTGATTTTCTTTTCATCTTGGATTTGTACTGACATTGAACAGAGATATGGAAAGGAAATCTGTTCTGGAAGTTAAACAATTGTAAAAGCATTATGGGATTAATTTCTAAGGAGGAATTCTTTATTTTAAGGGATGGTTCTTTGAGAGGTAGTGATACAGGGGAAAATATGGGTATTGTGAAAAAGATATCAATTAAATTTACTAAAAATTTAAAAAATCACAAAGATATTATAAAGAGAGGACACCCAAAGTGGCAGAAATATTTCAGACCTTATTAGTACTGAAAAATGCATCAACAACTAATGGCCTATAAGCTCAATTTCCCATCTATATAAAATTTTTATGAGAATAATCTATCTACACATCAAGGATTTAATAGATGAGATTATTAGAAGGGGACAGACAGGCTTTTTGAAAGTGATACCCCTAGCAGCAGACATCTTTGCTTTTGTACCAAGATGTAAAGAATACAAGATCCATATCGAGTTTACTTTATCTTGATTTAAAACAAGAACAACACAACTTTTGATTTGGTAGAACAAAATACCACTTTAAGGGCATTCTTCTAACAAGGCATATTGCAATATATATATATATATATATATATATATATATATAATTATATTCTAATTATATATATATATATAATTATATTCTAATCACAGTATTTTCACAATATATATTTTTCAACTTGACCCTTCCCTTGTAATAAAACTGATCAACTAGCAAGTATATCTACCTTCATCTTCTACTTGACATTTGTCAGCCCCTTCTCTGTGAAGTAGAATATGAAGTGTTTTATCATCTCCATTGAGTTTTATCTAAGTCCAGCTATTGAGTTGTCTTAAAACTTATATTGCATGGTAGTTGGGTATATCTTTCTGATGGTTTTGTTTGCTTGGGCAGGAATACTTTCTTGAAGAAGAAAGTTGGAAAATATTGGACATGTAAAAGACTGAATGAGATAATGAAAAATGAGGCTGATGGTATCTTAATAAAGAGTAAGTGACTGGATATCACTAATATGGGAATCAACAATCTATTATAGTGAAACAATTGTCTCAGGCAAAGGTCAGAATTGCCAATAAATTAGAAAGATAAACATGAGAGTTACAGTAGCTCCAAAATGACTTGACAATTTAAATGAGCTGTTGACTTGAAATATGAGAAAATGAATAAAGAAAAAAAATTTATTCTGGTTATGACCATTTATCAACAGGAATTTAACCAATATGAAGCTATCATCACAACAAAGAGGCCAAAAGAGCCTAGATATTTCTATAATATACCAGCAAATACATGATCTTGACAAATGAAGATGTGGAAGGCAAGAGCAATGCCTATTTAGAATATAGATTCATTTGTAAAATGCAATTGAGGAAGATGGTAGAAGATTCTAATCAATATTGCCTTGCAAATTAGTAAGATACATAAAGATGGAAATGAGAAAACTTTATATAGAGAGAGACACTAACTTCCTGATACTCCATTTAGAAAATCAGGTCATCCATGTCATAATTTAACAACATTAAAAAAATGTTCAGTAGCACAGGTCCAAGTATAGATAGATCCATGCAGCATAGTCCTCCTTTTACTCTACTGGCCACTCAAACCAGTTTGGTTACTTTTCTTCACATATTCTTCACACTATCTTCCCTATCTCTGTCTTTGTACAGTTTCTGTTATCTCTGTCTTTGTACTGACTGTCCCCTAATTCTGAAATGCTTCTTTCTTCACTTCTGCATTTCATAATGCTCTGTTTCCTTCAAAACTCAGATAAAGGGCCTTCACTTTCTGTGTAACTTTTATTGATTTTCTTATGTGCTAATGCCCTCCCCATTAGGTTACATTGTATGTATATTGAACATATATTGAATATAGTTATGAATATACATGTTGTCTTCTTTCCCCAGCTGTCTCCCATGGGACAGTCCTTTAGGACAAAGATTATGTCATTTTTATTTTTTGTATCCCCCATGCTTAGCACGAAGCCTGCTTAAAAAATAACTTGCTGTGACTACACAGTATAACCTATATTAAATTGCTTGCCTTCTCAAGGAGAAAGTTTTAAAAATGAATGTTAAAAATTGTTTTTACATTTAACTTGGGAAAAATAAAATACTAAATAAAAGCTAAAAAAATCCCTTGTTGATTTATTAAAATCTCCTCTCTTGAATCGAACCATTAATGACTGACATTCAATGATTTAAAAAACTAATCTAACTATTCTTTTGTATGACCAATATCCCTCATTGTGCTCAGAAGAATAGCACAAGAGATTCTTTTATCAAATTTTTTGCTTAAGGCTAGGCAAGCTACATCCTGATATAACAATCTAATAACTCTGTAAATACAGGAAACAAGGTGAGTCTGGCATGGCCTAATCTTGATGAAGCTATGTAGGTTCTTCATGATCATCATTTCTTTTTCTAATGATTCCTTAGATAAAATCTTCTAGAATTTTGTTATCAATGTCAAACTCACTGACCTATAATTTGAAAGTTCTACTCTTTTTTCTTTACAATATTTCTTTTACTCTTCTTTTGTAGTACCTTTCCTGTTCTCTGTGCTTTTTCAAAGGTCACTTTCAGTGGGCTCAGTATACTCACTATCAGTTACTTTAGTATTCTGGAATGAAGTTTATCTGGGCTTGATGATTTGACCTCAGCAAGGGCAGTTAGGTGCTCTCTCACGATCACCTCACTTACATAGGGTATCAATTGCCTATTTTTAAGTTTTATTCTTTTCTTTCTCATTCAGAGCTCATTTTCTTTCTCAGAGAAAGCAGAAACTAAATTGGAGTAAATCCATTTTCCACTTCATCATTGTCTCATTCAACTCAAGGAGTATCCTATCCTTTCTTTAAGCTTCCTCTTATTTTTTTCCTTGTTCTAAGTTTTCAGCTTATTTTGAAATAAGGTTTTTCATTCAGGAATCAAAATAAACATGTTTTTTGTATCTGTTGGTTAGTTTCCCTTGCTTTGTTTGTTATATAACTTCCTTTTCAAACTCTTAGATTGTCTTTGAGTTCTTTGTGCTTTGACATGTTTTTTAAGATAAGAAGTTTTTCTTTTCGATGTAATAATTTTTATTTGTGTCTTTCTTTGAGTCATTTTTCCTTGGGACTAAAAACTGCACACATACCCCTCCCCCCACAACAATTTCATTAGTAGCGATAGTCTTATATTTATGCTCAATGGCTATACCAAAGTAACACCAAAATCTCCAAAGATCAAAACTGTGGGTGACTCAAAGGGCAATGAAAAAATGAATGGGGGGTGGTATAGGCAGACTACAGTCTATTACAAATGATTACATACACCAGAACTAGTATAAACATAACTCCAAGGAAATATATCATCAGAAAAAGAAATAGGTTGGTTATGTAGTGACAAGAGATAATATATAGAGAGAAACAATGAGTACTCCAGTCTGACTAACATTAAAACATGCAGAGGAAAGACAACAATATATTAGGTAGAACCTTTATGAACGATTTTTAGAAGAACACTGGCAGGAATTCCAATGGATCTTCATCGTGATCTGTCTCATTAGAGTACCCATCCTGATTAGATATTGGATCCCCTGAAGAAAGGATGGCTGTGTGCATGTGTTTGTTCTTTGCCAAAGAAGACCATACCATCAGAAAAATAATGACATGACTTGCACTTGACTTTGTTTTGAGTGAGGGAAGGCTGTGCAGGTGACCAGCCTCACTTCCCCTCCAGAGCCATCTGAATCCAGTGACCAGATATTTGACTGGAGATGACCCAGGATGAGGCAATTGAGGTTAAGTGACTTGGCCAAGGTCACACAGCTAGTGAGTGTCAAGTGTCTGAGGTGAGATTTGAACTCATATTCTCCTGATTCCTGCACTGGTACTCTATCCACTGCACCACCTAGTTGCCCAGAGGATGGCTAGAGTGGGTTGAGAGAGGAGACAGTTGGATGGTTATTGCAATAATGGCTGCTAACAAGCACATGGAGTGGTAGCTTTGGAAAAAAAGAAAGAAGTGGACTACAGAAATATAAGGAGATAGAATCAACAGGACCTGAAAACTGATTAGATGTACAAAGCTAGTGGGAGGGAGGAAACAAAATCAAACTCAAGGTTTTGAAAATGGAAGTTTGGATGAATGGTGGCTCTATGGAAAGAACAAGGAGGGCTAAAAGGAGGAGTAAGTTCTTTTTTTCTTTAGTAATAACTTCTCTTTGGGTCATGGTGAGTTTGAGGTGCCTGTGAAAAGCCTCCCAATTTTGGTGATAAAGGTGACTGTCTCTTACATATATTTTGCGATAAATTAACTATAACCAAAGACTGGTGACTGTATGTATCAGGGATTTGTGAATGGAAAATAGAGCTATTCCTGGCTCAGTTAGTCAGTGAAACTATTGCTTCTAAAATTACAACATGTAGTTGATAAGTCAAAGTAACCCAATTAGGCATAATAAGTTTGTAGCCTTAAGGGGGAAAATGCAATAGAAAGCATATAAGAAATATAAGAATTTATATTTCAGTATAAGTATTTTATTACCTTGGTTATATCTATCCAATTAATTGAGGTGGGGAGTATAAAATAAGTCTAGGAAATGTAAACCCTGAATGATACCATGCTCTGTAGCTAGGGATGTGGATTTAGTTCCATTGACTCTGTTAAGCATGACTGATTTGGTCTTTTAAGAACAGGTAGACCCAGGATCAATCCCCTAACTTTAGATGCTCTCCTCATTTACAAGAGCAGATGATTCTAACAAGAAATGTTATCAAGGTGGAATGTTTAAAAATCAAGGCGGAAGGGACTGTACATGGTGCTGGTGATTCAAAGACAAAAAATAAAACGATGATAGGGTTTGACTCAAGTAGAATGTAAGCTCCTTATGATACACACATGTGATATGTATGTGTATATGCAAGTAAATACAAACTACATAGAAAATCAAACAAAATAACCTCAAGATGGAGTGAATGCTAATTCCTGAGAGGATCTAGGAAGATCTTGTAGTAGGCAATGGAGCTTGATTTGTCCTTTGAAGGAAGCTAGGGATTCCTTGGGGAGAGTGTGCATTACAGACAAGAGGATGTGCTTGTGTCACAATGGGAGGGAGAACATCACAAGGGATGAATACCTTGCAGTCCAGTTTGCCTAGAATGAAGAGAGTGTAAAGGGGAGTGATATGAAAAGAGACTGGAAAAGCAGATGAGTACAAACCATGAAGGACTTATATACTAAGCTAAGGACTTTGAATGTATCCTAGAGGCATTAGGGAATGACCAGAGTGATAGCCTTCTATTAAATTTTTACCAACTTTTGACAATAGATACCTGTCATTGAAGAAATTATTTCTTCTTTTTTCTAATATATTAGCAGTTTTGCACATTATTTTTTCTGTAAAATGGGTATAACATGGGGGCATAGTCACCAGGGTAACTAACAGTTAGACTTCTTTCATTATATCTTTGGAAAGTATTGGCATTTGCGTAAAAATGGGTCATTTCCATATCCTTGTATTAAAGGGCAGAAATTTATAGGATACCTTCCTTATTCAATGATTGCAAAAAAAACAGACCACATCTGCAAGATAGCAAACATTGTTTCTCCTCTCCAGATGTCTGTTTTTCCTCCCAGAAGTTGGAGAGCATTGGACAAGCAATAACAGATGATGAACATATGCATAACTACAAATGGGCAAGCTGATTGTTTTCAAAATTGGTATAAACATTTGCTCTTGGGTTGAGATTTAGCCCATAGCAAATCTTTACATTTGTGTTACGAACTCCTGACAAAAAAAAATGTTTATAATGGAAGTGCTGACAGTGTGAAAATGCAGTTATGGTCAGGAAAGCAGTTGTTTAAAAATGCCTTTCTGAGCTTCCATATTTACTTCCTAACAATGACTTAGTTGTCAATTTCTGCAAAGTTGTGCCAGTCAAAAGAAGAATCTTACAACTGTTTCAACAGGCGAGCAGAATACTACCCTCATACGTGTACTGTAAATACTAATTGCAACATAGATTCTAACTAGTTCCTTAGATGGTGAGGAATGAGGTAGGAGAGTCAAGCCCATTGTTGGATACACCTTGCTTTTGCAAAGGACATAAAAGCAAAGGAAGGAAGGGAAGAAGAAAGGAAGGAAGAAAGGAAGCTGGTGGCAGTTATTAAGAAATACTTTGCCCTCTCAGATCTTGTCTGTGTCTGTCGTTCTACAGGGAGTACATTGGACTGGAGAGTAAAATAAGGTCAGTGAAATATCTGGTTTGTTTAATAAGCACAAGCTCTGAAACCAGAGGCAGTGACCTTTTCACAAACTGGCCATTGAAGGCTTTTGACCCCTCATCTGGCTAACTACAGTCATATAGCCATAATCCATCTCTACGCAGTTGAGTTGCAAGGTTTGCCTTGTTTTTGCTCTAAGGGAATAATGTACAAAGTAATTTAAAATAGTGTTTTAAAGAGGGCATGTTGGGATTTCCTTCCAACATTTATCATAGTCAAGATAATGTTTCTTCTGAAAGACTGTATTTTGGTGGAGAAACCAGGGAATTTCCTAAATAAGTTCCAATCTATGATCATTGTAACAATTAGGACATATGCATTTATTGCATTGGCTTATATTCTTTAGAAAGAAATGCATGCAAACACCTGAAAAATCGGATATAATATAAAACTTGCATTATTCTATTACCAAGTTTTTAATATACTGTGATTACATAAGATAAACAATTATATCAAATATGTATTTGTAAGTAGTGCTAAAAGACTTCGGATGGACAGAAGTAAAGCATAATTAATGGCTCATCGTCTTCCCCAAATGAAATCTTTTTGGCTTTCATTCTGGCAGTTATTGCTTAGAGAACTGGAATAGGTTCTTTGTTTCTAGCCCAATGATTCATATAAAGGCAGCACTGTAATACCACATAAAATCACCATAATAATTTGTTGTAATTTAAGAAAATACTTTTTTTTTTTACAAGAAAGCACCTAGCATTCCTAGGCTTTGGTGTATTATTCCAATAATCTAACTGTAAGAACCATAATGGGAAATGATTTAAAACATACCTTCTAATAAGTGTGTTGCCTTTTTTTCAAACTACTTGGTGTTATCCTAATTAACCGTGCTCAATTGATTGCTTTCAAAATAAGAACTAAGAGCTCTCATCTAGTCAAGTGGAAGCTAATTCAACTCTTACGCTATGGCAATGATACATTTCACACACACTCACACACACAGGAATGTATATCAGGTATTAAATTAGCCATAGTGTCCTGATGTAAGCTAATGTAGTTTGATGGTCACATTTATAGCGATATGGAAGCATTAATTTTTTGTTTTGCTTTTATGTGGATAATTGTAAATGTTCTTTTTCATTCTAGGCTGCGCGCTTTGTGCAAGTTACTGCCCTGGAGGCGTCATTATTAATATACCTAACAAATACTTGTTGAATGAATGAACGAATGTCTATCCTCAAATTCCTCATCCTGTAAAAATGCCTATTTTTACGTTAACAAGAGCAAAGGAGCAAATGGGACAAAATTGAATCCAAGCAAGAAGGAAAAACTGAAAACAGAACCAATTCTTGTTAAATATAGGATCCCTCTCATTCCTTGATATTTTTTATACTTTTCGTATCATTAAATATATTTAGCTAACTTTGTATTATTTGGGGACTGCTTTATATGGCTTGTGCAGATGTGTTATATATCATGTATGTATATATGGTATACATATATATGAATATATTAGAATGAGGTAATCAACATTTATTAAGCACCTACCATATGCCAGACACAGATAGACACAGACAGACACATACATGTGTCTTTTTATTCCAAATTCAAACATTTTGGTCTGCCTGCTGATTTGTTATCATATCACAGAATCTCTGCATTGGATTAGAGATGGAACACCAATGGGTACTTGACTACGTATCTCTTCTAAAACATTCAAATGGTCACCTAAGTTCTATCTGAAGACTTTCAGTGATAAGGGGAACACATTATTTCCCGAGAAAGCCATTAAACTTTTGGAAAACAATAATTGTTAGGAAGGTTTGGCTTACATCAAGGAGAAATCTATCTCTATGTAACTTCTATCCATTATTTCTGGTTGACTCTTTGGGGAGGAACAGACCAACTTCAATCTTTTCAAGTGATAGCCATTCAAATACAGCTATCATGTCATGCCTAAGACTTTTTCTTCTTGTTTTCCCCTAGATTAAACTTCCCTGTAAATCCTCATTAGATATGGCCCTAGTCATTTTCCTATTTATTCTCTTTGTTGCCACTCTCTAAATAGGTTTCAGTTTGTCAATGTCATTCTTAAAAGGAAATGACCTGCTTCAACTCAAGGAACTAAACTCCATACTCCAGATATTGTCTGATCAGCATAGAATATGAGAGGACTATTTCTACCCTGGTTCAGAACTCCCAACTGCTATGCTTCTGTAAGTGCAACATAAATTAAGATTAGCATTTTTCACTGCCATATCAGACTGTTCACTCCTATGTCTTTTCAGTTGTAAACTTGCTATATATAGATAAAGATACATCTCTAACTATCTATACATACATACCACCCCTATCCGCCCCCACTATGTATTTGTTTTCATGCAAAATGGTATACCTCTACCATCCTGTTCTTGTGTAGTTGATTCTTTGGCTTAAGTATAGGAATTTACTTTTAATTCCATTAAAATTTTATCTTGTTAGATTTGGCAAATTAAGTTATCCTATTGAGATATTTTTAGATCCTGGCTTTGACATATATCTTTGTTCCATTAATGAAAAGTATCAATTAACATACCTTTTTTCCATAAGTGAGTTACATATAATATTTGGATAAAAGTCTTATCATTAGAAATAGTAATGGTTGCAATGGAATAGCAGTATTTGGTTAAGGTTAGACTTACTAAGAGTTTTAGACTTAGATTCTTTTGTGTTAAAAATAATTAAGATGAAAACACACTATATAGCAATCAGCAATAAGATGGCTCCCCTTTAAAAGTTCTAGGTAGCTTGTAAGACAAACAAGCAGAACCTCAATCAGTGATGGTCCAGGCTAATGATAAGTAATTGATATTGATAAAGACCCTGTGTAGTATGGAAAAAAAACTATACCTGCATATATAGGCCATAATGTCGTGTTTAAAGACCAAAGAACCCTGGATTCAGTATCATAATTCAAGGATTCTAATTCTAGATCTGCCAATAAATACTTTATCATTTGACTTTGAGCAATTTGTTTAACTTTACTGGGGCTCAGTTTTGTTATGTCTTGATTTGAGGATATTTTACTTGCTCTGTCTACTTTTTGGAAATGTTTTGAGGATAAAACATAACCAAAGAGGTCATCTAGCCCAACCTCCATCGTACAGTCGAGAAAGTGGAAGTGGAAGTGGAAGACCAGACTGGAAGTAAATAATGTGACTAAATTTATATAGACGGTAAGCAGCAAAGGCATCTGATCTGATTCTAGACTCAATGACATATTATACCATAGTGCTGCAATTTTGAAAGCTATTTGAAATTTAGGAATATGTACATGTAAAGTATCATTAGTATTACTCTATGTTACAAATATCAGAATGTCCTGTCATACAACCATGAGCATTCATTCAAATTTGAATTGTTAAGTCACAACACTATAAATAAACCTCTTGATTAAATTGATCCTGCCTTTGGGGCAAGGTTTCTTTGTTGAATATCATTCAATGTACCTGATTCATTTGTATAACAGGTAAAATAATAAAAACACTCCACATGCAATACAGGTTCAAGGCAATGATTGAGGGAGTGTTTGAGATACTTTAGCTCATTTAAAATTCTGATTGTACATCAGTACAGTAACAAATAGTGATAAAGAGAGAGAATAAACTATATTTTGTCAAAGGCAACTTGCACAAAATAGATCTACAAATAGAAAATAATGTTTATAAAAGACAATGAATTAATTCTGACACAAGATAGGATCCTGATGATCATACATGGTAAATGATTAATTGCTACAATCACAATATTCTTATTCTGGAAATTGACATATATTTTTAAAAGTTCTTTTTGATCTATTTTTTTCCTTTCTTGGATTGTAGATATTTTCTTTAAATCCTTTAAACAGATCATCATACTTATAGTAATGGTTAGTTCAAGGGACCCAGGATCAATCCCCTAACTTTAGGTGCTCTGCTCATTTACAAGAGTAGATGACTCTAACATGAAATGTTACCAAGGTGGAATTTGTAATTTTAGGAAAAGTTTGTGAATTCAGTTCAATACAGATCTCTTAAATGTACCAGGAACTGTACTTGGTGGGGGTGATTCAAAGACCTGCATAGCCCTCCCTCACTCAAAATAAAGTCAAGTGAAAGTCATGTCATCATCTTCTTTGGCAATGAAGGATGAACACACACACACACACACACACACACACACACACACACACACACGGTTCAAGGGAAGAGAGAGAGAAGGAGGGAAAAGAGAGAGAGAAGGAGGGAAGAAAAGGACAGAAGGAGAGAAAGGAGAAAGAGAGAAAGAGAGAGAGAGAGAAAAAGAGAGAGAGAGAGATTCTTTGTCAGGGATCAGTCTAAAAATATAAAGCAAAAATCAACTGAGAAAAATATGATTTCTTCACAATAGTAATTGGATAAATGATATTTTCAAAAATATTCCAAAATGTGAGAAAACAGGTACATTAATACCTGTTGATAGAGCTGTAAATTGGTAGCCAGGGGTGGAGAACCTGTGGCCTCGATGCCATATGTGGTCCTTGGGCTTGACGGCCTTTTGACTGAGTCCAAGTTCAAAAGAACAAATCCTTTTATTAAGGGGATTTGTTCCTGGCTCTGGCCATTCCAAAAAGAAATATGGAACTATGCTTAAAAAGTTACCAAATTGTGTTTATTATCCTTTGATTCAGTTATACTACTACTAGGATAAATGCCTCAAAAAAAACCAAAACAAAACAGAAAGAAGGATGTTTATATTAAAAAAATTTTGTAATAAAATATTAAATATATTTATATGTATAAATACAGAACACGCATACCCACATATATACATATGTAGATGTGTATATGCACACACACATATATATATACACAAATGTACATATACATATATATGTATACATATATACGCAATGGGAAACTAAGGAAATGTCCTCTTATTGAATAGTGGCTAAACAAATTGTGATATGTGAATGTAATGGAGCATTATTGAACCATTAGAAGTGATGAAATAGACAATTGTAGAGGAAATTGTGAAGAACTTATGAACAGATGTTGAGGGAAGTGAGCAGAAGTAGAAGAGTTTTATGATGACAACATTATAGAGAGGAAAAAAACTCTGAAATACATTAGAACTCTGATCAACACAATGATAAACCACATGTCCAAAAAAAGTAGAATGAAACATGCTGCTCCTTTCCTAACAGGTAAATGATGAACTTAAAAAGCAGAAAGTAATAATTTTTTGTACATGCCTAATGTGGAAATTTGTTTTGCATACCCATGTAGATAGGTACTAAATTTTTAAAAATTTTAACAATTGGAGAAAAGGAAAGGGTAGGTTGGGGGTGGGACAGAGTAATAAAAACTCAAATATCCCAAATTGTAAATGAATTTCATTACTATTTAGGAGTTGATATCCTTTACAAGACAAGGTTTAGCACATAATTGGACTTTTTCTTTTCTTTTCTTCTTGTTTTTTCTGAGGTAATCAGGGTTAAGTGATTTGCTCAGGGTCATACAGTTATTATGTGTCTGAGGCTGAATTTGAACTCAGGTCCTCCTGATTAAGGGATGGTGGTCTATCCACTGTGCCATCTAACTGTCCTGGGCTTGATTTAGTTGGAAGGAAACCTGGCCCTGTATGAACTATCTACCTAGATAAAAGTTTTAGCTGTAGGTGGATTTTTAAAATAAATTCATAGGCATTTTTTATTCTTCCTTAGGTTGTTTAAAGAAGAATGGTAGCTTTTACTCAAATGTGAAGTCTAGTTTAAGGTATTTACATTTTTTTCCCTAGGAGAAATGAATCTTGTTGGCAAAATATAAGTTAAATTGTTCTTAAAAATCCATCAAAAACTGAAGTTCATGTTAGTGTCTAGCACCATTGCTAGTGACATGTCCTCCTTATTGCCACTTTAACTCTACATTAAGTTTTAATTGTATTAGGTGAACTAAAAGATTCAGTTACATATTCAAGACAAAGTGATCCTTGGAGTCAGGCTTGAACTGTTTTTTCTAAGACTGATATTGATCATTCTCGTGGCTTATGCATTTCTTTACCTAGGCATTACAATGCAGATCAAATTCAAGATCCTTTCTCTCCTTTAATGCCTTTCTTTGAAGTGTACAAAATCACACTTTGCCTCACTTACTTTCAAATAACTTTCAAGTCAAGAAATCATCCTCCTGATGTCATTGTTCCTCTTTTAGAATGAAGGATGCACACCAACAAAATCATATTTTATCCATCTTTTGCTTCTTAACAACATTCCCTTTGCTTCTTTCAGAAAAATTTACTGTGACCTCATTTTTGTGAATAACCTATCTCTGAACTATTACCTAAATTCCTCCCAAGTTGCATCTCCTACTTAAAGTACTCTTACCAACTCTGCTTCATTCCTTCCACAGATTGGCCAGAAATCAGTGAACAAATTCTATCGACTTTAACCTGCCTAAGAATGAAACTTTGCCATCGCCCTCTTAAAGTTCCACACAGTACCCTGCTGTTGTCAATATCATGTCTAAAGGCAAATGCCAATGTTTTTAGTCTAATCTTCTAGTCTTACCCAAACCAACTCACCCTCTCAATTATATACAGTTCATTCTATATGAAATACCTATTATGTGCAAGGCACTGTGCTATGCACATACATTTAGCTGTATCACAGGCATCTAGGTGGTATAGTGGACAGAATATTGGGGTTGGAATCAGGAAGACTCATCACCATGAGTTCAAATCTGGCCTCCGACACTTACTAGTTATGTGATTCTAGGCAAATTATTTAACCCTGTTTGCCTTAGTTCCTCAACTAGAAAATGACCTGGAGAAAGAAATGGCAAACCTAAAAATCTCCAAATGGAGTCATACAGAGTTGGATGTGACAAATAACTGAACAATTTATGTACACATACATATACATATATACATGTATAAATAATTTTTATGTATTGAAACCCCATTTTCCCATCATTCTATCAGGATTCAAACCTGAGAATTATCCTCTTCACTTTTTTCTTATATTCATATCCTTTACTACATTTCTCCTATCCATTTTTTCCTTTCAAATATCTGTTGGCATCCTACTTTACTGAATCACAAAGTCAGAGAATTTTAGAGCTGAAAGGAATCTTAGAAAGAGATCTCTAGTCCAACATATCACAGGAAATTTTATGATTTTTCCCAAGGACTAGCAGCCAAGGTGTAGATAAAATTCATTACTCTATTAACTTGCCTCCAATTTTTCTTCCTTTCATCAATCCTGTACATCTTCATCCAGGGGGCAGCTAGGTAGTGCAGTGGAGAGAGCACCAGTGCAGGAGGACCTGAGTTCAAATCTCATCTCAGACACTTAACACTAACTAGCTGTGTGACCTTGGGCAAGTCACTTAACCCCAGTTGTTTCATCCTGGGTCATCTCCAGTCATCCTGATGAATATCTGCTCACTGGATTTAGATGGCTCTGGAGGAGAAGTGAGACTGGTGACCTGCGTAGCCCTCATTCCCTCAAAACAAAGTCAAGTACAAGTGATGTCATTATTTCTCTGATGTCATGGTCTTCTTTGGCAATGAAGGAGAAACTCACAAACACACACACACACACACACACACACACACACACACACACACACACATCTTCATCCCCAGGTAAATCTTCCTAACTAGTGATTTATCATACTATTCCCTTCTTCAGAAACCTGCAATAGCTTGCTTGTAGGATGAGGTCCAAATATCTCTGTGACACTCAGAATATTTCACAATCTATTTTTACGCTGTCTCTACAGCCTTATTTCCCACTCCTCTTCTGCATAAATATTATGCCCTAGCCAGGAGTCCCCTATCATTCTATTTTCACTCCTACCTCCAAAGTGTAACATCCTACATGCCTTTCTCTCAGTCACTGAAGTTCTCCTGATCCTTCACTGAGCCTTTCCTGACTATTCTAGCCCAGAACAATTTTGCCTTCTTTGAATTCATGCAGCATTTATGCTATTACTAAATTGTGAAAAACTTAGATTATTTTTTATCCTATGCAAACATGTTTAGTTTTCCCAACTGAATTGTGACATAAGGATGAGGAACTTTTCAGCAGCCAGGATGTGGAGGTATACATGTTGGAAAAGAGCTAATAGGTACCAGGAAATTTGTCAACTGCTATACTGTCATATTTATATATCTATAGGTGGTAGGGACCTTAGAGCTCATCTAGTAAAATCCCTTCATTTTAAAGATGAGGCAATCAAGTCTCATCAGCTGACTTGCCTAAGATCACATAGGTAGTGAATGACAGAGGTGAGATTTGAATTGAGATCCTTTGGTTTAAAGTCCAGAATGCTTTCCACTGCATCACACGGCATTCCAACTCTAAGTAATTATTTAAGCAACTGATCCTTCTTCCCTCATGCTCCACTAGCTTACATTTTATTCATGGCCATGATTGATACATTAAAAACCATGAATCCTAGGTGACTACAATTCTACTTCCCTTATGTCATAATTTACCTAAGTGGATATGTCATCTTTTTTTTTTTGTTTGCTTGATTATTTTTACATTTTATAAAACTCCTATATTTTTGTAGGCTTAAGAGTTTGTTGTGATCAATGGTACCTAGAAGGATAAGGAAGTAACTTGTTTCTTGCAGTTGCCTTAGGCTCAATATTTAATTCACTAAACATTTATTAATCTCCTATTATGTCTCAAGTCCTGCAATGTATGCTTTACAATTATTATTTGCCTGCCCTCAAGGAGCTTTAAGACTTTCATTATAATAAAGATGCTTCCCAAATTATCCCCACCAGAGTAGAAAGCAAAGTTTGAATATTAAACTCCACATTTTTTTATCTATCTAATCTCAAACACAGATAGTAGATTCCAACTGAAAGGAACTTCAATATCTGTTACTCTTGTTAACAATGTTAGTAGTATTTGTTAGTTTATATTTTTATTTTGTAGTCATTGATTGTGTAATGTTCTATACATGCAGATCAGAAGACTTCTATGATGTCTCTTGCTGTATTTAACCTCTACAGCACCAACGATCTGGATTTTCCATTACTATGCTCTGGTGCAAAAATGTATTAAGGCTTGACATTGGGAAATCCCAATGTCAATGCCAAGAGGATAAAAAAATGGAGTCATGAAACCTCTTGCTTGATAGTGAGCACTATTTAGCAGAGCAATCATAGGCGGCTTGGAGTAGTGTTTGTGGCTGGATTTGTTCCACTACAACAGAACTGAACCTCCATGGTGACAGTTTTAAAAGCTCAAAGGCAATCTAAACAATTCAGCCAGTCAGGGGTAGGGAAACAAAGTGGGAGAGTAAGCACAAATAGTATCAAGTCCTTCTACATGAGAAAGATGATGCTGGGAGCACTGAAGTAGGAATTTGGTAGCAGATGTCAAGATCTGCAGGAATTGTCCACCAAGCTTTATTTGGCACATATTCTGAAACAACCAGAATAAACACTTAGTGTTGTAATTTACAAGCATATCAGTATCAATAAATCAGAATCATATAAGCAGTCATGTTTATTATATTCCTGTTGCTTAATATTCATGATAGTAATTTATTTTTATAGTACAGTTTCACTGTTATCTCCTCTATTGAGGCAACTTTGAGTCAAGCCAGTTGTATAAGCTGGAGTTCAGGTAACCCTTTGAAGCCTATAAAAGTTGACGGTCGCAAAGAAAGACACTTATCCTTCCTTCCTGGCTTCTTTTCCCAATAGTGCTTCTTTATTACAATAGGGGTGGTAAACTTTTCAGACCAGATCAAATCTTCCTGCTGTTTCATCCTGTCTCACCCCATTGAGTAAAGGTGAAGTAAAAGCAGTGGGCGTCTCATTCAGATGAGAGCAGCTGAAGAGACAAACAGAATGGTTAACTCTACTATTTATTTGTGGCAAGGAGGATTTAATTTCCCTTGTTATCCGTATACGTATTACATTGAAATGGGAATAGTGCTAAGTTGAGTCATAATATTACTCAGAGAAGCAGAGAATTGTCGTGGCAAGAGAGCTGACCTTAGCATCACCCGGTCAGGAAGTCTTGGGTTCCAGTTCTGTCTTCTGAATCTACTGGTTGAGTGATTGTGGAGGAATCAAATGACTTAAGTTTTTCAGTGCCCCAGTAAACTCTAAGACTATATATTATAGAAGAATTACTTAAGGACATGTAGAGGGAGTTTTCACACCACGAGTGAAATCACAGTTCCAGAGTACATATGAATATCTATGTATGTATGCATGTCTAATGTATAGACACCCATATTCATATACACACGCATCTGTTAGACTTTGTTGAACTTTAAAGCCTAGATTATAGTTCTTTGTAATCCATCCCCACTTTAAGAGGATGACATTGTCAGTAGTAGGAGCAGTAGCTAACTCCTTTAGATAAAAGCACCTAAAGAAGTATGAATAACAATGAGCTCTTCTATTTACTTTTAGTAATCACAATTTTATGTTTATTCTTTAACTGGTTTTACTAAGACATCAAAGATTCAGAGATTTTATTCCTGACAACTTTTGCCTAATGGTGGAAATCACATGGGGAAAAATCCTTTCACTTTCTCTTCAAAACTGAGAGGAAGAGTATAATATGTGATCAGTGATAGTACTGTGCAACAATGATTGCACTGTTTTCCTGAAGGGGAGCACACAAGCACTCTTCCCACAAGCTTTAAGCTTTTTTTTCTTTTAAATAACCAAGATTAATTTACAAATCACCATTAGAAAGAAGGGTTGCAAACGTGAGGATAATTATCTGACAGAATGATTCTTAAATTATTAAAAAATAATTGGCTAATTTCACACACAAAAGAAATGGATGCATTCTCAGAGCTGTAAGTGCAATAGGTATGTGCTTTATAAGAGAGCAAAAGGTTGAGAGAATGACGGCATGATTATAATTTCCTTGAAATACTTATCCACTCAGAAGGAAGTTCCAGAGGACAGTTCAACATGTGATGTTCTATTGTATAATGTCTGGCTGAAGATGGGTTTTAGAGTCTGTTTATCTAAGGAGTTGAGGCTTTCAGAAATCTCTTACAGAAGCAATCTGTTGTCTGTGGACTTCCAAGACTGTTTCATAACAGAGTGTGTTAAAACATGTATCATGGGAAGACATGCACTGACTGATACAGAGTGAAATAAGCAAAACCAGGAGAGCACTACTAAAACCAAACTGAATATTAAATACTAATCTTGGCCCCAGAGAAGAGGTAAAGAAATCTTTTCTTTCAGAGGAGTTGTGTACATTATATTCTAAGATGTGATGGTAGTCATTTTTGTGGGGTGGTCCAGATTTGTTATTTCATTGGTACAAGGAACTTACAGAAAGAAAACTTCATTTGCCAGTGCAGATCAGCTCAGATTAATCAGTCTATCAAAAAGGATTTACTGGTATAAAAGTTATTGGGTGCTAGCCACCCACCTAATTTCTGGGCATACAAAGAAAGGCAAAACTAGTGTCTATTCTTATAAAGTGCATATTCCAAGGATAGAGAATGCATGTGAATAAAAATTCTACATTCAAGATACAGATAATGTGAATGGAAGACAACCTCAGAGATAAGGGAGAAGGAAAGTCTTTTTCTAGAATTTGCAAATTTTAGCTGAATCTTGAAGAAAGTCAAATAACCCAAGAAACAGAAATGAAGAGGGAGAGAGTTCTAGGCCTGGGAAGCAACTAGAAAAGGCACAGAAATGGGAGATGGAGAATCTTGTTTCAGGACCAGAAAGAAGGCAGATGTTGTTTGATCACAGAGTTAAATTAGAAGAGTAAAGCATAAGAGGACTGGAAAGGTAAGAAGGGGCCAAGTGAAAGACTTTAAAAGGCAAATCAGTTTTTATATTCATATACTAAGGAGATACTGGAGTATATTAAGCATGGAAGTGACATGGTCAAACCCTGCTTTAGAGAAGATCACTTTGGATGCTGAGTGGAGGATGGATTAGATTGGGCATAGACTTGAGGGAGGGAGACTAAAGAGACAGTAATTCTGACAGCCCAACTTTGTGATACTGAGGGCCTGTATTAGGGCAGTGGCTATGTGAATGGGGAGGTGATGACTTAGGAGATACTGTGAAGATTAGACTTGGTAATAGGTTGGATATGTGTGCTCAGTGTGAATGAGGAATTGAGAATGACACCAAGGTGGTGGGCCTAGATGATTCAGATGACACTGCTCTTGATGGTGATAAGGAAATGGAAGAGAAGACGGTTTGGGGAAAACAAAAGCCAATTAATTATTTTGAATTTAGAGTTTAAAATGTTGATAGGATATCCAATTTGAGATGTCTAAGAGGGAGCTGGTGATATAAGAATGGAGTTCAGTAAAGAGGTTAAGGCTGGATATGTAGGTCTGGAAATAATTTGCATAAAGATGGTAATTAAACCCATGGGAATTTATGGCATCACTATAAATTCCCAATCACCAATCTTGGGGAAGACTCATAGTAGATACAACCTGGATGAAGATCCAGAAGAAGAAACTAAGAAAAAACTGTTAGATAGTTAAGAGGAGAAACAGGATCAACTAAGTGTTACCAAAAGGTAGAAGAGAGAGTATAGAGGAGAAGAATATGATCAAAAAGTCAAAGGCTGCAGGGAGGTCAAGAAGGATGAAGACTGAGAAAAGATCATGGTAGCCATCAATCAAGCAATCACCGATAATTCTGAAAAGAGTAGTTTCAAATGAATGATGAAGTTGAATTCAGACTGCAGAGGATTCATAAGTGAGTGTGAAGACAGGAAGCACAGACACCAAATATAGATGACTTTCTTAAGGAGTGTAGCCATGGAGAGGAAGCACTGTAGAAAGTAAGAGTAGGGACAGTTAGACGAAGGAGGATTTTGAAAGGATGGGGAAGATATGTATATGTGTATAGATCTCAGGGAAGCAGTCAGTAGGTAGGGAAAGGTAGAGGGGACTCTCTGCTGCTGGAAATGGGATGGGATGCGATCCGGAGTATAGGTAGAAAAGTTTACCTTGGTAACATGAAGGACCACCTTATTTGAGACAAGAGTGAGGAGATAGTTGAGGAATATGTCTGAGTGATGTGAGATGAAGAGGAAGGGGAAGAGGGAATACTCAGAGTGAAATGTGGGGTAAGGTCTTCAGCTAAAAAGGTTGGGTGAAGGGTGCTATGGGAGGCTGGGGGATGTATGCAAAGGCTTGAAATAGAGTGCAGTAAGTGGCAAAGTGAATCCATTTGGGAGATAAAAAAGGATTGCCTTGCCATGACTTAAGGAGCCAACTGAGATTATGTAAGATAGACTTGTATTATGTCAAGCCATTATGGTTTCTTAATTTTTTCCAGTTCCATTTAGCAGCACCTGATTAGGAGTAAAAGTAGCAGATAGTAGGCAAAGTATAAAGCTGGAGTTTGGCAAGATAGGATCAGCAAAAGGACAAAGGAAAAAGGAACTTTAGGGTAGAGGGGAGGATACAGCTGATCTGATTCATTAAGGGGTTCAGTTAGGTAAGGATAAAAGAGTCTAGCCGATACAAGGGGAATGGTGCAAGAACTGAGGACTGGAGGGATTGGATGGCATAGTGAAAACAAGAACAGATTCAGTGGTTATAAGTCAGAGAGGGGGATGGAATGAAAAAGTATCAGATAAAGGAAATGCAGAGTTCATTTCCATCTAAGAGGAAAACTTGTGGGGAGTGGTAAGATCAAATGCATGACTGACTGAAGGGGAGCAGAGAATTAGGTCATGGGAAATGAGTAGATTTAGGAACTGGGAAGTATGAGTATTGGAGGAAATGTCAGTATCTGGTTAATGTACCCTAGTATGAGAGCAAGAGTTGATGTAGGAAGGAAAACTGAGCCAGGTTCCAAGCTAACTGAGGAAGAAAGAGTATGTTGTAGAGATCATTCAACAATATCTGTCAGAATCTTGACTGGATGACAAATTTGGATTGAATGAACCTTAAAAGAGGAGAGATTACTGAATGATAGTGGAAGAAGGAGAATATGAAAAAGACAATGTGGAGCAAAGAGTATTTTGACTCCACTACCATGGTCAGTGACTTAAGATTATGAATGAAAGTGCAAACACTACTGGCAAGGAAGGAGCAAAGACACTGTGAGAGCCATGAGAAAGGGAAAGGTTTGAGATGAAAGCAAGATTGTTAATTATGGAGAAGACATTTCAGAGAGAACAGTGGAAGAATTGGTTATATCTGGAATGAGACATAGAGTTAGGGAGGGGGCTTGAGAGAAATGGGAGTAAATGTGGCATGGAGAATGGGGTTTATATTATGACAGAATTCAAATACAATCAGAATGGCTGGCATGAGGAGAGTATGAAGAAGTGAGAGTATCCTACTCATTGAAGGATAAGTCCAAAGAGAGTATTAGTAGCTGAATAGAGCCCAGTTGAGGGAAACAGGTGAGCTCCAGCATTGTGGTGGATGATGATACTGTGTCCTACCAGGATCAAATGTCTTCCTCACAGCAGAAAGTGGCAGGTGAAAATATGGCCTTGGGGAGTCAGGATCACTAAATTCTGAAACTATATAGAATTGTTTGGGACATTAAGAAAGTAAGTTATTTTCCTAGAATCATACAACTATGATGTTTCAGCTGTGATACTTGAATCTAAATTTTCTTGACCTAAGACTAGTTCTCAATGCATTTTACTATGCTACCTCTCAATCTGTGATACTAATAAATATATCACTTTTAAACTAATAAGAAGCTATAACTAGGAAGATGAAACTCCTCATAACTATATTGTACAATGATTTAAAAAATTATTTTCATTTTTTAAAAAATAGTTTGAATCCATCCCAAATGGATTATTATTTTCCTTGTTAACAAGCATGAGGTAGCTTGAGCTCATGGAAAATTAATATTTTCAGCTTAGTCACATTAATATTAAAATATCTAACTATTACTGTTCACTTTACAGTTTCCAAAACAAAGCACTTTTGTTTTTGAAACCAGAATCATCAATTCTTACTAGAGAAGTGTAGCCATCTCCCATGAATTTACTATTCCCCAAAGTGTAGGTAAAAATACATCGGTAAATCTTTAGGGAAAATGTTCATTCTCCAAACTATTTGGCATTTCTCAGCTTGGGTGTTCTGCTATTCCAACATGAGCAGAATTTCCACTGGGAATTTATATTGCCCTAGCATGCATGATGTCTAGAACTTAACTCTAAAGTTACTTCAATAAGGGGAAAATCACAAGAGGAAAAATACATCTTAAACAATTGAGAATCTTAGGTGTCAGAATATAGTTCTTTTAATGAGACAGAAAGAACTGAATAGAGAAAAATTCTTTCTAATTCCTTTTAAAAGGAAGGAAACAGTTCATGAGAAGACTGAAGATGAAATTCCTCTCTTGTAAATGGTGGAAAAATCCATTTCTTCACTTTTCTGCTAAGAGAGAATATCTGGTGTCCATTGAAAAGAAGAGATTATACTGACTGTTTTCAAGGTAAAGACATATGTGCTCCTACATTTCCCTCTCTTTCACCATCTAACTTTCACAAGATCAAGAGGTCAAAAGGACTGAGGAGATAATCCTCATTTCACAACCAAGGAAAGAGGGTAAGCTCACGCGGTTGGACTTGACAGAGCAGTGAGCAGGAATATTTTAATTCAAACCCAGTTCTTCTGAATGCAAAACCAAATTTCAGTACAACAAAGTGGTCTCTCTCCATGTTAAAACTCGGTATATTCAATCACTTTTTTCTTTATTACTATACCTGAGAAGGAAGTCCCATTCCTTCTAATCCTTCTACCTATGTTCTGGAGTTCAGCTCCTCTCATTCTTAGTTTCATAGGGACTTTGCTCTTCAATTACCCTTTCTTTTCCCCTCCCCACTCCCATTTCTCTCCTCTTTCTAACCCTTCAACCTCCTCTCTTCCACATTTCCACAATGTGTCTGCTGGATATCTCAACCTGGAACATTAAGCTCATCATATCCAAAATAGAACTCATCATTTTCTCTATCAACTTCTCTTCCTGATTTCCCAATTTTTACTTACCTATCCACTATTTCCCCAGTTCTCAGCTTGGCATTGGATTCAAAGTCAGAGGATCAGAGCCATAGATATTTCCTTTGTGACCTTGGAAAAGTGACTTAAATGTTCTGGACATCAGTTTCTTTATCTCAAAAATGAGAAGATTGGACAAGATGAATTTTGTAGGCTCCTGCAAAACTTTGGAGGAATCAGTATGAAAAACTCCCTCAAAATTTTGGCAATGTTCATGTGTGAGTCTGGATCTCCTACTTCATTGTAGCCCCATGTTTTCCCGACTGATGGAATGGGTTTAGTAAGCTGGTTGCTTGAACTGCCAACACTCAATGATTAGTAAAAGAGCTCAAGGTATATTGACCAGTTATTCACTGAGAAGTAACTCTGTTTTCTTTTTAAATAAAGGAGCAGAATGTACATGCTGTGGGAGTAAGCATGTTCATATATCTAATTCATAAAGACTGACTTGGTAACTTTTATTGCTGCAATTTTTTTTATTCATCTTGAAGAACTTAGGACTTTGCAAAGTGACCCCTTTAAGTACATGATAGAGTATATGTGAAATAAAAATTCTCAGAAAAATGTAAAAGGTAAGTACAAAATTTCCTACTGGGGTTAGCATCTCATTTCTCTATGAATCTCTATTTCCAGTTCTAACAACAGTTTTGATCCACACAGTTCAACTTGCAAAAGAGTCTTTCTATTAAGCAGACTCAAATAGGCTGGGGTGGAGTTTATTAACTAGCACTAAAACTATTCTTATGAAGACACCTGTGCAAGCCAGTTGACTCTAGTCAACTCTCCCTCTCTCTTTAAAAATGTATTTAATTATGTATATAATTAGCATGAGTTAAGAAACAGGCCAGGCACCTACTATAAAATTCCCAGTTTGCAAAAAAAAAAAAAAATTACAGCAATAAAAATTACCAAGTCAGTAAGAATTTTAACCTTCTGTAGAAACTTGTATAGAAGGACTTCTTTTATATCAAAACCTACTTTTATTTTAATTTCAACTTTCTTTGATTTAGCACAGAAAGGGATATTGTTATACCCATATTATTTTTACACCTCTGTTTTTTTCCCCCAAGGAATGATCCTTTAGATTCCATTTTTCACTTTTTCTGGTATCAAGCAATTTGTCACTATCATACTTTTATGTTCAGCAACTGTTTTTAGTCAAGTGTCTTGCAAGCTCTGTTTCCTTTCTCCCAAGGAGTGTCATAACAGAGTTGACGATGCATCAGAAATAGTTTGACCAAAGGGCGGTATAAAGTCAAGAGTAAAGAAAATATTTACAAAGATATTTGACTGGGAATTTTTTTCAATTACCTATTCAAACAATACTTTAACAGCAAAATAGTATGATTACCATGGAGAAAACCATTAGAGCATGCAACTGAAAAATTGTTTCTCCATACTACAACATCTTTAGCTGTCGTCCTTTGTGTATGAAGATGATGTTACTGACTAGCTGACAGCTGGGCATGTTGTATGAGTTCCCTTTCACTAGTGGGGATGGATTGTGCCAAGCCATCAATACTGTCTTGACTGGTTCCTCTTGTGATCAATGCAAACATTTGTGAGATGCCTACTCAACGTGAAGGTTACTTCCTCTGCTTATGAAAGGTATTTTTGTGTAGACTTGGCTTCTGCATGTTCAATATGAGTCTACTATATAATAGTGGTAACGATGATAACACTTTATTATCACAAAAATTATTAGTATCAGGGCTTAAATTTGATTTCATATAGAAATAGTCTCAGGACAGGTTGTTCCCTTATACCACTGTTCCTTTATGTTTAACATTTGGTGACATGCATAATGGATAAAAGGGTAGATTTAGTGGATAAAATGATGCTTTTTTTCTAAATTGAATAGAAGTATTGATCTCGTAGAGGCTCACTGAAAGCATTTCTGGGACAACTGCAATAGTAAAAAGGATGAAGGGAATGACAAAAATGCACATTTGAAAAAAAACAACAAACAATTCTTCAGCTGTGTCTCTCTATTTTGAGATCTTTTCATTCCATGTAGATTGGGATGAATATTTGGTATGGTGACATCAATTAAAACAATTGTTCGTCAATTTACATGGATCAACGTTATAGTCAAATGATTTTAGACAAGAGTTTTATATGTGGTGATGCTATGGTTCTAGTAAACTGTTGAATTTTCAAGGACAGTTTAGACTTCATGAGAGAGAATTTGGAGCAATAGGTAGAGGCTGAAGATAGATTTAGATCTTATATCAGCATAAACCTTCAATTATCAGAGTCATTCAAAAGTGAATAGGCTATCTCATCTCAAGAAGTAGTAGATTCAGAGGTCTTTGAACAAAGCCTTGATGATAACTCATGTAAGTCAAAGATATTCTTGTTCCAGTATGGATTGAATTAGAGACTCTCTGATCAGAGTCCTTCTGATTTTGAGATACTGTGACTGCATTCATTACTCTGAACTCATAGGTTGTCCTCCGAACTTAAATTTACCAGAATAACCAGATTTTTTTTTCATCTGACGTTGGAAATACATCAGTGTAGGACTGTCCCAGGGTGGGAATGCTAAGAGTGCAATACTTTCATGGTTCTGCAGCTTACAGTGTTAGTTGTCTACAGGATCCTGAGTAGTTAAATGATTCTCCCTGGATTACATGACCACTACGTGTAAGAAGCAGAACTTAAACCATGATCATCTTGATACCAAGGCCAGCTCTGTATTTACTGTGCACACTGTCTTCACACAGAGAATACAGACCCTGAATTATATGGGGTGGTACTAAGCTAGCTTTCCTGGATATCAACTTGACAAAAGCATTAAAGTTTGCCCTAAAACAGTTAAGTAGTACAGTGGATAGAGCACTGGGCTTATAGTCAGAAAGACAAGTTAAAATCTGGTCTTAGATGCTTAATAGCTGGATAATCTTGGGAAAATTACTCTCCACCTGCCTCAGTTTTCTCAACTGTAAAATGGAGAGAATAATGTCTCCTACCTCTCAGGGTTTTTGTGAGGATCAAATGAAATAAGATTTATGAAGCGATTAGGTTAGCAGAGTGGCTGACCCATAGGTGCTTAATAAATGCTCTATTTCCTTCCTTCCTAAAATACCAATTATTTCCTTAATGTCTTTTAAAAAACATAATGCTTCAATAGAGGTGTGATCTCGTCAAAGTAAGAGTTCCTTCTGATGCAGGAGATCAGAATCTATCTATTCATGCTTTCTTATCTGTGATTCTTATTTATGTTGTTCCATGGATCACTCACCATATCCTGGATGTGTGAAAGACTGAGGGCCTAGGCTTTTCTGTATTTTGTGGGTATTATGGCAGCATTTGAGCTGCCCATATGTTCATTCCTCACTATTGCTACATGATCAGTCCACCTTTTTTCTAATCATATGTTTTGCCCATTGACATCTCTTGCTCCACTTCTTGCATGCAAGCCTTTGCTAGAAATGTCACAGATTATGTATAACCCCTCAGTCTGCCTATTGCTCTCTGAGTCACTTGTAACTTTGATTCTTCTAAAACTGCTGTGTTTCAACTTCTATAATTATATGGTATCATTAGAAGCATTCCTGTGATAAAAAGAACACGTTTTGCATTGAGGAACAACTTGAGATGGTTAAAAATTTTGCAGTTTCCCACATATAATCCAAATCCACTGTCTTCTCCCTGTTAAATTTTTGGCAGGATTCATCATTCACTTATAGTCTTATACCAGACATATATACTGGTAAACTAATTCAATGTACTATGCATCCAAATGCATCTAATAAGAATGGTAATAGCTAATATTTCTATAGAGTTGGCAAGGTTTGCAAAGTGCTTTACAAATATCTCATTTTATTCTCAAAACAACCCTGAGAGGTATGTGCTATTTTCCCCATTTTTCATATGAGGAAATTGAGGCAGAGGGAAGTTAAGTTGGATCACACAGCGATCTGACCTCTGTTCTTCCTGATTCCAGGTCTAATGCTCTTATCTACAGTGCCAGCTAGCTGGATATCATTTAGTTTTTTTAGTATGAATTATTAGATAAATCTTGTTAGCATTTATATGTCTTGTTGAAGATACTATGTCATAGTTTGGGACTAAGCAATCAAGTCAGTACTATCCACTAACAGGGCTTCTGCAAGTACTTCATTCATACAGAATTCTTTTTGCACCCTTTGTCGGAAACCCTAGATCAGAGTGACAAATGTCAGTGACTATGTTATCTTTCTGTTCTTTTTTTGTAATTGAAATAATAACATGAGGTTTATATTCTTTTAAACAAATTATTTGTGCAATTGTCTTTATCAAGTAATCTCATATGGTCTTAACACACGCGTGAGAAACTCTTTGTAGGAAGAATGACTTTAGGGCTGTATTGTTTTCTTCCAAGTCAAATGCTATTATTATTAGAATTGTTGTTTAGTCTTTTAACGTCTTTGGGCCTCAGTTTCTTCATGTGTAAAATTAGAGGGTGAGACTAGATACCTTCTGTGATCCTACCTTGCAAAAGGATTTAACACTGTTCCAATTTTAATCTTAGTCTAATTTTCATCATGAGTGTTATCTCAGTTTTTTAAAAATAACACATTAAAGACTGAGTTGTTCCTGGAGGTCACTTGAAGCCATCATAAAATTCATATCACTTTGTATTCAATTATATCTTTGTATTTTTTCTAGTGGTTTTGATATCCTCTTCCAGGATACAGTTTTTCTTTTCTAAAGTAGTTAACTTCAAGATTTCAAAATTAAACATTTATATATGACCAACAAAAGAAATTCACGGAATGAGCATCCTGTTATTAGTCTAATTTATTAGTAATTTGCCCAACTGACATGAAAGGACTTGATTTCAATATAGAGTACTCCCTCCACCAATGAAGATGAGAAAACACTATGCTGGAATTGTTTCCATGATTAAGAAAAATACTTTGGTGTCATTCATAAAATTACACATTTAAAATCTTTCATTTTTGCTACTTATAAGCTCACCTCCTTTTTTGGTCATATGTGTCCTTGGAAATATCTTTCAAATACCACATTTGGTAATGTTATATCCAACTTATGCCCAAAGTTTTTTAATCATGTGTTTAGAGTTGCTTGTCATTTTTATTCTTTTGAGATGTTGCTATTTCATGATTACAGCCATATATTATTACCAGGGTAATATTAGCATTAAAGACATGGAACTCTGTAGCACTTAGAAGTTTGGGGTCATCAGGCAGTTTCCCAAATTAGTTGCAAAACTACCTCCTCCTCAATTCTGGGTCCAACCTGTTGTCCATCTGTACCACCTATCCACAATATTTACATTGGTGACTAAATTGATGGAGTTATCAGGACTTTATATTGTAATTTGGATAATGTATGGCAAGTTTTTTGTGGGTAGGGACTGCCTCACTTTTATATTTGTATCCTTAGTCTTCAGCATAAAGCACTCACTTAATCAGTGCTATTGGCTTGATTGATTTCACTTTGTTTATCCAGTGTGGATGGTTGGAATGGTCCTGATTGCATTACTATGAATTTCACTGAAAATTCATAGAGGTGTCAGGCTCAGTGAAATTAGTAAGATTCCAACTGATCTTCAGTTATCCTCTGCCACAATGTCTTTTAAATGAGTTTGTACTAGAAACTAGTGTTTCTCTGAGCTGCTAGATCTATCTTCTGACATAAAGAGGCATAAAAGACCTATTACAGTATAAGGAAAGAAGGAAGGGTGCGAGGATTGTTTGAACCTTACTTTCATCAGATTTGGCTAAAAAAGGGAATAACACAATCACTCAATTGGGTAAAGAAATCTATCTTACCTATTGGGAAGTGGTAGGGGGAAGGGAAAGTAAAGGAGGGTCTAATAGAAGGGAGGGCAGGTTGAGGGAGGCAGTGATCAGAAGCAAAACACTGGTGAGGAGGGATAGAGTGAATGGAAAGAGAGAAAAGTATAAATGGAGGAAAATAGGATGGGGGGAACATACAGCATCACTAATCATAACTGTGAATGTACATCAGATGAACTTTTCCATAAAATAGAAGCAGATAGCCAAGTGAATTAAAAACCAGAATCCTACAACGTGTTGTTACAAGGAACAAATTTAAAGCAGAGGCACACACAGAGTAAAGGTAAAAGGCTGGAGCAGAATCTATTATACTTCAGTTGAAGTAGAAAAAAAAGCAGAGGTAGCAATCCTGATCTCAGAGAAGCAAAAGCAAAAATAGCTCTACTTAAAAGAGACAAGAATATTATATCTTGCTAAAATATACCATAGGCAATAAAGTAATATCAATACTGAACATATATGCATCAAGTGGCATAACATCCAATTCTTAGTAAACAAGACTCTGGTTTCTGAGATAGGAACTCCCTATTTGACAAAAGTTGCTGGGAAAACTAGAAAACAGTGCAGCAGAAACTGCATAGACCAATATCTCACACCATATACCAAGATAAGTTCAAAATGGGTACAAAATTTAGACATAAAGGCTGATACTGTAGGCAAATTAGGAGAGCAAGGAATACTTTACCTCTCTGATCTATGGAGAAGGGAAGAATTTATCACCAAACACAAGATAGAGAACATTATGAAATGTAAAAGGGATAATTGTGGTTACATTAAGTTAAAAAAGGTTTTGCACAAACAAAACCAATGCAACCAAAATTAGAAGGAAAGCAGAAAGATGGGAAGCAATTTTTGCAGCAAGTGTTTCTGATAAAGGCCTCATTGCTTAAATATATAGAAAACTGAGTCAAATTTATAAGAATACAAGTCATTCCCCAATTGATAAATGATCAACAGATATAAACAGGCAATTTTCAGAAAAGGAAATTAAAGATATCTATAGTCATATGCAAAAATTCTCTAAACCACCAATGATCAGAGAAATGAAAATTAAAACAACTCTGAGGTACCACTTCATATCTATCAGATTGACTAATATTATAGAATAGGAAAATGATGAATATTGGAGAAATTGTGGGAAATTTAGGACACTCATGCATTGTTGGTGGAGTTGTGAACTGATCCAACCATTCTGAAGAGCAATTTGGAGTTATATCCAAAGGACAATCAAACTGTCCATATTCTTTGATCCAGCAAAACCACTACTAGGTCTGTATCCCAAAGAAACCACGAAAAAGGGAAAAGGATCCACATGTACAAAAATACTATAGCAACTCTTTTTGTGGTAGCAAAGAATTCAAAATTGAGGGGATACCCATCAACTGGGGAATGGCTGAGCAATGGAACACTATTATAATATAAGAAATAAGGAATAGGTGGATTTTAGAAAAACCTGGAAAGACTTATATAAACTGACTAAGTAAAGTGATCAGAACCAGGAGAACACTGTACACAATAACCACACTGTGATGATCAGCTTAGCTCTTCTCAGCAATATAATAATCCAAGACAATTCCAAAAGACTCATGATTGAAAATATTATCCACATGTAGAGAAAGAACCATGAAGTCTGAATGCAGATGAAAGCATACTATTTTCTCTTTTTGTTTTTTGTGGCTTCTCCCTTCTGTTCTGTCTCTTCTTGTACAACATGACTAATGTGGAAATATGGCACATATATAACCTATATCAGATTACTTGTCATTTTGGGGAGGCAAGGAAGACGTAAGGGGGGATAAAAAAATGGAAAACAGAAAAATAATATATCTATTTTCTGGATTGGTTAGCCCCTTTTCTTGGCTCTTTCAAACTCCTCCCTGGGGAGGAGTATGGGTTACTGTTTTCCAACACAACTCCTCTAACTTATGTCTTTGGTCTGAGTTAAATTATTTAACTTTGGTCCATTTCCTCTTTTTGGTGGGGCCAGGGTTCTACAGTTTATTTGAATGCATTGGGTTGGAATAACTAAAAATTTTTTTTATTTTTAAAGTTTCTAATATGATATTTACTTTGAAGTAGTTAAAGTAGTAACTTTAACAAAACATTCTCTGTAACCAGTGTGCTAAAGTGTGATCAATTACACATTTTATATTATGGGGCAGTGTGGTGTAATGAACAGAGCTTACTTTTGTGTCAGAAAAACCTGGGTTCAAATTCTGCCTCTTACATGCACTGGTTATGTGACACTGGAAAATTGACTTGACCCTTCAATGCTTTAGATAACTTTGCAACACTAGAAGTTGTACAAAAGATGCAAACTTTCACTGCTAGAGAGAGTTTCCTTCTCTAAAAACTCCCTTTATCAATGAAGTCAAAAGCATATTCCCTAATGCTATGACATTTAAAAATAACCTCTACACCTAGTGCCTTCTTATTCTCTCCTTGAAAAAAGGAATATTGATTCACCAGTATATGTAAAAGCTTTTGCTCTCTTTCATAAATTAAAGCAGTTTTTATCAACAAAGAAGCAGCATGACACTGTAGAATGAAAGATGGACTTGGACTCAGTAAGACCTAGATTTGAGCTCCACCTCAGGCAGTCACTAGCTGTTAAACCTTGGCAAAAAAAAATCACCTAACCTTTTGAAGTCTCAGTTTCCTCATTTGTAAAATGGGGTTAAAATAGTCCCCATCTCACAGAACTTTTATGTAGAGTAAATGTCAAAATATATGTGAAGCAATTTAAAAACTTAAAACACTACATAAAGGTAATTTTTTTTTTATTTCTTCTGTAGGTTTTTTGTTCATTCAACAAAGCCCATTCCTCAAGAGTAATGAATTGAAATAATGTTTATAGGTGGCCTAAAATTGTATTATATAATTCCTTTTGCCCTATTTTGCCATTACAAATGCTTTTCATTACAAAGAATTCATTGCATAGGAGATTCATTTAAAATGATTGTCCATTTCATAGATTACTATGGTCTTCAATGATGACAGTTTATCACTGGCTATCCAGACTTCTGATGTCAAGATTCTCTGTCCTTGGCCAAGACCAGCCCTCAGTGGAGGGACACAGGTGGTCCCCTGGCCTGTGTTTCACCCATTTTAAATTTGGTAGAACCTGCCTGAGTTTAATCTTTTAGTCTTTGAAAAACTAAGGTCGCTTCCTTACCACTATGAACTTTTGGAGTTGGCCTTTTATGGAGAGTTTGACCAATGAAGTGGCTCAAACTGAAGGAAACTTTGGGGATTCAGCCGGTAGAAATGACAAAAGGGAAAGTTGTTTGTATGTTGTCTTCTCTGTTACAATGTAAACTCCCTGTGGGCAAGAATCAACTTTTTCCTTTTCTTCAAGTCCTTAGTGTTTAGCAATGCCAAATAAATCCTTGCTGCTGTTGCTGAAGATGACAATGGAAGTATTCTAGACCACTAAATAGAGAAATATGTTCTGGGTGTGTGTGAAGAAAGATAAAACAACTTGTTCGCTTACTGCACCTATGTAACAAGGGAGAAGAATTACACATGGGCACAAAAATATCTTAAGAAACCTCAAAACCCAATGTATGAGCAACTGCAAATTGGTACCTTGCAAACTGTGTCCAAAACGGATGAGCAAAATCCTCTGGTGTGCAGAGCCTTACTCAGAACTTGGTGGGCTGATCACTTCCTCTTGTGGGTAAGTTTAGAGCTTACGTTTTAAAAGAGAGAAAATAAATTCCACTTTTCCCTCCAGGTAGATAGCATAAAAGAGGAAACCAACGTTATGTCTTTCTTCATACCCTTCTCATTTACCATTCACCAAACAGCCTGACTCTTTTCTGAGTTCTGATAACAGTTGGGATTTGAGAGAAGGCAGAGGAGAAATGTGGAAAATAATCTATGTTGGAGAGTGCCTCATGTGAGAGAGACTAAGAGAAGTCACAAGAAAAAAACCCTGAGGGGAAGAAATGGAAATGGGCAGTGCTAGCACATTGCATCAGACTGAAAGGATTTGGGAATGGAATGGGGAGGCAATGGACAACAGGGAAATGAAATACAATCATTCTTGGACTGGAAGACATCTTCATGCTGCACAATACTTAAGCCATTTCAAATAAATACTTATGTATTCCAGGTTTTAAAGAAGGAGAGATATCTGGGGATATTCAATAGGCCTCTTTAAAAATCTATTTAATTATGTTTACTTTTAGGAAGTTCTTCTTAATTTCTACCTTAAATCAGCTTTGCTGAAATTTAAGCCCATTTCATTTAGTTATCTTCTGTGAGAATGAGAACAGCTGGTCAGTGCTTCAGATATTTGGAGCCAGATATTAAGTCACCCCTCAGTCATCTTTTCTTTCAACTAATCATCCCAGTGATTTGTCCTGCCTTTCTCTTAACCCTCTCTAGGTTTCTTTTGTCCTTCAAAAACTGTGGAGGCAAAAATTGAATAGGAAACTGTTTTCCTATCCCTTGCCTTGGGTCTTGTAGATCTGTCTGGCCCTCAAGAAGGAAGGGAAGGAGTGGTCAGTGTAGCTCAGCATTCTACCTCTTGTAACATCTCGGCTACCCTGGAAATGCCTGGCCTCACGGCATAGTCAGGGAGATTGTATCACCTATCATAAAAATGCTATAACTGTGGGGTTTTTTTTCCTGTGTTGCTCCCATTTAGAGTATGAATAATGGCTTTAGTACAAATCATTTCCAAGGAATTAAGTCCTCTCAGTGAGAGGGTTAAATCCCCAGGAAATGACCTGTAGGTGACCCAATTGCTTTGGCATTGAGGATGGAATTTCAGATCAATGGTTGAAGCACTTGGATTCTGAAATATAAAACAATCTATCTCTCTCTCTCTCTCTCTCTCTCTCTCTCTCTCTCTCTCTCTCCCTTTTGTTACCCCAATGGGTATTATCAGATACACGATCACTATGACATTGGCAAGTTATCATAACAATGCTCCTTTTCAGTCCAAAAAGAAACTATTTTAAAAAGTAAATGCCTTCCGTTCTTCAAAATATTTAACAATCTTTCTAACTTCACAAGTGGCCATTAACTTCATATGCATGAAAAAGCATTCCCTTACCTAGGCCAAAGCTTTCTAGTCCTTTCTTCTAGTGTCATTTCACTTTCTACTTTTTAACTTTAGTACTAACAGAACTTTAAACCTTGAGGTCAAAAGAATGTCTCCAACTTCTGTATTGTGTAGATGAAGGTACAAGGGGAAGGTAAGAAAAGAGTCCTGTGTTCTCATAAGACATAACTATGGTCATTATAGTATCCTTTTAATGAAAATGGCCTCTTCCTCTCTATTGGAAGCTGGGAGCTATGGATTAGGACTGAGACAAAGATCTGTGGAGCCTTACCCTGAATACATGTGCCTGGGGCTCTGGGCGCTATAATGCTGTAATCATACACATCTAGCTCAGGATGTTGAATTAACTTAAATCGGATGATGAGTCCAAGAGCGGCAAGCAATAGGGTACTGTTGTGCCTAGTAATTAAGGACTTGACAAGGCCAAATATCAAATGAAAGTATCACCCTCCTTCTAGCTAACCAGGCCTATGTAATTTTAGAACCATCCTCAGCTCCTTCTCTTTTACGCTTTATATCTCCTTGGTCCTAAAGTCTCTTTGATTCTATTTCTGCATCATCAGTTGAATCTGTCCTCTTCTCTCTACTCAAATGTCCATCCCTCTAGATCAGGCCCTCATCCTATCCCATTGGGACTATTGCCACATAACTTCTTAACTGGGATCCTGGCCTAGAGTCTTCCAGTTCCAATCCATGTTCCACATTGCTAATGTGCAGAAATTCCTAGAGCACATTCCTTAACATGCAACTTCCCTCTCAAGATATTCCAGTGGCTCCCTGTTTCCTTTAGGATTAAAATGCATACCCCCTCAGTCTTACTTTTAAAGTCTTTGTCAGTCTGGTTCTGGCCTACCTTTGTAGCCTGGTTGTGTATTAATCCTTACAGTCTACATTCTAGTCATTGTGCACTGTTCCTCGTACATGGGCATTCATTTTCTCTATCTGTGCCTTTGTCTAAGCTGTCAACCATAGTTGGATCATAACTTATACCTTATTCTGGTGCACATGTTGTTTCTCCCCATTAAAATTTAAGCTTCTTGAGGACAGGAGTTAATTTATTTCTGTCTTTGTACTGCTGAGTTACCAGTAGGGTGTCTGGCAAGTAGTAGGTATTTCATAAGTGCTTTTTGAACAAATGAATGGAAATGGAACAAGGATGGGCATTATTTTTCTTAGTTTCACAATGCTCAAGCAAAAGCTATGGGAATTGGACTTCAAAGTTAGACCTAGAATATGCATATTAAACACATCTGCCTGCTGGCTAATAGACTTGGAGTGTTATTGTTAGTGTATATTTCTCCACCAGCTCACCTGACTAGTAGGCCCATCTTGGTCATTGGTAGGTTAGGACTATTTCTATTTGTTTCTGTTTCTCTCTATTTTTCCTTCCTCACAGACTGGCTCTTTCAACTGAATTCCCCTGTAGGTGGCAGCTTCCATAGCCAATGGCAATCAGTGACAGCAGAATGCTGTCCACATCAACCCTGACCTATACCAACTCTAGCCATACACCTTGTTGGCCAAAACAGTCAGGCACATACATGAGTGGAGGGGTGCTCACGTTTGTGCTGAGGTTGTGTGTGCTCACGTTTGATATGATCATCTCTTTCCTCCAATTGTAAAGGTGGGGAGTGAATGGATTAAATAATCCAATTTGAAGATATGCTAAGAGAAGGTTAAATGGTATTTGTCACAGTAAATCAGAACACAGATACAATCAGGGCTGGTATTTTTTTTTTACCCAAAGATGTTACAGGTTGAGTGGCTCCCTTAAGCTTATCCTGGCAGACAGGAATCAAGGCCCCATCGCATATTTGTCCCTTTTTTGCTCATCTTCCATCACTTCACTCTGCTGGTCCAATTTCTTTTTGGAACATTTGACCCAGAGACAAACTGAAATGTTGAGGTATGTTCTAGTTTTTGTGTAAAGCCAGAGATTTGAGGGCCTTTGGTGTGCATGTTTTTAAAGAAACTATGAGAACATGGGAACCGTAAAACCTGACTCTTCATTACTCTTCCCATTACATGGGAGTGGTTGAAATAAAAAGCCAGGAAATGGGAAAAGAATGTTGCCCTCACCCTGAAAACCCATGGATGATCATTGTTCCTGCCCTTAAAGAAGAGAAAGAAAACACTGTAATTGTAAACAGCAAGAGGAGAGAGACCTTGAGAGAATCACCTCCGCTTTATTCCCCTTGACATCAGTTTTCCAGGACCTTACATGAATATGAAGATTTTTGCGAAATGAAAACTGAATGAAAGGGCATGTTGACAAGTCTGCTGTCCAATGTGGGCTCACCAAATTCCCATTCCCATTAATAGGAACTCTGCACAGACAGTCATCAAAGACCAGACCTCCTAAGTCGAGCTTTTTTTTTTTCTTGGAGATTTTTCTCGATTGGACTTTAATTAAGCTCCTGCTAGGCTTGCAAGCTTTTTTCCCCCTTAAAAAAATGAGCCTGCTTGCCAGGCAACTTTTTCCAAGCTGTCACAATTCTCATAAGTGTACCCTAAGATATTAAATTTAGAGATGTGCTGGTTGCTTGCTTCTCAGAGCATCCATGGGAGAAGTTTCCTTACATTCAGAAAAAATATACAATATTACTTTAAAAAGTGGTTCTTTCTAAAAAGGGAAAAAGTAACCCATAATTATTGGGAAAAAAAGCTTAGAACGTTAATCCATATGATACCCTTTGGGCAGAAAGAGATGCAACTTCTCTGTGACATGTCACTGACTTAATACATGAGAAGAAACCTTTGTCATTAAAAAATAAAATATTCACATTGTCTTCAGGTCAACCATAGCTGGCTAGTTACCAGTGTTGGTGGGGAAGGGTAAGAAAAATAGTGGAGAATGTGCTGCCTCAGTCGGTAATTTGGCAAATCTCTAATGAAATCTCATAAGTAACTGACCTGGACAAAATGCACACGTTTTTAAAGAGCCTTTTGTACTCATTGGAATCCTGAAAACAGACTAGATAGAGGCTAGGAATATAAAGGGTGACTCATTTAAAATCAGTCGTCATGGAAAGCTGTTTGTTTTCATTTCATAAGGCCTGTTTTAAATAAGTGGGCCAATCTAGACTGGATACATTTTTGTTTAAACTTAGACAGTAATGCAAAGCCTGAAATAAAAAGCAATCAAACACCACAACAATGGAAATGGAAGGTAGAGAGCACTGGGAATGTGTCTGCTCTTTGATTATGACGACTACTATTTTTCTTATTTTTTAAACAGACAGGCTATTTCACTAACTGCTCCTGAATGTGAGGTACTTACTTATTGCCTCCACAAACTGTTCAAAGAAGCAGTATGGGAACAGCGGCTCAGGCAGCTCCCGGAAAAACATCTTCAGTGCTCCGGTGACAACGTGGATGTCCTCCCACTGGCTGTCGTCCAAATTCAGCTTCTCTTCTGGGAAAACACGAGGAGAAATGGAACAACTGGTTTTAATGAAACAATTACAAGACACTAATTATTATGTTAATGTTTGCCTACTATCATCAGCAACCGTTAACAGCCTTCTGCACCTAGAGGTTTGGTGCTGTGCATGTTTTTTTTTCCTTTCCGTAGGAAGGGAACATTTTCAATGGAATACCATCTGTAGGAATGCAGCTAACAAAAAAACAAGAGACACAAAGAGACAGTGCCATTGACACAGTATGTCAGATACATTTATTCCCATAATGCATCAGTATGAAAATTAGCATCACAGCTCAACATGATTCAAAGCTATTTGGTTTTGAGGCCGAGGGGCTAAGAGTTGCCAATGATGACCGGCTCAAGGGACCGGCCTGAAGGCCTTGCTGAGCCAACAGGAGACATATGCTAAACATGGCAATAGAAAATGAGTTATTGCTTTACATGTGTTAGCCTTGCTATGTACAAGGGAATAATGGGTAACACTTTTCTCCTTTTTTTTGCCTGAATGTAATGTCAGCAAGGAATAGAATACTGTGAGAGAAAGGACATTAATTCCTTCTTACTGCTTCAAAAATATTTTGTTTAGTTTTCATCTCAGGGAAGAAGATTTGCCCAGCAATAATATTAGACAGACCCCTGTTGGCCTACGCAGGCTATGCAAAGCTGTCAAAAATTATAACAGTAAAGACAAACCACAAGTGCTTACAAACTCCTTTTAGAAACGACAAAATGTTTGTTTGTGAAGCTCATCGAGAAATTTAAATATTAAAGAAACAAAATGCCAAAATGAAGATTTTGATAGAAATAAAGCTATGCTGGGGAGTTCTCATTTTCTTCCTTTCCCCTTATTATGAAGGTGAAGAAGGGTTCTCATCCAAGGAGATCTGTGGGAATTCACAGGGCCTGATGCTACTGATTTATAATGACGAGGAACCAGACATCGAGGTGATACTGCTGCTCAAAAACCATTGCATTTCTCCTTCTGCAGTTTTGTGTATAGCAAACCTAAAGGTAACTATTTCAGGAAGCCCAATGTTCACTTAGAACAGAGTAACCTGGACCCGTCCCTACCACATCTCAAAGGAACTGGGATTATTATTATTAAAGAAGAGGTTATTTTAACTCACACTCATCTGGTTCTGATATTACCTTCTGACATCAGCTTTATGATTGCATTTTGCTGTAGTGCTTTGGATGAGATAAAAGGACACCATCAGTGTGAGCATTCTAATAGATTCTCTTTGTGTGTGAATGTTTTTTTGGGGGGAGGAGGTAGGGGACAGGCTGAGACTCAAATCAAGATTGTTTGTGTTTCTTTTCAACATGAGTATAAGCTATCTTAAAGGGGTTTTCAAATGAAACATATATATATATATATATATATATGTATATGTATGTGTATATATTTATGTATATATATATATATAAAATATAAATCATCCATGTCATTGATAGAAAGTTGCAATCTCTGTCTAACAGGATGTAGCACAGAGAGGAAACAAAGGTGAATCTGTTTATTTTGTTGAGGTTACTCCCTTTGCTTTTTTTTCTTACCTTTCTGACAAAACAATGATTTTGTCCATAACCAAATAAGCAGAGGAGACCTTCTTTCCACCCTGTGATCATTTTTGATTGATCGCATTTCAACAATTAGTCTTTTATTTGGCTCCACACTATTGAAATAGATCGACAGCATCTTAGCAGGCCAGCTTTAAACAGTCAACTGTTAACAATAGCATCAAAAAGAGAGACCTGATGGGGTTTACTGTCACTTTAAAGAACGGGGTTTTCACATTGTTGAAATCTGTCAGATATTTTGAAATGTCCCTCTCACTATGGTGCCACACCCCCTGCGTGCCCTTATAATAAAATTGGTTTTACTCCTGATTAAATCATTTTCTCCCTACCCACTACCATACTTCTCATAATGGACCTGTGTGCTCTACAGCTGGTGTTCTTCCCATGGTACCAATTCTTACTTTATCTTTTAAGCACTTTGCTGCTAAGATCTCATGCAGAGTGCTTATGTTTTGTTAAGAGCTTCATTCTTAGAGAAATAGCTTAACACATGTTCTAAAAATGTTGTACAACTTATTGCTTAAAACACATTTAGAAAATGTATAAGTACTGTAGCTTTGGCACCGAACTTTAAGTGGAAACCTTAAACACACACAGACATGCACGCACATGCACCCACCCACACATACACACGTACGTACACACACACACATACACACCTCTGTCTCTACCACACGTTTGTCTGAAATATCTTAAGCAAAATGCCTCTTCTCTAGATTTCTCTTGAGTCTCATTTGCTCAGATTTTTGTAGTCTAGAGAATGCCAAAGAAATGTTAGGAAGGTATCTTTTTAAAAGAGATGTCATTCCACCCTAATCACAAACCAATTTTTTTAAATGGTCATTAGGATGGACAAATTTCAAGCAAAAAAAATATTAAGAAAAACCACATGTATACAAAATCAATTCAAGAATATCATAATGTAGAAACAAATCTTTTCTGTAGGCAAAATATGTATCATCAACCCTGAGAAACATTTTACCCTCATCACTATCAATGCCACATGGTGTCATTATAAGAACTTGTCTATGAACTTTGTTGACTCCTGAGAGACATATGTAACTTTCTGTTACTGACTGAAATATTATGCCATCTTCATTAAAGGGATCCAAGAAACTCAGTGGAAAGAGTGCTAGATCTGTAATCAGAGGACTTAGGTTCGAATTCTGGTTCTAATGCTTACTCAATTAATCCTGGGCAAATTATTTAATTTTTCTGGGAGTTGGTTTCCTTATTTGTAAAATATTCCTTTCAACTCTAAATCTTTGACTCAATGAACTACAAGAAGTATCTTACACTAAAAATTTCATGTGAATTACATAGATTCTGAGAATTACATAGATTCCTACCTTTCTATGTAGATTTATACATGTGTATATATGCACATGTGAACATATATACATACATATATATATATATATATACACCTGTATAATTCATACCATATTCATTCATCATTCTAGTGACATTCTATTACTGCAGTGGTTAAGTTTGTATGATATTGATTTTTTAGCGACTTATTAATGTAGATGAGTGCATTCACTTCTCTATGTAGGATTTGATCCTGAAAAAAATCTCTTAAAATAGGTTTTGTTTTAGCGGACTATTTACCTGTGATTTCAAAGGTAAGGCCCCTTATTCACCATTAGGAGTAAACCATAACTAGTGAGATAACTGGCCATGTTTATCAGACTTACCATGGACCATAATGTGTCTACCTTTATATTTGTGATATGCGAAGGATCAGAGTTTTAGAATTGGAAGGAAGTGTTGTAATCACCTAGTCCAATTTGCTCATGAGGAACCTGAGACCCCCAACTGAGGCCCTAAACTGAGATAAGGATGATACAAATAATTAGTATTTATTATGTTTCAGAGACTGTGTTAGAAGTTCTTTACAAATATTATCACAGCAACTCTGTGGGGTAGGTGCTATTATTAAACCCATTTTACAATTGAGGAAACTGAGGCAAATGGGGGTTCAGTGACTTTCCAGGATCATACAGTTAGTAAGGGTGCCTATAGGACATCAAATCTGGGGCATCTACAAAACAGTGGATGATGTGAGAATGAAGTTCAGGAGAGCGATTATAAAGGCTGAGTAAAAACAGATGAGAAATCATCTGTGTAGAATGTTAATTGAGGTCATGTGAGCTGATAAGCTCACTAAGAGAGATACTATGGAGGTGGGGAAAAGAAGGCCCAGGATAGAGCCTTGAGGATCACCCATGGTTGGTGGTCTTGACCAGGCTGAAAATCCAGCAAAAGAGTCTGAGAATGAGGAAAAGTCAAGAGAGAACAGTCACAAAAATCTAGAGAGGGGAGAGTTTGTAGAAAGCTGATCAATGGTCTCAAGTGCTGCAGAGAGATCTAAAATGGGGACTCAAAGTATTCTACTAGATATGGTGATGAAAAAATTACTGGCAATTTTGGAAAGAGCCATTTCAGTTGAATTCTGGATTTCAGAATCCATACAGAGGAGCATGGCGAAGGGAGTGAGAGGCCATTTCTCAAGTAGAATAATTTAGCTCATAAAATCTCTTGGAGGACAAAGACCATGCCTAATAAGAGACCATGCCATATGGAATATATGTAACCCTCACCTGGGCACCAGGAGAAGGAGCACCTACTTCTGGCTCACTAGTAATACATCATGCATCTTTTCTCTTGCTGGGCCTTCATTTTCTCATATGTAGGTTGATCTTGATGATTTTCAAGGGTCCGCAATGCCTCTGGCATTTAAGGATTTTTATTGTATTTTAAAATTCCCAACCAGTGTGATTGCCTCAGTAAATACTTGCTGATTGACTTTGAAATGGGTACAAGCAAGGCAGCTCCATCTTGAAACTGCCTTAATGTCACTGTTAAAGAGAAGAATTTTTCTTACCCTGAAGTATTTATCAAAAGCATCTTTACATGAACCACCATAGGCACCACACAGAGGTAGCTGTGTAGATAAGGTCTCTGTTTAGTAGAAAAATCAACATGAAAGTGGGGCAAAAGGGTAAATCAATATATAAGATCTTACTTCAGTTGTAATTGCTTAGTCATTTCAGTTGTGTCTGACTCTCAGACACAACGATACTGAAGTGGTCTACCATTTCCTTCTCCAGCTCATTTTATAGATGAGGAAACTGATTCAAATAGGGTTATAAGGTACTTGCCTGACTTGAGGTCCAGCATTCTATCGACTGAGCCATTTAGCTGCCTCAAGATCTTGCTACTGACTAGCCCAGGAGTGGGAAACCTGTGTCCTCAAGGCTAGATGTGATCCTCTAGGTCCTCAAGAGAATACTCTTAGACTAGCCTTACTATAGCTTCTTTTGGAATTACTTACATTTTAATAGTTCTTCAATGTTTACAAAATATTTTTCTACATAGCAACCCTGTGAGGTTGCTCCAATGAGGATTTTTATTCTGATTTTTCACCTGAATAGACAGAAATTCATATAGCTGAAGCAACCATCTAGGGTCATCCTGCTAATAAATTGGGGGAATCAGGAAATTAAACTCATGGCTTTGGAATCTGTGTCTAATACTCTTTTTACTACAGTATGTTTCTATAAACAGTCTACAATCTGTTTGACCCCTAAATAGCTAATGTTGTTAACTCCAAACCCTTTGGAAATTGGCAAAAAGGAATCAGGGAAAGGACTGGAGATAAATAACATTGGAAAATAAAGTAGAGGAAAGTACAACATAAGGGAAATAGCATCAGTTTAGGAAGTGGGAAAGATGGGTTCCAATGCCGGTGCTGTGAGCAAATGACCATCTTCTCAGCCATTCCAGTTTCTCCATCTAAGAAATAGTGATGATAATGTTTCCCTCGTGAATTTCACTGGACTATTTTGAAAGTAAAATAGACAATATACATGAAAAACACAAGAAAACCTAAAAGACAAATGAAATACAGGATATCTCCAAAGTCTTAGTGAAGTTTTCATCTTTAATGGTTTAAATTGTTTTAATGGTTAAAGGACTTCTTCATGATACCACAGTTGGTAAAGTGTCCAAAGTAGATCTAAAAACAGATCTCTTCTCTCTGAATTAAGCATCTTGTCATTATACCATGTCTTAAGTCAACAAGCTCTGATAGTTATTTTATGGAGAAGAAAGAATGCTAGATGTGGAGTACAGGCAGGACGCAGGCTTGAAACCTAGGTTCTGATACTCTCTTGGAGATCACTTCCGTTGTCTGGGTCTTCTCATCTACTAGATGATGTCTGAGATACTTCTAAATATTGTCTCTGACAGCGAGATAGTGTAATGGATAGAATGCTAGGTCTCAGAAATCAGGAAGTCTCCAGCTCAAATCCATCCTCAGATGCTTCGAAGTTGTGTCACCCTGGGCAAGTCACTTAATATCTGTCTTACTCAGTTTTCTCAGCTGGACTGACTTCCCAGGGTTATGAGTATCAGAGTGTTGTCTGTCCTTTGTTCTCAAAGAGGACATCAGGAGAAGGACATCTTGACTTGCAAGTTAAATTGGATTTAATTGGGGCAGAGCTGTACTAAGTCAGCAGTCTCACACTCTTTGCCAGGGTCACTGGAATCCAGTGACAAGACATAGATCAGGATTACAGGAGATGGTCCCAGATGCAGTGGGAGACCATGGTCTTTTAAAGTTAAGGTCTTTCCCAAGTCTTAGTTTGTCTGAGGCAATACCCATTCAGTGATTTAAGGTAAGGTAAGAATTGAGGCAAAAGACAGTCTAGTTTGTCTACTCAAAAGGGGAAGACCCTCCGGGTTTCTGGTCAAGACCCTCTGGGTTTCTGGTCAGAGCAGTAAAGTGAGCCTTGGCCTGGGATCTGTTATTAGCCAATCAGTGAGAGCCGGAGTGGTTCGCATTTAAAGGTATAGTCAGGTAGCTACATTTGAATCCCAGGGGTTTTATCAAAGTCTGGTTTTCCAGAGCTGTTTCAAGCAATCATAAATTGAACTACTTGAGACAAAGGAGTTAATTGTTCCAGTTTTTTAAAGAAAGAAATGATAGAACAAATAAGTAGGGAAGAGGAAAAAGAAATCTAAGAACTTCACACAGTGATAGGCATTTAACAACTATTTGTTTCCTTTCTATCTTTTTTTTTTCCCCTTTCAATTCTGATACTATAGGGTAGGCTAATGTTAATTCTGAGGAGCAGGAATGAGTAGACACTGACACTTGGACTAACTGTTTATTGCACTGTATACTTCTAGAGTAGAGAAACCAGAAGATGAATACCAGGGTTGATTTTATTTAGATAGATTCACCCTCCCCACAAAAATAGTATTTTAATGAGATAGACTATTAATATGTATGTTGATCCAAATATGGACACAAGTGACTTGAGCACATGATTGAATTGTGGAAAGCACTGATTTCCCTGTTAGTGTCAACACTGAGAAGTTGAATGTTTTTTCCCCCAGGAAATATCTATCATGGAACATTTTTAGCTTCTTTTCTATTTTGTTGTTGCTATTAAAAGAAGTAATAAAATGAAAAAAAGTAAAACATACACACACAGGAAACAAGAAAAATATACACATGTACACACACACACACACACACACACACACACCAACTTTCCAAGTATAGCTAGATAATAGTTCCGATTCTATTAATGTAACAACAAGGGCCTATTAAAGAGTGAAACTCTCATAAAAGGCCCAATATCTACTTCCAGGACAGATGACCATTTGGAAACTTTATCTGAAAGACCTGCTGGGTACATGAAAGACTTACCAGATATAAAAGAGATGCCAGAGGCACCATTGATCCAAAAAAAATAATGTTGTTAGCCATAAAAATCAAAATGGAAGATATCAGAATGGATAAAACAGCACTGTTTATCTACAAGGAGGGAGATGATTTTCGGTTTTAGCATTTAGGGGGAGCTAATCAAAAGGAAGTTGGTTGAGTCATCCAGTACAGTTCAACTCTTCTAGTTGTGCTTGCTCCTAAACAGGACAGTTCAGTCAGATACTGTGTGGGATTAGAGAAATCTATGTTGTGAAACAAGATCTGTCGCTTAGCTTGTGCCCTATACTGGAGATAATTGTGTCTCAATTGTTGAAGTAGAGGCTTCCAAAAACTTGGCTCTGGAACATGTGGCTGCTGACAGATTGGCATGGTTCACCCTTCTCAGGAAAGTAGAAACAGCATTCATAACACCAGGCAGTCTCTTTCAGTTCAAAAGACACCCTAGCAATGGACAATTGTTCCTGCCAATTTACAGGCAATAGTTTTTAAAATTACACCTTCACAGTATTGATCAGTGGAATACAAGCCACTGCCTATAGGGGGAGCTACAGCAAAGCAGAGCTCTTTATTAAATCTACTGGATGGTGCCTTAAAACAAAACAAACCAAAAGAAGCATTTCCCAGATTCTTAACTTTGAAGTGAGGACGGATGGAGACTTCAGAGTTTGTAATATAAAACTAGAAGTGTGAACGATATCAAGACTGTGCCTATAGCGGATATATATATATTGTTCAATTGTGCCATTTGTCCATGCAGGTAGTTCTAATTTAAATATATTTTGAAAAGAAAATGTATATTATCCCACTTGAATTTCCTTACGTATCTCTTATGCCTACCTCCTAATTTAATTTAGAAATGAAAAACTCTCAAACACTTTAAGATTAAACGCCTGACCATTTTTTTAAAAAATTGTTTTAGGAATTGAATTATACAAATAATTTCTTGAGTATGTAGAACCAAGCCAATGGCATTTCAGAGATACTGGGCTGGGAGTGAGGTATAGTGGATAGATTACTGAATTTGACATAATAGGACCCGAAATCAAATCTAAGCTTTGCCACTTTCTATTGATGTGATCTCAGTTAAGGCTTCAGTTCCCTCAAGAGGTAGGATAAATAACCTCCAAGTTTTCTTTTCAAGTCTAGATGTGTGATTAATCAGTCAATTGACACACATTAAATACCTACTATGTGTCAGGTATGAGCAAATGCAAAGATAAGAATCAGATAATTCCCACTATCTAAGAGCTTATATTACTGGGAGAATAATCACATATATATGGAGTGTATGTGTGTATATATATGCAAAGTGTGTAGATCTATGTACTGAATACCATGATAACATTACTTACTTTTAAATGAGCTGAATATTGTGCAATAGCACCCAATTTTATTTTAGAATAAAATAGGACACCAGGTTGACTAAATTCTATTCATTCTCTTCCGCTACTACTAAAATTCTGGAAAGATTTCTCTGTTACTGTACCTTGAGACTTAAAATAGTAAATGGAATAATTAAAACTTCCTCAGGAAAAACTTACTCTAAGCTGAATCAACTGTCTCTGGTCATGATATCTATCATCGAAAGGATGAGAGTGGTTTTAAATATGAAACCTTTGTACTCCAAAATCAAAGAGATTTATTCCTTACCACCTATCACAATAACCCCCAGGAAGCCATTAGGATGCCTGTGTTTGAAAATGATTACTTTGCTGTAAGAGGAAGCATTTTGACCTATGTGCAGAATGCTCTAGCTGGCTACCTGTTTCACTGAAACTACTGCCCTGTACTGTTTCTCAGAAGCAGGAGAGTTGGAAGGAAGGAAATAAATAAGCAGTTCTTTCTCATGATGGTAGAACTAAAATGCTTTCTTTCTACATAACTGTAACCCTGCATGAGTTTCAGCTTCTATACTTAGGTTTTATGTTAAGTTCTTGGGCAATTAATTATTCGAAGAATCAAGACACATCTATCTATTTTTTTTTACCAGCTAACATGAAGTATCCTAGGAATGTTTCTTGATGGAAGCAGAGTGATCTACTAGACAGGGGAAGTCAGGAACTAGGGCAAGGAACGGAATCCCTAATTTTCACATCCATTCTTAAATTTCCTTTCAGTTGTAAATAACAACTGATACAGCACAGGTGCTGCTAAAACTTGTGAAAATGGACTCTATTGATATGAAGTCAGTCAGCAAGTAGTTATTAAATACTTACTCTGTACCACATACTGTGTTTAGTGCTGGGGATTCAAGGAAAGGCAAAAACAGTCTTTGTTCTCAAGGAAATACAATTCCAACAAGGAAAAAATGTCATTTCTATGTCTATAGCTTATGGTGACATAAGATAAAATATAATGCTATCATTGCCTCCAAATAATTAACACCATAAATTTATACTGAAATGATACCTTCATTCCAGTTTCTGTATTGACAATTGAAGAGATAGTGGGCATATCTGAATCTAAGTTCTTAGCAAATTAAAATCACAAATACCAGACATTGATGCTTCCTGCCACCAATATATATTTCTATAATTCCTTCCTTTCTCAGTGCCTCTGACACTGCTTCTATTTCTACTCAATCAAAGGCTTTTTTGTGCTCTATAGACACCAGGCACAATGACCCATTATATTTGACCATCCTCTCCAAAATGGATTCACTATTTCCTTGAGCTCCATGGATGAGAAATGATTTCATACATAACATACCCCAAAGGGGAGAGAATACTTGAGATTAAATTTCAACAAAGTGATTTTTAAAAGGTCTCTTCATATTAGTTAGATTTAAATTCCAATAGCATTCCTGTTTTTTCCCCCTCCAAGTAATATTGCATCTCTATTTATCAAGTAGAAGGATGCTATTAATGGACCAAGAATGAAAGCAGATCTTTGTGTTGTAATAAGAGATATTAACATACACTAATCCTTAGAATGTACCTGCATGTATATGTATGTACATGTCTATGAATTTTTATTATGTTTTTTGAAAGTTCAACTTGATCAAATGTATCCAAACTAGAGTATACCACTTGCAAACTTATCTGTATTAGTGGCATATGTGTAGATAGGGGGATCCTGAGTTACTGACATTTCAACAAGAGTCTTTTATTGGGAAAACTCACTTGAATATAGTACAAACGGGGAAATAAAACCATGATGAATAACGACATGGCTATTTCTACCAACTGACACCATTTTATTTCCTTTCAAAATATGCTGGTTGCCAAATAAGCACAAGCAAAGTTGAGTGGATTATGTAGGAAATTGTCCAGGAAAGTCAATTTTAATTGGCTTTCTTTGAATAATTAAGTCAATTATCTTTTTAAAAAATTTCATAGATTGATAAAGCCTGATAAAGTTGTGTGACAGCAGTTGAAGAATTTTATAGACATGAGTGAACATAAGCAATGTCTATACATCAGTTTCTCTTTGACAATAGGAGGTAAGAGATTTATTTCAGTGGATTGTGCCCTGAATTGCCATAACATAAATCAATTAGGTAAATTTCCCCTCATTTTCGCCAAGTTTGAAATTTTGGGAAATGTCACTCCTAGCTTAAAAGAATAACAATAGCTAATAG
>CM053771.1:241056908-241473718 GCA_028658325.1 Potorous gilbertii
GAAAGTGAGGCAAACAAAGGTTAAGTGACTTGCCCAGAGTCACACAGCTAGTAATTGTATCTGAAACCACATTAGAACCCAGGTTGTCCTGATTCCAGACCTGTTGCTTTACTCACTAGACTGTTTAGTTGCTACACAAAAAAATGTAATTGGTCTTTGTCACTGTGACCATGGAGTTTTCCAAATGACTGGATATTCACAGAATTATGTAAGAATCTTATTAGGAGATTGTAAGCTCTTGAGGGTAGGATTAAATTAAAAAAAAAAATTTATCCCTAGCACCCAAGACATTGTCATAATGCCTTGTACTATAGTAAGTACTTAATAAATGCTGAAATAATTCAATTGAATCTAAGATTTGGAAGTCATTAGAAACTGTCTATTTTAACAAATGTCTTCAGTAGGAATTTCCTCTCCAATGTACTTGACAAGTCATCATCAACCTTTAGCCCAAATAGTGAAGGTGCTCCCACTATCTCCTAAGGAAGTCCTTGTCATAATTGGATAGCACTACTGCTAGAAATTCTCCTGGTCTCCTTATGTCAAGCCAAAAATCTGAGTTCTGCCATCTTGGCCCTTCCAACATTTCAAGAGAGCTACCAAGTTTCCTTTAAAAACTTTCCATTTCTTTTCAGAAATAGGAAAAGCTAGTTTTACCCTGTTTTACCTCCATCTTATATCTCTGGGGAATCTAAGACCCAGAGGTGCCGTGAATTAAAATGAAAATATCTCACAAAGTGAATTACTTTCTTATATAAATATGGCTTTAGAAAGGAAACATGAGAAATGATAAATTAAGATGAAGAAAACTCTTGATAGCTTCATATTTGAGTCACTATGAGACTCCTCAATGTGAACATTATCCTCTTTTGAACATTAACCCATTACTACTTTCACAACTCCCCTTTGAGATATATAGATAAATAATACCCTTTCTTATTGAGTTAAAGCACTGAGGAGAAAGTTGCACGTAACATGTAGAAAACTGTCTGAAGTTATATGGATTACAGTTTTACTTAAAAAGACTTCATAATTCAATAATGACATGAGATATTCAATAATAACTCAATCAATAAACGTGCCTTATGTGCCCAGTATGTGCCAGGCCCTCTGTTAGCCGCACAAACTTTATAGAAAAGGACACAGGTGCTCCAAGGAGTTAACTCTGAGGGGTTACATGATTTGCAGGTAGTATATATTATCAGAGCAAGGACATGAACATAGGTCTTCTCCAAGAGTTGGGCAGTGACTGATGCCCCATAAAGGTTTATTAGGTAGAGTGACACAGCAAATAGATACCTGGTATGGGGTTATAAAGAACCTGATTCAAGTCCTGACTCTACTACCTGCTGGTTATGTGACCCGGGGCAATCACCTAACATTCCACTGTCCTAGGACACTTTCTGCCCATTTAAGTTGGGAGATAACGTGATAAACTTGCAGATCTAGTCCAAAAAAAATTTAAAAACAATAAATTAAATCCCAATATCAAAAGTCAGTTACTGTTTGATAAAAATCTTGATTGAAAACAAAATAATAAAAAATTAACAAGGAACCAGTGGAGAATTGTTGAAATGTAATTTCCTCACTGATTGAGCACCACCCTGTAGGATGACCCAACAATATTCATACATCATCAGGTTTATAAGACAAAAAGAGGCTAAATGAAGTCACGTTAATTGTCAGGATCATGGGAAGCTTCCCTTTTCAACTAGGACCTTCAGTAGAATGAGAGAATGTCAGCAATTGCAGTGAAGTGTTGGGTAAATACCTTTAGATGATAAAGATAAGAAAAACTCAGGTAACCACACCAACCATTTAGAACCAGGTTATTGCCTTCCTCCCTTGTTCCTTTTTCGGCTGCCACTATTATATATCTCTGTGTTGCTGGGTGGGTGGGGTAGTATTAAATGAAAGAGCCAATAAAATTGGGTGATTGGGTGTGACAAGCTCAGGTGTAGAAACATCAGAAATTAGCGTGTGAGTATATAAGACAGTAAAAGTCATAGCAAGAGTTTATATAATCCTTTGTCATTTGAATCTCACAATTATTCTGTGTGACAGGTAGTGAAAATATTATCACACAATTTTGAAATGAAGCGAGGAAACTTAGGCTTAGAATATTTACGTGATGGACCTAGGAGCACTGCAGCATAAGTATGAAAAAAGCCAGGACCTCAAAACGCTAAATTAAAGTTCTTTGCCTCCTATCAAGAGAGTTGAAGATATAAGGGCACAGACAAAGAGGTTTATTTTGGTTCCAAACATATACCTTCTTTTATTCTCTCATATTTTCTATTGGTGTGTCAGGCACCCAGTGCCCTTATGCTACTTGCCTGGCTATCTAAATCCCCTTGGTGGATAACCCACTAAACCTTTGAGAGGTTTCCCTCTTCCAGGCCTTCCAAAGAAACTACCTTTCCTTCTATGTAATCTGGCTGATTTCAGCTAAGAAGAGGGAAATCTGGTGATCCTATTAAAATAATCCATACTAAAGTATAAATGACCAATAGGCTTAGGCCTTCTGGGTCTTTGTGTATTACAAAGACAAAATTTTTTAATCCACATGAATTTCTAATTGTTGACTTCTATCCATACATTTTCTATTGTTGTTGCTGTAGTGGTGGGTTGTCTGGTGCTTTCTAATTCACGTTACTCTGGTGTCTCAGGTGATGTCCTGATCATATCAACAGGTAAGATATAACAGGTACTCACTTCTGAAAGGTTGCAAACACAACAATGCATCAGGTTCTGAAATGGCTCTATTTTACTTTGATTTCATATATTTTCTAATGTCTATTTCTAATAGTAACACCACATCCTACCAATTAATATACTCCTAATGGGGAAAAGAGCATTGTTGGAATGATGAAGCGGGCAATCTGTTGAATTTCTTTAAAACCACCACAGAGGAACAGGAAGTTTAGTAAACTAATGATTAAGGTCCTATAGAAAGGTAGAATTCAGTAACAAGTCATTTTCTATCATAATCATCACTAGTTCAGGGAACTCAAAATACTCCTTATTCTTTAACTTTATAAAGCCATGCTAGGAGTTTGAAAATGAGAATCATTTGGATTATCTGACTAAAGATAAGACTTCAATGGTCTTTCAAATTCATGCACTACTTTACCAGAGCTACAAAAAGGAATTACAATTAATTGGATTATGTTGGTCTCCACCCGCTGATTACAGAAAAGAATGTATAAAAGTCCAACTATTGCAGATAGCTCATATCTTTCAGCAACCATGGGATTTGCTTTTTTGCTAACTAGTAAATCTTAACTTTTCCCAAATTTCTACCAATTTGGACTAGGTCTTTTTAAATTGAAGCATTTGGATAATTTAGAGAAAACATGCCAACCTAATTTAAATGCTGCAATTGTTAGCTTACATATTTATTTGAGAGTAGAAGAATTGATGATAGGTTTATTTCATTTAATGACATCTGTCTACTTAAATAAAACGTCTCAAGATTTCTCCTTTACTTGCATCCAAAACTGTGGTCTGGAAGTGAGAACATTGGAATTATCAGGTCAGCAAATGGACAGTAATCACTTTATGGCTTGACATAAATTTAATTGAGTTTCTATCACCAATACTGATGCCCTCTCCTTCTCTCTCCCTCTCCCCAACTACAACAAAAAGGCACAGTGATAAGATCACTATGGCTTATTTTCTGGTGTATAGAAAGGGATAGAACCTGGTCTAATTTTCATTGATTTGAATGAATTGCCTTTAAAAAGTCTTTGAAAAATTCTTTGATTCAGAGGGTTTCCTTTTTGAATCTTATACCATAGCTGTTGCACTGGACTGTGGCATAATTGATCTTTTTTTGCCATATGTAGTTGTGATTGATCCTTAATACCATGGCTAAATGGAAAGGGTGGTCCAGAAAACTGAAATGAATTATCTGGTCCAATGGTTATCTTTGTGAAATGCCAGTCTGACTCTTTTGGCTAAATAGACTGGTCAATTATAGGGAAATAACATGCATTACAACTTTATTCTCACTCCCCAATAATTTAGAAGATAATTCTTACTTTGTGATTCTTGATAAGATTTTGAAAAACAAACTTTTGTTCTTTATTTCAAGTAAAAGAAGCCATATTTATATTTTTACAAAATAAATTAGAGGAGAGTTGTGTATGAATTGTGTATAAATTTGAATATCTGATGAGAAATTTGAAGAAATTAAGTGAAAAATATGTAAATAGCATAGGAGTTCACATGTGTAAGATTAACCTATTTTTTGGTCAAAGATAGAAAAAATTTGTGATTTTCCTGAAACTGATCAGAATTCTCTACTACTTGTGTCTCCACATCCCCTTACCAGATTTCAATCAACTATTATTCACCATATCCAATGGGCAAATGGAGGAAATGGAAGGATAATGGATTAAAAGGAGAAGCCTGATCTTTAACAAGATGGGCATAGCTCATCTGAGTGGAGCAGAGACAAATATGCTTTCATCAAAGTAAACCAAGCTGCCCATTCTCCCTTCCAAATTCACTCAACAAATGCACTCAACAAAAGTGTTACAGACGTAAATGAACCAAAAATTTTTGAAGGAATCACTAAAGAAGCTACTGTGGGTACCTAGAAATTATTCTTACTGGTCTGTACTAGTTTTGGTTCTGGCTCTGTCTCACACAGCATGGGATCTTCTTTCCTCTTATCTATACAAATAAGGAAACTGAGGCTCTTTGAACCAAAATATTTTTACCAAAGTCACCAAGTAGAAATACAAATACAGGGGCCCAGACTCCCTCAATATTGGTCTTACAATATTACATTTTTCCATGAAACCTTCTCCCATTGATCCTGGCTCTAACGACCTCTTTCAATCCTTCACGGTCACTTTTTTTGTCACAAAGCATATACTATCTTGTTTTATTATTTGCTGTTTATGTACATGTGCTATCTTTGTAACTAGACTGACTGTAAGTTCCTTAGTGGCAATGACTGTATTTTATATTATTTTTCTATCATCATGATCTTTCATAATGTCTTGTATACAGCTGGTATTTAGTAAATGTTTACTAATGATGTTGATGATGAACATCTGGGATGAAGCTCTTTTGGTGTTTATGTGTAATTATCTTACTGATGCCTAACCCCTTATAATTTACCATTGTGACATAAGAAAAGACAAAGGGGGCAATTTCAGAGAAACCTAGGAAGGATGCACATAAACTGATACAGATTTGTAAGGAGAACTTAAATGAGACACCTATTTTTGGACATAGCCAATACGGGAATTTGTTTTACTTGACTTTGTTTTACAAGATTGCATCTTTCTTTTTTATTGTTTTTCGGTGGATAAGGGGTGGTAGGAGGGAGAGGTAATAAATGCATGTTAATTGAAAAAATAAAATTTTATTAAGAATAGCAGTCTTCTCTATAAAATTTCTTGAGTTTCTTGTTTAAGAAGAGAAGCTAAGTTAGTTTCTTCAAAGTCTTCAGGGTTAATTTGCTAAAATTAGTCTTTTTCTCTGTTTTATAAACTGTACCTTTAAGTAGCTGAATTTTTAGGTTCTTTCTGGATGTGAAGTTGAAGTGAGCATGCCACACCCATTTCCCTCCTCACTTTTGTGTATTGGTCTCTTTTTTCAAGGCTATGAAAGCATTCAATGACTCCTGTGCAGGCACTAAAGGGAATAAATTGTTCTGGCCAGGCTCCTCTGTCAAGGTCAGAGTTAAGTAAAACTGTTTCTTAGTTCAATTAGTGGTTCCAGTGAGACGAAAACCATCTGCATGGAAGTGCCAATCCTCCTTGCCTTGTCCTTGGAGTAGAGCTTTGTCCCAGGCTACTGACATCTTGAGTAAGGATGCTTCCTTTCTGAGAGGATCTCTCCTGTTACCCTATAACCAATCTCCTCATTTTTGCCTAGAGGTTGCTCAATGATTTTCTGTCTGGTTCCTCATTTCACCTGAGGCTTTGCCAACTCCCTCTCTTAGAGTAACTGGCTGTACCTTCTCTCAGTAAAGTTATCCCTGTGGTCCCAATGTCCTCTGTCCTCTATGCCACTTCCCATCCTCCCCGATTAATATTTTTGTCCTAGATAAAAGTCTTCCTAATTATGTCCTACAATCACTTGCTCTGGTTAACTGTCTCCTAGATATACCAATCATAAGGAGGGAGGAGGGGGCAGAGTAAAAGAGCAATCTCATCCCAACAACAAGATGTACAGTAACAGGAATAACTTATTTAGACCTTAAAATAAGACAAGAATCTTTAGAGGTAGAGATAAGTAGCAGTGCCTTCCATTACCCAAATTATAAGCATAAGTTTTTCACCTGAGCTATGTGAGCCTTAAAAAAAAAGTTTTTGATAAAAGTATTTCAAGATAATTGACTACCTTTATAATCTATCTATTTTATCTATCTGTGGACCCATAGAGCATTTGCTGTTTAGAACACTCATTTAATAATCATGTCCTAGCTTGTAATATCTTTTGTATTATTTCATAAAGTTTTTTAATCTTTATAATCTAATTTTATGTATTTTTGTTTTGCTTTTCACAGTTGACTACAAACTGCTTAAAAGCTGGAATGGACCAAGTTCTATAGTTTCTTTTTTTGAGCTAGTGTTCATATAAGCAGTTAGGTGGGGCAGTGAATAGAGTACTGGACCCAGAGTTAGGAAGATTCATCTTGGTGAGTTCAAATCTGGCCTCAGCTACTTCCTAGTTTTGTGACCCTGGGCAAGTCACCTTTTTGTCTTAGCTTCCTCACCTGTAAAATGAAAGGGAGAAGGAAATGGCAAATTACTCCAGTATCTTTGCCAAGAAAATCCCAAGTGGGGTCACAAAGACATGACAAAAAAATGACTGACTGACTCATACAAGCAAACAATGTCTAATGGTAACTAATGGTAATTTAAATGGGAAAATCTTTCTCATTCTTTAATAGGCCCATGTAACCTGCCGGAGTCGCATGGAAACCTGAGTTACATGAGTCTGAATCATATGGAGCAAACAGGAGTTTGCTAAATGGGTGGAAGAGCAAGAGTGGAACAGGAAGAGTCAGACCTAGAGCAGAGCTGAGAGGAAGTTGGTCATGAGTCTAGTCAGAGCTAGGAAGGTTGCAGGCAAACAGGCAACTGGCTAGTGTGAGTGAGAGAGTTTGTTTTGATTTTGTTTAAAGGAGCTTTCCCCTAGCAGGGGGAAGGCTTGGAGATGGTGTTGCCTTCTGCATGATTACTGTGTGCAGATTTTTGTTACTATGATGGATTTGACTTTCTGGTGTCCGAATAAATGTTTTGGTTCTGTCTTCCATGTGAAGAGTCTGTGGTATTTCATGATTCAGAATTATACTGGGATGTTCATGGCCACCATGGGTGCTGTGAATATTGCATTGGTTCTATAGTAATTTGGGAAAAGTTGTGCAATTCTTGGTTCATTCAGTATTTTGAGCTGGAGACTGGAACTGGGGATAAAAGGATGATTAAATAGTAGCCTCAAGATACGAGCCCAGGCTACAAATCCAGGGTTCTTTCTGCTATACCAAACATCCTCTTTTACCAGTAAAGTAGGCAGGTGCCAATGAGTATTGAATTTGAGTTTTGTGTGGAGATGAAAAACTCTACCTTTGAAGTTTAGCTTGATTTCACATTTTGCCCATCATTTACCAGTTAATTCAATTCTATAACATGCTTTAGGCATCCACTCTCACATTTTCAATTCAAAAATAAAATGTCTGAAGATTTAGGGTTATTGGTTTAGAGCTGGACAAGAATTGGAGACTACCAATCCAACTGCCTGATTCTAGCTCCCATGATAGGCTGTGAGGATACAAAGTCAAAGACAGTCCCTGAATTGATAATCTTTTATCAGAAATACAAGGATGAAAGAACAAGGACACAGATAATTAAATATAAAATGTAAACAAAGTAATTTCCAGAGGAAGTACTGGCAGCTAGAGGGATCAGAATATAGGTTTCTGGGAGAAAGTAACCATTGAGCCAAGCTTGGACAGAATCCCTAGATCCTCTGTGGCAGAGGTGAGGATGGACAATGGTACAGGGATGAGGGAGAGCCTTTGAAAAGACATGGAGGTGGGTAAGATAAGTTATCTCAGAGGATGGTATGGTAAGATAGCAGTTCTGAAAAAAGATGTGAGGATGGCAAGTTCAATATGGGGTAATAGGGCAGTCAAAAAAGCTGAGACCTTCTTGGGTTCCTTGAAGAAAAGCATAGCTTCTAGGAATAGATAGGTGATAATTCCATAGTCCTCCGCCTTCATCAAAGCCTCATCTGGAGAACTGTGCTCAGTTTGTGCAATGTTAATTATAGTTAAAAAATTTCCCCACCCATTAATGGGCCTGCCCATTAAGGGAAGCTTGATTAGGGAAGGCTCATACGTTTTGTTAATTTTCTAATGAGGCACTGGTTATCAAGGGTTGTGATACCTCTGGCTCTGAAAAGTATGTAAACACTCTGAGGTGAGGTTTTACTTTGGAGCTTACTCATTGGAAGTGTTTGACCAGATGAGACTCCAGGCAGCCACTAAGGAGCTCCTGGCTTTGAAAATCCAGCTGTTGGTGCTTCTTTCTCTGGTAACTATGTATATATGATCAGACAGTTGGATTGGTCTGTTGATGTATGTATTGCCTATGGTCAGACGCTTGGAAGCCCTATCTGTCGATCTTTGTTTCTCTGTATTTTCTCTGAAGTTCAAGGTACTGACTTCTCCCCCTGAATTAAGTGAATGAATATATGCACTTGATTAAAGTAGATTGTTAACACCTCAAAAGTTGCTTTCCTTTTAGAAAAGCAGATCTAAGAAACTGTACAGCAGGCCTTCCTGTGTAGGTCGGGGTCCTTGCTGATACAGTTTGGGTTGCCCTAGTTTGAAAAGGGCATTGATAAGGTGGAAAGTGTTCAGAGAAGGGTAATTAGAATGATAAAGTGTCTACAGTCTATATCATATGAGGATTGTTTCAAGCAAGTGCACATATTTCACTTAGAGAAGACTCAGTGGGGAAACAATAGTTATCTTTAAGCATCTGAAAGGAAGTCATGTGGCTGAAGGAACAGATTTGCTCTGTTTAGCTCTAGTGAGTGGAACTAGAAGTGCTAGGTGGAAATTATAAAGAAGTCAATTTCAGTTTGATATCAGGAACAATTTCCTTAAAATTAGAGCTGTGTGTAATTGTAATGGCTTACCTCAAGAACTGGTAGCTTCCCCTCCCTCCATCTCCCTCATTTAGGATCTTCATGCAGAGATCAGGTGTATTAGACTGGGTATTTCTTTCATGTATAAATTGAACCAGGTGGTCACTGAGATGCCTTTTTACTTTCAGATTTCTATGATTCTCTGTGATTATGTGTCAAGAACAGTGGTTAGGTCACTCTGGCTGGAACATAGCATGTGAAACATAGTATAAAATGTAATAAGTCTATGATGGTGGGCAGCAGCATGCTTCTGAAGGGCTTGAAATACCAAATAAAAAGTTTGCATTTTAGTCTACAGGCAACAGGACATCACTGGAACTTCTTGAGCATAGGAGTGATATGATTTCATTTTAGTTTCACAACAATCCTGTTAAGTAGTGGGGTTTTTTTTGTACCCAGTTTGTAGATAAGCAATCTGAAGTTCAGAGAGGTTGAATGAGCTGCCAAGTGCCACACAGCTAGTGAATTTCGAAGGCAGAATTCAAACCCTGCTTCAAGACCAATGGTCCATCCACTATGCAACTTTGCTTTTAGAGAACTAAGTATTTTTCAGCCCCATGAGAATGATGGGAGAGAGCATTAAGGGCACTTACTATAATAAGTCATCAAGACTAAAGCTACATGTTGGAACCCTGGATGAACCTTCCTATCACTGCTGAGGTCAATGTTCAGCCAGTTGGAACCAAGTAGAAATTCTCTGTGGAAACATTTCTGAACCTCCAAACAGCATGGGCTTGGGGTTGAATTCTGAAGAAGCTTTCTGGGTGGGGATGGGGGTGATGGAGATTTTTGTGTGTGAGGCCAACCAGCCCTAACATCCTTAATCCCATAAAGAAACACATGTACATGCATTTATTTCAATGTGTAATTATTGACATAAACACAGCTGCTCTCTATGTTAAAGGAACATTAAGCTCACAAAAGCATGGAAATTCCTACTTAGAGCTCCTACTCCATCCTTAACAGGCCTTGTTGTGCCCAGATGTTGCATGTATTTTTACACCATTTGAGGGGTAGGATGTAAAAAAAAGTAAAAAGGTGGCAGAAAAATTAAGTGAAAAGAGGACTGGGCTATAAAGCTTTGTCCTAATCTTAAACTTTATTATTCTCTAATCTCCACAGTGCCTAGGCACAACATGACAAATTAAGGGGAAAAAAAGGAAAATATCTTGGTGGTAGATTTCTTAATTTTTGTGGAGACGATATATATATATATGAAGATTGACAAGCACACACAGCCACAATGGCATCATACTAAAATTGTGTACTTTATATAACACTTAAAATAAATAGAGATTTATACTTTCCTTTGGATGCAGAAATTTATGAAAAGTTGCAAGGCAGCCCACAACAAAGCAATTGACAAGAAAGATAGCATCTGTTTTTTCTGTCTATCCAAGCTGAAGTTTTTCATTCTTAATGCAGGCAGTGCTTCCCAAGTTAGCATAATTAACTCATGACAATCCTGAAACATCATAATATAAGATACAGATGAAAATTCAAAGCTTGAAAAATGTCATCTGACTTCATTGGGATTATCACTTAAAAAAATGAATAAATCGTTAACACTAATTAAACCAGGTGTTTTTATTTCAGATCCTTCTGCACATTATGAAATTAGAAGTAGGGTTATTTATTTATTAGTCTACTGTGAAACATACATCTTAGAAAAAAAGGGTATCTGTGATAACAACAAAGTAGAAAGATAAAAGAAATGACACTCAGCCTTGCTTTCTGACACAATAGAAGACCAGTCGTTCAATTAGTTAGTAATTTCTGTGTGACTACTTGACAGATTCTACTAATTGTTAATCTTCCACTAACTATTGCTTTACATAATTAATTATATTCAAACAAAAACAACAAAGACATGTGGACCAGTTGCCCTTTTGAGAATGTTTTTCACAAACTGGTTTTTGCTTACTGAAAATATTTTCGGTTGAAAAAGATATTAATCTCTCAGGGGAAAAGACATTAAAATATTTCCATAACTTTGTATTTTACCTCACTTATAGACTAAAAAAAAAAAAAGAAGAGGGAGCAAGAAGAGGAAAATAAAGAGCAGGAGGAAGCAATTGCTTAAGAGAAACTGATTCCTGAAGCATGCATAAGACAAAGTCTTTTGAGCTGGGAACTTTATATTAATTTAGCACTGGGTAAAATTCAGAGTAACAGGCCCAGAGGTCAAGCATCATTCATCATTAGTTGAAGTGACATTTTCAACCCTTCCTATAGCAGCTGTTAGAAAGAGGGGAAAATAAAGGTATTCTTTAGGAGAGAGAACAGAGCATTAAAGACAATCCTTGTTCTTTCTGGAGAAGAGAAAACAAGGTGCCTCTATGTCAGCATGGTAATGTGCTTAATTTTGGTGATGTCATTCATCCCTAACCCTGGAGTCACTAGGCACAAGACAGCTACATTCCTTAACTTGGTCATTGTGATGGAGATAAGTAATAACCATTCTGGATGTAAATGAAGTACTTCAGTGTGGTAGTGAACACAGCTCTGTGCATTGAAATTATGATTTATATCAGGATCCTATCTTGTTTTTGAGAGTTTTCAACTTGTTAACAAGGCAGTTCTTGTTCTCACGGCATCCTCCGGGCATAATAGTTTCTGGGATGCCAAATAAGATGAGTTTTGAAACTGCAACACAGCATTCCAAGGCTTTGCACTCGAGCACATTGGCCAAATTAGGACTTCTGAAGAATCACAGCTCACAAATAAAAATCTCTTTCTCTCCCTCTCTCTTTTGTGTCCAGTCTAAAACATTATCGGGACAGGAAATGGGAGCAATTAAAATAAAAATGCAATCAGCAAACACACACACACACACACAGAGAAAAATGTGCATTAAATGGTAAATACTTCATATGACTTTTGATAGTAAACAGATAATTTGAGGGAAAAGATGTAAAATTCTGCCTTCTATGTTATCAATATTTTTGTTTTAGGAAGAAGAGGTCTTTTACAAAACTCTGTACATTCTACATCCATGCTATTAAAAATAGTAATAGGGGTATCTGTTCAAGGGTCTTTGCTAAAATTTTATAGCTTTTCCCAGAGATTTGCCATACCTGAAATATAATTGAATCCTGGTGTTAATTATCTTCAGATTTTAGAACAGTGTTATGAAAGGTGTCTCTAGTAAATGTTAATGATTTGTAAGAAAACTGTTTCTTAAATTTGAAGGGGGGGTAGAAAAAGGAAGATATTTTTTTGACAATCCTTTAGAAATAGAGTGATTTTGAATAATGTTCACCAGTGATGGCTGCTGTGGATTAGAGTTGCGTAAACAGTTATTAATTCAGTTGTGGTGTGTGTCAAAATATGAACATTATTTTAGCTGTTTCATCTTCAGCCACTTTCCAAACATCATTTAGCTTTTTTGTCTAGTGTGGTTGGTTAGAACTCTGCCCTTTCTCCTGCTGGAGAATGTATGTCAAACAAATCAATCATAGTCCCCCAGTGAGGAAAAGACATGGGGTGAGGTATCAGATCTTCTAGGCACTCATTTCTGTGGTCACAGCCTACAGTAAGTCCATTTTAATACTTGACCTTAAAGGAGAAAAGCACCTTTCATTTGCATCACAGCTATGGGTCACAAAGGATTTTCACAATGTAGTCTATGAGTATGGATGTTCTATTTTATATGGCAGTTAACTGTTGCCTTTAGGATATAGTATTTTAAATGAGAACTACTTCAAATCGCCTTTTTAACTCTGCCTCTCCTTCTGATAGAGGCTGTGAAGTGTGAAGTGGAGGATTGACCCAAAATAGACAATTCAGAAATACTTTTGCCTGAGATATCTTTGCTTATGTTGAAATTTTCCCATTAGTTATGTAATTTTACATTTTAGCCTAACAAATTTAAGAGTAATTATAATAAATTGTGAAGAAATTGTTGGAGGGAAGTTTATTTCAAAGAAGAGTCACTTGAAAGGTCATATAGGAGAGAAATTGGATAAAACATTTTCAGTTAGATCCATAAAGCTCCTATTGGATCAGATCTTATCTCCTCAGTTTAAAGTTCTTTATCAACTAACTTCACCTAACCTATTCATCATCATTTCTTTCATTTTTACTTATTTATTCATTCATTCATTCATCCATCCATCCATCCATTTATTTATTTATTTATTTTTACATAATTTCTTGTCTTCAAATTGAGGCAGGCTTGTCACCTTACATTTCCTGGACAATTACATGGGTGTCATATCCCTATACCTAGATTGTAAGAATTTTGAGGAGGTGGTTGAGATCTTCTACTTTTGTTACCTTGGCTATTGCTACACAGAGAGGCAAAATTACTTATTTTTCATATCTTTAATACTTATGTATTATAAAGCATTGTTTTAGAATTACTGCTCTAGTACTTTCTTGCACATTTTACATCCCAACATTGTAATCTATATGTGGGTAGACATTTTCAATTTTTTAGATAACTATGAATAACTAACATTTGCATAGTATTTTAAAGGTGGTGAAATGTTTCCTCCAAGCAACTTGCTAAGGAAAATAGTGGAAATATTATTTTCTTCATTTTGCAGATAAGGGAACTGAGGCTTCTAGAGATTAATTTGCTTACACAGCTATTAAGTGTTTGAGGTGAGGTTAGAATTGAAGTCGAACTAGTCTACTGCTCTATCTACTCGGCCCTGCTGTTTTTAAAGTTATTACTTTGTTATACACGTAACTAGAATATTAATAAGCATCTGCTGTTTGTAGTCCTTTACTCTAGGAAAGATGCCCCTTTACTCAATTTATTATGTATGTTTTTGAATCAATGACAGAAACTGGTAAAGGGAAAATGTAGCTTATGTGTATTAGGGAAGCAAACAAATGATTTTCATCATGTCTGGTACCTCCACTAGAATAGGACTGGAAGAAAGGGCAGGAAATACAGATTTCGGGAATTATGTTTCATGTTTGATACCTAATATTGACTCAGTGCTACATTCAATTGCAACAAATGATTGCATTTCATCTTAATCTCATGGAGGTGAAATTTACATGGAAACTTTGATGCCAGTAAATAAAACTTTCCCATTCACAGTAATTAGATACAGCATTCAGAACTGTTGCAAGCAATGCTAATCTCAAATTTTCGGTGAAGCAACTTTCCTTGGTTACCCAGGTATGATGGTATTTTGATCCAAAAGGACACATTTTCTATTTCCATCTTTCCTGTCTGCCAGGCTCGGAGGATCAAAAGTTGATATGCTGAATCATTACAACATAGGAATAATTTAAGTATTTGATCAACATTGAAAAATGTAAGCTTACAGAGAACCTCTGAATGCTACTTGTGCTTATTCAGATATGAATATCATGAGATATTTGATCATGTCCTCAACAGCTTTATGTCAGAATATGAAAGATGCCGTTGTGCATATACACTTCTATGTATGCATATACAGTTTCATTCAAATTCCAGGCTAAGGGAGATTATAATAAATTAGAAAGTGAGATCTTGTGAATTTGCAATCCCAATTCCTCATCAAAACTCACAGTTATAGTCCCCTCTAGGAAAACAAAGAAATGAAAAAGGTCAGAGTTCAAATATCTAGTCCTTCTAACAGCCAGAGCAAGAATTTATCTCTGAGTTTGACTTTGGAAGCTGCACCCAGTGTAGTCTTAAATGCTGTAAGCAATACAACCCCTGCCTTAAGAGACCATTCTCTAGTCTAATGGATCTTATTGTCAGGAAATGGTTTTTGATATTCAGCCAATATCAAGGTTTCCAGAAACAAGTTTTATTTTCACATCTCTCCTTTAATATTCATGACTAATGTAGACATTTTATTTATGCGCTTATTTTATTTTATTTTAGGCTTATGGCAAAAGGAGGAAGAGGAGGAATTGACTCTATTTTAGAAAAAAAATGATCATTTACATTAAAGGAGATGTTAGGACAATTGCTTTTGTCTTTTGAAATGAATAAATCTTTAAAAAGGAGAAATAGCTCAGATAGGTGGGAAAATCTGAATAGTGCATAGAAGCTGCCTCTCAAAGTTCACCAAACTGAATGTACAAGAAGACCACTTCAACAGATTTAGGATTCTTTGCATTGCCATCATTCATTGGTAACCCGGGAGTTTTTACAGCCTTTCAGATCCTAGACTTCTTTCAATCACTAGATGCCTTAAAGGGACAGAAGGCCTTAATATGTGCTCCCCATCTCCCTAGTTGAAAAAGATACATAGACAGAGGGGGAAAAGTCAAACAACAATACAAAAAGCATTAATGCAAAGAACAGTGGGGTCTCTCCCTAATTTGACTTTCTCTACAGGTGGTCTGCAGCTGCATCCAAACAGGTTACTCCATTGCCTTCCCATGAGCATGACAACAAAGTCCTATCTGTATTCACAAGAATACATTTAGTGGCATGAACTGATTCAGGTCTAAAAATAAGAAAAAAGCATTTCCAGCATAGCCTGAGGTAACTCCCTGCGCCAGCAGAAGACAGTAGCGCTCTTGTCTCCCTGGCTGTGCATGAAGATAAAGGCTATCAGAAACCTACTTCACATGACTCACTAAGACCCAGTGCCAGCTAGGCGTTGATTCATTCTGTTTGTATCATCTTGTATCCCATTGACTATAGCAACAGAGCAGACAGAATCAATAAGCAATATTCTGTTTTCAATTGACTTCAAGGTAAATCACATTGGTCTCCAAGATTGATATACCTGTTGAAATAACTGTTATCTCCTGCTGGACAAAAGCACGTGGGTAACAGATTTAGAGTCAAGGACTGTTGAACGGCTCTAGCACAGTGAAAAGTGTTAGGATGGTATGCTCACTTACATCATTTTTATGAAAACCTGCTATGCTACCTTGATCACGTTCAGTGAAAAGATGACACGTAGAGCCTGTCTCTATATAGACACATATAGATCACAATGGGGACAATTAGAACAAGATAACAGCAAGATCAAAGAATGTGTTTGTGGGAGAGAGCTTGCCTTTTACAGTGTAGATGACATTTATTAAAAATTCACTGGTAAAATGCTTTCTGAATAATATTCCTATTATGTTTGAATGTTCAGAGTCAGAACAGCATTTCCATCTCTTTGCCCCTTGCCATGCCCTGACAGAATCCACCCAGTGATATAGTTCAACTTTTCTTCCATTCCCTCCTTACATCTCTACTGTACACTTTGCATATTTTCATGTGTGTATGTGTGTATGTGTGTGTGTTTAGCCTCTCCTCTTCCCTTTGGCAGAAAGCTGTCCTAACTGGGAGCCTGTGAGGGGTGGTCTCTCCACAGGTCTGCCCTAGTCTTTCCATAGAAGTTTCCCAGGCTGGCAGGTTGAGGGGGAGGGTGGGATTGTACATGGAACACAGTCATTATTCCCACTCTAGGACCAAGTGTGTCATTTCTGAACTATTCAGTCACTACTGACCCAAGGAATGTGAATCCCAATTCTGTTTCTAAATATAGGACTTCTGAATGGTTTTATTTGTTGCATTGCTACATAACTGATCTGTCTTCTTTCCGAACTTTTAATAACTGTGACTTTTCATGTCCAGTTAGAAAGCCATACATGATTATTTTTGTAATGTGTACATGACAACCATTAGCAAAAAACTTTTCTCTGGTTTTGACACACAGATGGTTCCAATTTCTCCCCTTATTTCACTTTAAATCTCCACCTATAGTGTTTTTATGAAGATACATTATTATAGAGTACCTCGTAATAGCATGCTTTTTGCTGATGCAGGCCAAAAGAACACTGGTTGACTTGCAATTTGAATCCAATGCAGAGAAAAACAAGAATGGATCTAATAATGACCAGTACAAGACACAATGTTTTATGACGTGAAAAAGAATCCAGGCACTATATCTTGTAAGGAGGTAAAGTCAAATGAATATTAGCCAGCGTTCATCATGAAGAGAAGTCACAGAAATGGAAAAGGAAAACAAGCAACATATAACTCAAAAGGTGAGCCACCAACCTTTGCTGAGAAAAGTCACAAGCAATCAAACAGCGATAAAGAGGAAATTGAGCAAAGTTAAGCTGTGTAATTAAGCTGTCTGATTTCAAATGGGACACATTTAATGGAATACAGGTTTTAAGTGGAGCCTTTAAAAAAAAAGTAGGAACTGTATGTGCTCTACATTTTACAAATCTTTGCCATTAGACAAAGTAGAAAAAATAGGTAACATGATATAGATTGAAGACTAGCCCCAGTCAGGGAGATGTGGTTTCAGTCTCTATCTTGACACATGCCACCTCTGTAACCATGGCCAAGTCATTTAACCTTGTAGGCAACTAATTACAAGTTACAGACCAATTTCTTTGTGGCATCGGTGCATAAAAATTCCCTTCACCAATGAAATTACAGATCCTGATGAAGAAAAACAAGGAAAAACAAACATTTCAAGCACTCAGTACTATTTTGTAACATGGTGAAATATTTCCCAGGATCCTCCTCTTTCTCTAAATTCTCTCTTGATGAGCTCTCAGGGTTTTAATTATTACCTCTATGCAGATGACTCACAGATAGATCCAGTCCTAGTCACTTACTTTGAATTAGGTCTCATATCCCCAATGGCCTTCTGGACATTTCCAACTTAATATGTTCAAAAAGAGAACTGATTATCTTTTCCTTCAAATTCTTCAGTTTTTCAAACATCCCTCTTTCTGCTGAAGGTAGCACCATCCTTCTAGGCTCCCAGGTGCGTAATTGTGGCATTGTTCTTCACTCTTCTCTTTCCTTCATCCTATTTATCCAATCAGTGGCCAAATCTTGCTCTTTTTAGCCAATATCTCTCACACTTGAACCTTACTCTTTGCTCACAGAGCCAGCACCTTAGTGCAGACTCCCATCTAGGTTAAGCAACAACTCCCTCACTATTCTCTCTGCCTCAAGCTTCCCTACTCAAGAACATCCTCCCCACTGCTGCCAAAGTGACTTTCCATAAAGTCAAATCTGGCCCCTTCTCCACAAGGGTTGCTCCTATCTATGCTGGGCTGGAAGCATGTACTTCAGCAAATGCAAAATTATTAGCCTGATTCAAGTGGGTGGTAGAAACCTTAATGTCTTTAGATTATAGCCATAGTATATATAGATAATGCTTTCATGAAATTTTAAAATCTTTTCATTTCCCACTTGGATGGACCTTGTGTCCTGTTTACACTGACTTGTCACTATCAAAGCAATCTTATCAATACTAGGAAGAGAAGATTTTGTTAAAATAAAAGCAAGGGTTATAACCAATGAATCAAATCTATATTAGAAACAAAACTAGAGATGCTTTCATATTTTAACAATCCATAGATATATTAATAGTAATATTAAAAGAGATAACTTCAGGCTTTTTGTGAACCATTAGTGTTTTGAGAATCACATTTTGATAATGACAACTGTGCTATTTAATCAACGTAGGAGACAGGTACTTTTAATTTTTTGTTATTCTAATTGAGGAAAAATATATACTTTAACTATTATTCATAAGATTAGGGGGTTGACATTCAATTTTTCTTGCTGACACATGAGAGAAAAAGAATAACCCACTATAAATTTGATACGAAAATTCTGCTGTGTACTTAAGTGGAATTAAACATCAAAACCAAAACTAATAATTGAACTTGATTGAAATTACATTTAGAATGATGACAACATGTAATCATTGACATATACCTTTCAGAAGCAAAGAGGTATTTTAGTTAGGCATCATTAAAAAAAGAGCTCTCTAAGACCTTGCTACAACAATAAAAAAATGGTCAACTCATCTTTTGTTCCTGCAGTTACAGAACAACAAAACTAGATGAAAGTAGGACAGACAAAAAGCCCCCACCTCTTAAATTTTGTGCAGATGAATGCTGTCTTATGTTTTCCACTAGAGTATTTATCATTTATGTCCTTGCCTTGCATGACAGAGCTCTAGTGACATTATACATATATATATATAATATAATACATATATAAAATTATTTTGAAGAAAGATTATATAAAGGAAAGGAGTGACCAGTTGGAGTGGAAACAGAAGAAATTATCACAGAATTCAGCCATGAGAGTCTTAGTCTCATGCCTTGTTGTGGCATTCTGTTGAACCACAGTTTTCAAAGACTGTGCCAATGTATCACAATTTTAGGAGATGGGCATGCATAGCTGTCATCTGAGGGTTAGCTTAATTAAGTGTAGAGAGGCCTATTGCTATACAGTTGACTCCCAGATAAAGATTTGGGGAGATGGGAGGCAGAGCAAATCATGAAGGCCATAGTCTAAGGTATGGAAGGCTTGTGATCTGAATCTGTGAAAGGAGTAGACATAATAGACACATGAAAGGAAGTGATAGTATTAGGTACTCAAATATTTTTTGAATAAATGAAATAATTTTCTATCTCAGATGACATTTTAAAAAGCTAAAACTGCTACAAGGGGAAAAATACAATTCTCCAGATAAAATATTTGAGATTTGGATTTTAAGGCATCTCAGTTCTCTATTATATGCATGTTCCCATCAGTGCACTATGCTAGGAATTCCAAATGTGGAAGAGCTAGCTATACCATGAGGCCCTGTGACTGCAAGATAATGGAAACTCTATTGAAGAAGGAGATTTTTTTTTCCACTTGGACCTGGGCACAGAGTCAAAAATCTAAGTTTAACTTGGTGATATTTAGAAATGCGTAACATGCAAAATTCTATAATCATTCTGTTTCTCAGCAAGTGAAAATAGAAGTCTACTGCATAGTATGTGTCAATTTGAAAATATAGCTAAATCAGGCCAAAAAGAAAGTTTTAAAGTAAGTAACCTAATAATAAAATCACAGATGCCACATATGCCCAATGTGCATAACTGGACTCCCAGGGGAGAGAAGATCAGCTGATAAATCTCAGACATGGAACTCAAGTCTGTGTCTGACCACAGCTCCTCAGTTAATGGTGCACAAGATGTTGTGGGTTAGAGTGGTCACAGTCATAACTAAGATGACATAAAAATCAAGAAATGTCCTATTCACCACAATGATGACACAAGGGGAGAAACACTCAGGAACAATTGTTATGAATGCTGTAACTATATCATTCTTCCCACCCTCAAAAAATCTCTCTCAGAATTCACTGTACCCCTGCTTGCTCACCATCACATTTAGGCTCATTTGATCAAAAATCTATCAGTCACTTTCCCACAATTTAGATCCTTTATAAACCCCGACAGAAGGCCTAGTGCACCAAGGACCACTTGTTTCTGCAGGTCTTGGAAGTTCTGTAATTAATACTCTGCATCTGGGGCAAGAGTGACAAAAGTACTTTGAGGCTGGTCCGCAGGGGAAGAAGGATATCCTTAGAATACGGTCATAAGATAGTATTATTTCCTAAATATCCTTCCCAGGTGTTCACGTAAGAGTTTAATTCTAATCCAGAGAAGATCACTTTCGTCTCCTGCAAGGGTACAACCAGGTTGCTCAAACAATGGCAGGACACCAAAATTATATATTGACATATGTGCTTTTTATCTACCCTGTTAGGATGCAATCTATATAGGGCAGGGACTGCTCCCTTTCTGTCTTGATATCCTGTCCCAGCCCAACTTCTGTACTCTTGAAAGACTGGCTGCTGTGGGCATTTGAAATCAGACTGCTGACACCAAGGGCATCCTTGAACACTGGAAGATTATTAGGTTTCTTCTAATAATCTAATAATAATGGACTCTTAATAATCTCTTTATTAATAATGAAATACTATTATTAAATGAGAATATTTGTTAAGGGCTTAACATAATAATAGTCTTTGGTATATGGTAGGTGCTTAATAAATGCTTATTACCTTTCCTTGCTTGTGAAGGGGCATAGAACACTATTTAAGGTGATGTTGTTAGTTTCCTAAAAATTTTCTGTCCCACTTTCAAGGCCTTGTGTCTCTACCATGGTTATTATGGCTGTACTCCTGAGCCTTTTTCTGTCTTTGTGATTCCTGATGGTCCATGGTACTGACACCAGAACATGAAGGAAGCTTAGAGGTCATATAGTATGGTGATCTAGTTCTCTATAGTTTTCCACTTTCATAATCTTCTTTTATGTCATGAAGCTGACATTAGTTTTTAATCTTTGGATATGCTATTTTCTTTTCACTCAAACCACAGTAACAATTAAAAGACATCTGGAGAATCACCTGAACTTTTTTTATTCTCAGAAACACACATGAAATCAATAACCCTCTTTTGTATTCTTATTAGCTTAGAGAACTTTGTGGAAGAAGACCTATCTGAATGAGTGAAAAAATGTGAACTGAAGAAGATTTTGAAGAAAATTTTAAGTACAGTTAAATGAAGCTAGTGGGTTGTTACCTAGTAGAATCTCTTAGATCTATCTTAATGACTTAATAAGAATAGTTCATAATTAATCTATTAATGGTTTACATGCAAATAGTTATTTTAAAATTTTATTTACTTAAGTGAATGACAAATTTTACTTGAATTTTTTTTCTATTATACTTTTGCATAGTGAGGCAATTTTACTTTGCAAAGTCTTCAGGGTAGCCTCTCTGAATGATCAAAAATTTCAAATTGACCAGGAAATCTTATCATGGTTCCAAATGGTCTGCTGATGCTGCAAATGCTTATTTCTAACATGAATAGATCCAAATGTTGGCTGAAAATTATGATACCATGATCTTAGAAGAATTAAAATGACAAACCATCCAAAAGGGCAATCAAAAGATAAATAGCAGGTATAGGTAGGCTTCATTGTGTTACCAGTGATTACATGCATGAAAGAAGTGTAGAAGTATAACATTGATGACATTAATAACTAAGAAAAAAAGATGCTCTAGTCATGTGTTTAGAATGAAATGAGAGGCAACAGATAGATAGGTTAGTTGTGCAATGGTACTATTGAGATATTTAAAAAAAACAACATGAACAAGAAAAAATCATTCAGTGCATTGGGTGGATCATCTCTTAAACATTAATGGAAAACATGGGCAAGAACTGGCCAGAATAAGAAGGTATGAAGAAGTTGTATTTTGCATTTTTGGAGGGAGTATACATACTGGTTAAATTATAGGTTCCACAAAGTAAAAATTGGCATAATCTGAATTAATGAGTTTTTATTGTAACTATGTAGCACCTCATGAGCAATCCTCATCCATCTGTAATTGTGATTGAGCGTCCCAGAGAATAATTATCTCATAGTCAATGTACTTTGGGCATCTATGCTCCTTCATTGGCCATCACTAATATGTTTACCTTTAACAAGTAGACAAAGGATATACTTTGTTCAAATTTAAATCATTTCATGGAATAGGATAGTAAGAAAAAGAGAAACAAAACATCTCTACCATAAACTGATAGAACACTCTAATACACCTGAAATCGACTATAAGAGTGGATGTATATATATGGGTCACAAGTAACAAGATGCATATTTAGGGAACATGTGTGACTAGGGGCACTTGTAGGGAGGGCAACATATATATGGATATATGGCCAGAGGATGAAGGAAACAGGGCAATTTCCATCTCCAATTTTACATGGCTATAATACTGCTGATGTGTTTGTGCCATTTCTTCCCTTTAACTGTTCCTTCTAAGGTTTGTTGCATAGTCTACTCCAGACATTGCTCCAGTGAATGCTAGGTGGCTTTTGGCTCCATTGCCTCCAGCTTTTGGCTTAGTGGAAATTCTCAGTAGCTGATGCTCCAAGTAGGATAATGTGCAGGAATCATGTGAACTGTTTTCTTCCTTGTCCAAGGAACAGGATGAAATCAGGGAATTTTTTTCTTTTTAAACTTGTTCTATTGACAGGAACTTTTGAATTAGGGGACACCCATCAGGTGATCCTTAGAGCTGAAATTCCTCCAGAAATTGTTTTCAGCCAGGAGTCTTAGGAATGTACAATCTAGGGAATTCATAGTAACCTTTTCCTCTATACAGAGGTTAGGGTTCGGGAAGTATTTGAATTTCCTTCTTGGCCCTCAGGCAAACATGTGCTACAGCCATGCGCTTCTACTATAAAATGTCACTGCTGACTGGAGGGAAGAAGCTCTTCTCCTAGTGTTTTTTACCCTCTGGAGGAAGTATAAATAGACAGAAACTACCAGGTTTCATAAGAATTCATTCCAAGGATGATTCCTAAGCACTGACTTCTCAAGCTCACTATTTCAGAGGAGGACCAGCTTGGTTTTTAAAGCCTACCAGGGTCAAGGTTGATCCTCAGCCAGTCGCTAATTAGAAGTTCCCCATGTTCCATCACTTGCCTTTTTCCATTGGGCAAGGCCTAATGATCAAATTGTTTAGGAAAACTTCCCAATTTGATCAGGGACTGTCTTTACAAGAAAGAATATAACATATTGTTAGAATAAGTTAGATTTCCATAGAGAATAAAGAATGATGCAGAAATGCAGAAAGACTCTGATAATACTTTTGGAATAATGTTTTTGAAAGTTTTATACATACATATAAACATACATGTATATACATGTACATACATACATGTATATTTATATAAATATATAGTTTATTCATATGTACATATATGTGCATGTATGTATATTTACATGTTTGAAGCCCCAAAGTTCATTGGTGTGCGACTCTTTATTAGTGGAGATCAATTCTCTATATCAGTATAAGGTCTAGGGCAGAGTTGATGAGAGAAGGATATATGTGTGTGTGTATAATATGTTTATGAACAGTAATATTTTTTGCCTTGACTTACAGTTTTTTAAATACACAGATTTTTTATATATCAGCAACCCATTCTGAAAAGTATTTACCTGACTTTAAAAAGTCTACTGGATGGTTTAAAAAACTTAGTTTTGAAGTCGTCATCCATATTTAGACCTTGATCAAGTGTTTAGATGCAAAATTTGATATTTTAGCTTTTAGGATGGACTTATACTAAAAAAGTTCCACTAACCAGCTGTGAGCCTATATAGCATAATTAGGAAAAAAATTCCAAACATAGGCACCTTTCTGTCGAGTCCATAGTAAAACCTCCAGTCCTTTTATGGTTCATTTTCTGGCGTATTGAACATATCAGGATTGATGTCTCCAAATGGATAAAGTAGAATTACAGTTTTTCCCATCTTAAGTTATTCTGAGAGGGTCTGACTTTGATACCCATGTCACTACAGAGTATGTTTAAGAGTGCTTATGCAAGGCTTCACACTTTTGCATTTACTACCCTAGTATTAGTCCTTTTTCACGGCAGAAAGTAAGCATGGATTTAAACAAGGGCAGATCAGGAAACCACCTACATAATAAAATTTGAGTGGCACTGGAGATTCTCAGATACCCACAAATATCTTTTATATCTGAGGATTGATAACTAAGATCCCTTAGTGGGAATAGATCTTAATTTTTTATCTTGGTGCAAATTCCCCTAAGTTATGAGACCAACACTTTAAACTGATAGTGACAGAAGCTAGGTGGTACAGTGGATAGAGTGATAGACTTCATTTTAAATTTGGCCTTAGACAATAGGTGTGTGACCTTGTGCAAGTTATTTAACCTCTGTTTCAGGTTCTTCAACTGTAAAATGGAATAATAACTACCAACTGCCTCGGGTTTTTGTAAGGATCAGATGAAAATAATTGGAAATACATATTCAGCACAGCAATTGTCACATAGTAGGCATATAAAATGTTAGTTACTATTACTATATTTAGACACTGACTCCTTAATATGAATGTCATTCAGATTTTCCCCCAAGAACAAGTGTTAAGAGTGAATGAAAGAAAGAGAGCCATTTAAGGGAAGCGGAAAGAGATGCAATTAAACTTGGGTAAGTAAAATGATAAATTTCATCCTACTTAAAATATTTCTGAGGGATGGCCCACCTGGAATAATCTCTATTACATTTGGGGGTTTTTTTGAGCATAGGTAAATGAGGATGATATTTCATTGAAATCAAAATCACTAGATTCAAATTAATCTTCAGTAGACTAAACTGGCCATTTTTATTCATTCCTAGATTGGCGTGAAGGATAATTAAGATGGCAAAATCTAAGAATAGTAGGATTACTCTCTACTTATCTAAAGTCAATAGATAACGGAAAATTCTTCTATAGGAATTTTCCTCATTGCAGGAGAAATGACTGAGCAGGAATTTGGCTACCAAGCATGCATGAGGTTTAGAGTAGGGTAAGAGAATGTGGGATGTGGCCAGAGTGGGGCACCAGTTGAATAAGAAGAGGGTAGAAGCAGAGAAAAGGAAAAGGGTTAATGGTTCTTGGCTAACTGGATTTGTTTCTCCAGGCCATTGAACTGTGGTAAGAAACCTGGGATGATCATACCCTCTAGTACTCTTTATCTTCTACACTCACTTGTTTGGAAAAACAATAGGAGTCAAGAATTATTCTTAAGTGCCTACTATGTACCAGGCACTGTTCTAGGCATTGGTGGTGCAAGTCCAATGAATGATATAATCTCTACTCCTAATGAGTTTACATTCTGAAAGGGGAGATAAGTAACACAACATTTATATAGCACAAATATAAAGTTGATAGATATAACAATATATAAAGTAGTTTGATACAATGTAGTGGGAGGGGGGCCACTAACAGTAAGGAGTACCAAGAAAGGCTCCACGCATAAGATCATTCCTGAACTGCCTCTTAAAGGAAGAAAGGGACTCTATGAGCAGAAGGAAGGAGGAAATACATTCCAACTATGGAGGATGGTCAGTGCAAAAAGGGATAGGAGAAAAGAGATGGAGCACTAAAGGTGAGGAATACCGAGAGAGCTAGTTTTGTGGAATCACAGAACACGGGAAGGAGAATGAAGTCCAATGAGAATGGAAACATAGTTTGGAGCCAGACTGAGTAGAAATTTAAAAGTTAAGCAGAGGAACTTATATTTTTCCTTGAGGCAACAGGGAAGCCATTGGAGTTGGTTGAGTAGGAAAGTCACATGGCCATAGCTGTGCTTTAGGCAAATTAATGTGGCATCAGTATTTGTAATGGATTCAAGTAAGCTTGAGAATCGAGGCAGGGAGATCAATTAATCTCCAGATGGCTGGATCAGGAGCTGTAGAGAAGTGAGACAGCAGTACTGGGAGACCGAGAAGACCTAGACTTGAGCATATGATGCCATGCCGTTCCATAATGGGTGATGAAGGTTTGAAACCAACCACCCAAATTTTATTCTTTACAATCCTGGGCTTTCTTTGGGTTTGTCTTCAGAAAAAAGTTTAATTTAGGCACTCAAACTGTATTTCTGAATTCTTGGACTGACTTGCTTATAAACCAAAAACTGAATAGGTTACCAAGAAATAGGAGTACAATAGGTCAAGGTGAGTGTTTCAATATAGGTGTTTATTATTCCTTTTGTTCCTTTGGCTATGAATAAAGAAGTGTATACAGTTAAGCCTTGCTTGTGGATGTGATTAGGGTTCATTTAAACTCAGTAGGCACAGGAAGAGATTGGAGTTTCTGAATGTGTGGAGTCACAAACCTTAGCAATCTAATGGGATAAATGCAAATACTTCATCCTCTAAACTAATGAGACAGGCTTGCACAGTCACACACAAAGTGCCAGGAGATGAAAGTATCCATTTTCCTGAGCACATAGAAGCTTGGCATTTCCCTAGAGTGACCTCTAGTATAGGGAAGTATATAATTGCCAGAACATCCCTTGGCCCTTTTCAATGAAAAGGTTTGGGTAAATAAGTAGTAGAATCCTATGATGGTGAAAAAAAATCAATAAAATCAGGTATAAGAAGAAGATAAATAGATAAGGATAATTTACAGACTATATACAGATACACAGACACCATACATACATGCACACACACATATATACATCCATAGTATGTATATTTATGAAGCCATGCCACTTGCTTATTGCTTCCTAAACCTATCTAGTGATTCCTTCACATGACCTTTATTTGTGTAAGTGAAGGATCACAATAGAGCCTCAAATCTTCCTGGTTGCTACACCACTGGGTCTCAGTTTGTAGAGTTATCCCCTAAGCAATGCCCTAGACTTACGTATTTCCATACTCTAGGATGAAGTCCATAAATCTGAACAGTGTTGGGACACTTCACAGGAAAGGCATTGGCTCTAGAGAAGTTGGGCCTCCGGTAGAGAGGAGAATCAGTAACTTAAGACTCTCGGAATTTGCCTATGCCAATGTTCTGACCAAACCTTTTTAAAATGTTGTACTTCAGCAGGTAGGCCTGGGATCAAACTAAAAGGAAAGAAGAAATATAGCCAGTGAGAGGATATCCTAGGAGACTGGGGATGGTAAAAGGTAGAAAACAGGACCAGTTTCATTGGTGTTTCAGAATATCCTTGGGCTATTGGGAAAGAACTGTAATACAATTGATGAGATTCCTAGAAATGCAATAAAAATAGAATTACAAAAACTTCCAGGATGGTCCACATACCTAACAGAATTTAGCAAATGTAAAATAAATATGGACAGGGATCAGAGGCCTTCAGGAAGAAATCATTAAGGCTAACAAGAGAACAATGACTTTAGAACAAATTCTCCAAAGTAGTAGATTAAAAAAAAAAATGCCAGAATTATAACTAAAAATACAGAGGAAGAAGGAAAAAAGGCAAAAGACAACAGGTTTGGAAGAAACTATAAAAATTTTACAATATGTGAATAGTTGAAGATAAAAAATGAAGTGGCTCTATTAAATGTATAGCTTCTTCATTAAAATATATTGAAAAAAATTTTAGCACTAAAATTCAGGAAATAATAGAGGAAAATTGCCAGTGATATTGGAAGCAGATAGTAAAATGTAGATTGAAGATTCTATGGACTGCCAACAAAAAGTACTTCAGAATTTAACTTTCCCAGAAATCATGATCAAATTTCAGAATTACAATATCAAAGAACAAATATTGCAGGCAGTCAAGGACAAGAAAAATTTCCCTTTCTTTCGAAGGAAAAATATTAAAAATGGAATATATTATTCTGAAAACCAAAGATGGGTTTGTATAACATATACTGCAAAACTAAGTCTGATAATTAATGAAAAATTGGACTTTGAAGGGGAAGCTATTGAGTCACTCCTTCCAAAGTAAAGGAATAGACTGGAGTCAGAAGTGTGCTGGAGTCTATTCCTCCTGGTTTGTGTGAACATTTACACTTCAAAAATCAGCATACACTACAAATAAGAGTTTGATTTATTATTTTTTATTAATCATTCAGACTTAAGAAGATGATGTGGGAAATGTTAATAATGCATATAAAACATAAAAGTATGGAATGTGTGTATATTTCCCCTCCAAGAGCTGGTTGCTAAACATTTGCCAGCACACCTTTGAATGGAGTTCCTGGTCTCAAGTTACAGTACAATCTTCACTACATTGACTATGTCCATTAATTGATATTCTTAACAATGAGGTTTATTTTTTTCAAAGATCTATCCCCCCAAAATAATGAGAAGTAGAGAATGGGGGCAAAGGGGTAAAATAAATCTCTAATAGCACTAACAAGTAGGCAAGTTAGAAACTATACCTAAATGTCGTGTGTGTGTATGTATATGTGTGGGTGTGAGGGTGAGAGAGAGAGACAGAAACACAGACACGCGCACACACATACACACAGACAAAGACAGAGAGACAGAGAAAGAGCTAAAAATACAGAGGAAGAAGTTCAAAGGTAAAAGACAACAGATTTGGAAGAATACATAAGAGCTTTACAAAATATGAATAGTTGAAGATAGAATATGAAGTGACTCTCTAAAAAAGTACAGTTTTTCCATTAAAAACATGAGAAACAATATTAAAGTACCAAAATTCAGGAAATAATGGAGGAAACTATCCAGTAATATTAGAAGCAGATAGCAAAATGTAGATTGAAAAGGTTCCATAGTCTGCCAACAAAAAGTAATTAAAAATTTAACTTTCCCAGAAACAGAAATCAAATTTCAGAATTACATCAAAGAAAAAATATTGCAGGCACTCAAGGACAAAACATTTCCTTGTATTTCCAAGGAAAAAACATTAAAAATGGAATATATTATTCTGAAAAACAAAAGACTGGTTTGCATAACATATGCTGCAAAGCTGAGCCTAATAATTAATAAAAAAAATTGAACTTCAAAGGTGAAACAGTTACATTATTCCTTCAAAAGTTAACAGAGGTGAGTAGTGTATACAATGGGCAAACAACAGACTGAAGAAAAATACAAAGATTTAGCTAATAATATTGAAAGATTAAGAAATGAAAGGAATATCTTCATAAATCAAGGGTTTTTTTTTCTTGGAAAGCAAACTTATTATAGTTTAAAATGACAACATTTATTCCAGAGTTGTATACAAGTAATATTATTTCAGATCTTGTGAAAAATAAAAAATTGGCACTGTTTGATGAGAATATAAACCGGGCCCTTTGTTAAACAAAACTTGTCTGTGCTGAGTATTAAAAGAAGATTCATCATTCTTACTAGACAGATTACAGATTGTTTCTATCATCTCTACAACTCAAGTTACTATAAAATTTGAAGACTCTACAATCTATACTGTATAAATGTGTCTTCATGGCATTAAAGTGTTAAAATGCTGACCTACTCCCTATCAGTTTGAGGAGAACTTTAGTTTGTGGAGAACTTAATATGCTTACATGAGTATATTTGCAATCTAAACTCTTTTTTTCTAGCTTGCTGACTCCTTATGGAAAGCTATTTCTTTTCAAAAGACTTGAGTAACTCTAAAGTATATTTTTGAATGTCCTGAGATCTTGGACTTCTTAAAGAGCATTGGCCTCAAAAATCATTAGTCAGACTTTAAAACTGAGTTCTGACAGAGGTAGAGGCAGAGGGAGACAAAGAAAACAAGAACAACCGTATACAATGATTTGAGGAACACAAAAATGAACATTTAGTGGGAGGGAACTCCACCCTCCCCGCATTTTTATTGTAAGTAAAAAAACAGGAGAGGCTAAGTGTGACTTTACAAAGGGAGGGAAGGATTAAAAAAAAAAGTTTAAAGAAAAAAATTTAATGGAAACAATTAGAACACTAAATGTGAATAAATTAAGATTCCTAGGTTAACAAGAAAATGAATAGAAGAATGGATAAACATCCACAATTCTTTTTTTTTTGTAAATTAGAAGGAACATGTGACACAAGATCTGAATCCTTAAAAGAAAAGCTAGGCAAGTTCCAAAAAAATGATTGGTAGTGACCCAACAATGGTAGAAGATATTAATATAGTTCCCACAGAGCTGGATAAATTCAACAGAAAGAAGAATTAAATGATGAATGGCAATTTTTAATTGGGAATATTAAAAATATACCCATTCCCCTGCATTTCATATTATATTCACAAAATTGGTCATGTGGTTAGGTACTAAAGAGTCACATGTGAATATTAAAAAAGCAGACAAAATAAATACCTCCTTTAAAGACCATTACATAATAAAATTAGTGATACATAGAGGAAATATGACCAAAAGAGAGAGATCAAAATGGAAACTAATTAATGATCTTCTGGATGACTGTGCCAAGAAACAAATAATAGGCACAATAAGCAATTAAATTAAAGAGAATGATAACAATGAAAGAAAATATCAAAATTTATGTGATGTACCTTAAATAGTCTTCAGAGAAAAGTTTATATTTCTGAAAGTTATAGATGGATAAAATTATTCATCAATTAACTGATTATACAAATAAAAAGATGAGAAAATAATTAAAACTTCAAAACAGTTACAAAATAAGGAACCCTAAAATTAGAGAAATAGAGAAACTTGAAAATAATGTATAACTGATAAAATAAAAATAAAATATATAACTATTAAAAGATTAACATAATAAAAAGCTGTTAAATAATCTTCTCAAAACAAAGGAGAAACATTGAAATAAACAAAATGTGAATGAAATGAACTCACAACAAATAGGAAATCAAGAAAATTATCAGGAATTATTATACACAATTATATGTCAGTAAAACATTTAAAAATCCCATAGGAAATAGCTATTACCTATAAAAAGATTGTGAATCCAAATAAGTAAAATAAGAAATGGAGATCTTAAAGAATCAATATTAAAAAAAGAAACTGAATAAAGGGAAAAAAAGAACTATGAAAAAGAAAAAAGACTTTTAGTCCAAATTCTGCACGCTTACAATAGCCTACCTTGGTCTCAGAAAATAGACGTTGAAACATTATTCCCTCCTCTAGGCAGAGTTAGGATATTTTTGGAGCAGAATGCTACATGCACTGTCATTTCTTATTGTTTTTCAACTACTTTTCTTTGTTTCAATAAAGGGAACAATCCTAAGGGTCAGATTGGGGGGAGAGTAGTCACTGGGAGAATTCTGTATCCAAGAATGACTGTGATGTAAAAACAAAACAAAAACTTCAGTGAAATACAACAAAAAATGCAGAGGCATATGTTCTTAAATAAATGACTCCAAAAAGAAAGGAGAAGTATGGATACCTCAGATGACAGATAAAATTCACAATGAAGAAAACAGAATGATGACCACGCTATCAGACCTGGGCTATGGGCTGATTAGAGAAACAGACAAATTCACAGCAGGGGGGATTTGGGGTTGTATGAATGATGTTTCCCTTTCCCTCCATAGGTATTTCATGGCGATCTCTGCTTGCATATTTCTGATTTGGAGATCTGCAATGGAGGCACCAAGATGTCTTGAAATAGCTGGTCAAATCAAGATAGTTTGTCAGCAATTGATTTGGTGAATATCTAACATGCCCACTCTGGGATTTAATGACTTTTAATAAGATGTGGGCAAACTTTAAGACAGTCTAGTTAAGTATTTATCCAATTAAGCACTTTACATGTTGGTAGACTAGAAGGTAAATGGATGAACTGACATCGTTCATAGCAAGGCAGGGATATTCTGCATTTTGCTCTTTGATGATAATCCAACCTGACACAATCCAGGAAATTTCAAGACAAAGTTGACATGCCATCATTTGCGGGCACGGTTGTGTCCTTTCTTCAAAATGAACAACTTAAGCAGAGGGAACTATTATCGAGGTTAAGTTTGACATTGTTGACATTTGTCACTTCATGTCATAACCTTAATAATATTTAAACATATTCATGGAGGAAGGCTTACTGATTGTTCAAAACACAACTAAGAATTCTGAAACCTGCAACCTCTTGAAACATTTGCTCCATCAGCAATCAACACATCAGATTTGCTTTGAGAGGTAAGTATTATCTGTCATGTTCCATAGAGGGAAAAATAAAGACAGCTTTTCTAAGGTCTTTGATTTTCCTTTTTTTTTTTATTATTATTCCTTTGTTTGCAGAGGTTACTTACATCACTAACTAAATATGCTGTGAATTTTTCTTTGTCCTTCATCAATCAAAGCAGATCAATTATAAGACCAGTGAAACTGGATCACAACTCCCAGCTACATGGTCATATTACCACTCATATTATTACTAAAAGCCACATCTATATTCCAAACCAAGATACTATAACCCCTTTGTCATTTTCCAATAAAAAAGACCATACCAAATAGGCAGAGCACACCGTAATTAGCAGCTGGCAGAGAAAGCTGTAAATCTGTATGAGTTCTGAACGATTTGCTTACATTGTTGCTTTGTTGACAAATGACACTGTACATGTTAATGTTCCTGAAATGTCCCCATTGCACCTGACGTGCCAATAAATGCCAGCCAGCTGTATGAATTATGGAAATAAGATTTTTGTTTATGAAGGTATCCCAGACATTTATTTTACAGCATTCCTCTAGACAGATTTAATGTCTGGAGTTACATTGAGAAGATATTTGCTACCTGACATAATGGATAATGGATAATGGAAACCTTAAAGGCTCTGTTATTTTTTTCTTTTAATGATGGGACTAATATATATACATGTACATACACTATATATGTACATGTACACCTGCTACATATGCATATATATTTAAATTTGCCTTGTAATCACACATTTTGCTCCCCTTTTAAAACATAGTATTTTTAATGAAATATTAGATTTTTTTAAAAGGTTGGATAGCACAGACATGAATCTTTTATTTAATGATAAAGAATATGTCTAGTAGCAAGTAAAATACGTCTGTTCTATAGAGAGATATCCATTTGCCTTCTAAAGGTTTCCCTTTCGCCAAGTGGCCAACAATTATGTTCCTAGCACTAATTCTAGATTTTTGGTTTTTGAACAAGACCTGATCTTACCCTAGATTTAAACATGCCTATAAAAATCAAAATCTGTCATCTTATGATTACTTTTTTTTCATTTAAATGTATAACATATATATTGTATCTGGACAGAATTTTATTTTCATAATTAATTAATTTGTTTTCAGTTTTCAATAATCACTTCCATAAGTTTTAAATTTTCTCCCCTTCTCTCCCCCCTTCCTCCCCAAGATGGTATGTGATCTTAACATGGGTTCTACACATACATTTTTATTAAAATCATTTTCACATTAGTCATGTTGCATAGAAGAATTAATATGAATGGGAAAAACCATGAGAAAAACCAAACCAAACCAAAACATCACAAAAGAAAAAATAGCCTGCTTCATTCTGCTTTCTGACTATTGTTCTTTCTCTGAATGTGGATGGCATTTTGCATAAAGAGTCCTTTGGAAATGTTTTAGGTTGTTATATTGCCGTGAAGGGCTAACTTCATCAGATACAGTCCTTGCACACTGTGGCTCTTACTGTATATAATGTTCTCTGGTTCTTCTCATTTCACTCAACATCAGTTCATATAAATCTTTCCAGGTTTTTCTGAAGTCCTCCTATTTGCTGTTTTTTTATTTCACAATAGTATTCCATCACCATCGTATACCTCAACTTGTTCAGCCATTCCCTAATTGATGGGCATTCTTTAGATTTCCAGTTTTTGGCCACCATAAAAATGACTGCTATAAATATTTTTGTACATGTGGGACTTTTTCCATTTTTATGATCTCTTTGGGATATAGCTTTAGAAGTGGTGTTGCTGGGTTAAAGGGTATGCATATTTTTATAGCCCTTTGGGCATAGTTCCAAATTGCTCTCTGGACAGCATTATTTTGTGCATATATTGAGATATTGTATCACAGAAGATCAGAGGCAGAAGGAACCATGGAAATCTTGTTACCTACCCTCTTTCAGATGAAGAAACTTAGGCTCACAGATGAGATGCAACTTGTCCACAGTCACAAAGCCAATTATTAGAAACTTTAGGACTTAGAACATAGATTCATTGTTCATTACACCAAACTGTCCTGCCTCTAATTACTTTACTATTATAATCACATCCTTATATATGTGTATATTTATATTTACATTTATATATATTTACAATTACACACACACATATATATATATATATATATATATATATATATATATATATATGGATATAGATATATATATATATATATATATATATGTCCATTTTCCCAACTTTTCTTTAAGATTTTTAAGGGCATTTCTTTCTGCCTTCTCTACTAATGTCATAGGAGTTCTAAATACTCTAGATGCTCATTAAATACTTGTTGATTAATTATGCCCACTCCAAGTCCTCCTCCCCCAATTCAATGAAAACTTCATAAAAGTCTAATGAAGGATTAGGTGCATTCCACCGAGACTCTATCTCTCATTGTTCAATGAGTCACTTGAGTGCTTCCCATGACAAAGTCTCTCTTTGCAAATTCCATTATGATGCTTTATTCTGAGGTCAAATGGACATCTTGAAGGCTGCACCAATGGATGATAAGCTTTCAAAATTTCTACTATACTGAAAAGATTTAGAATAAGGATCATTAAATCAATCAGTCAACATTTACCAAGTGCTTACTCTGTGCCAGGCACTGTGCTAAGCACTGGGGATACAAAAAAAGAGACAAAAGACAGGCTTCTTTACCTTTTTTGTCATGGACCCCTTTGGCTGTCTCTTGAAACTTATAGATGTCTTCTCTGAAAAATGTTTTTGAATGCATACAATAGAATACATAAGAATACAAAGGAACCCAATTTCATTGAAATATGATTTTTTAAAAAAAGTTCACAGATTCTTGAGTTCATAATTTCTAAATAGAATATTGACTCAATGTGGAGCTACCATTTGAGATAGCTAATTTTGAAGAGACATCCTGAGAAAGTCAATCATGAAGCTATCATTTTCCATCATCTCCACCCTCTCCCCTTGATGCTTATTAAGTCCATTTAAGAGCTAGAGAACATGAGATTTGCTTGGATAGAGGAATATTCACACAGATGAAATCATGGAAGTAAGTTCAGCATGACTCAGTCAGCTAGGAAACCTAATTAACAGGGCGTTATGGAAGGACTAGCACATGTGGTGAAAATTAACTGACCTTATGATCACGAAATAATCACTGGTACTGAATTATGCAAACATAACAATAAAGTAAATTAAATAATAATAATTTAAAATTTTTTGTTTTAACATCAAATAGAGTGAAGTTTACATTCTTGCACATGAATATAAATCTACTCCAAGCGTATTCTTTGAAAAATATACTTGCTGCTTTCTTTGTCATGAAACATAACACAGATCTGCTGCTTCCTCTGACATGTATTTCTTTGTAGAAACTGTTTCTTTTCTCAGTTACATATAAAAGGAACCGAAAATATCCAGTTCTAGGCTGCATCTAGAACAGTTGATCTGACTGATTATGTATTTGTTAATTCTGAAGAATTGGTTGACTTTCTGCATAATTAATCCTTGACTCAGAAAAATATTCAATGGCTCCCTATTTCTGTTGGGCTAATACTTCTCTATTTGACAACAAATATTCTCCCTCATCTTTACCTTCTGGCTTCCTTGAAGTCCCAGCTAAAATGTCACCTTGTACAGAAAGTCCTATACTTTCCTATGTTGAATACCTCCAATCTATCTTGTATTTATCTTTTTTGTACTTAGTTGTATGCATGTTATCTCCATTATTAAAGTATAGGGGCTCCTCCAGTGTAGGGGCTGCCTTGTATCTTTCTTTTTCATATCCTCAATGCTTAGTACAGTGTCTGGCACATAGTAGGCAACTAATACATTTTTAATAATTTACTGACATTTAACATACTCTATAATCTGGCTCCAGATACTTGCCTCATCTTATTTCATATCAGATCTCTTCCTGTATTTGTTATCCTAGTTCAAATTGCTGGCTAATTATTTGCCGTATATAACATTCCATTTTCTACCTTTCTAGCTGCATCTGGGGGTTCTCCTTCACCTAGAAGGCACTGTTCCCTCAGTTGTTTCAGACTCTCCAGCTTCTTTCAAACTAGAGTTCTGTGCTTTCCTGACCCCTATAGTTGTTAATTCCTGCTTGAAATTGCTTTGTATTTACTTATTGATAGATATTTCCTTGGGCATCTCCCAGTCAATTGTATAGTCTTTGCAGTCAGGGACTTATTTTGATTCTTGTTTTCAATCCCAAGTGCCTAATATGATGCTTAGCGCATAGTAGGCAATTAAGGAAAGTTTGTAGAAATATTTATTGGAGGGAATCAATCCAATTCAGCAATCATTGACATAAAAACCAGTTTGCTTAAGATAAAATCATACTGGTTTTTTGTCCACTGTTCCACTGATCAGTTAGTAGTCAAAGAACCCAAACCTTTGCATTAGTTATCCCAGCGCTTGAGTCAGGAAGCCATATTGATAATGGATTTAAGCTATTCCAGAGTACAGCCAGAATGTACAAATATCTTAGAAAAATTTCCTACTCAAAACTGTATCTTTAGCCTTGAATCAACTTGACAAATTTAATTCATTTAATAAATATTTATTAAGTAGCTACTATATATAAATCAATGCTAGACAATGGGGATACAAGAACAAAAAACACAACAATCTCTGTCCTCAAGGAGCTCACATTGAATGTTGAACCCTGCTGCCTCAGAAGATAGTAAAGGCAAAAAATTGCTGGCTCAGAATCAGAAGACCTGTACTGAAATCTAAATTTGGCTAATTAGCTAGGAGATCTTAGGCAAATGATTTATACCTCTGTGGGACTTCATGTTCTCATGGGACAGGAAGGCTGCAAAATGACATGAATTAGTGAATATAGTATTTATGTAACAATCCAAAAGTTCCAAGAGGAGAGAGAGGGCTATTACTTGGGAAAATCAGAAAAGGATTTAATGTAGAAGATAGCACATAGCCTGTGCTTTAAGAGAAGATAGAAATTTTGCGTGATGTCTCCCTAAACCATTGCCATATCACTCACCAAGGCAAGACAATGGAACCCTCATAGGATGCTTTGTTCACACACACACAAACACACACATCTTATTCTTCTTTTAAAGACACACTATTCTCTAGAGCCTAAAGATAAAGCAAACCCATTTACACATATCTGCCATTTTCTGAAACTTTGAACTATGGAGTCTAGGTATAATTGAAATATTAAATAGGGAGGGAAACCAAAATCACCTTTGTGACCAAAAGGCAGTCCCCACTGAAATGATTCCTACTCCAAAAGACTCCAGATGGTTAAAATGATGCTTAAGTATATGCTGGCTACAGCTCAAATCTTCTGGTCTACATTGGCCATTATAGAAACGACACCCATACATACATAAAATTATATGCATATATATTAACCATTTCACAGATTTATGTTTGTGTGTATTGTGAAATGAAAAGCTCACAGTCGTAGGTCTATTGTACCCAAAGGGTTAAGACTCTAATTTTTGGCATAGTTGCTCTTGCCTGTGTTTGCTCAAAGGAGGATTAAGGCTAATGTGTAGCAGAGGAGTAATGTAATGAAACCTGGACTATATCTTGCTGCTCCATATACCTGCACAATGGAAAACATGGGAACTCGGCCTCTACTACCCATTTTCCCTTTCTTGTGCATGGAATTCATTGAAACTAATGGGAAGGAAATTATAGTAGTCTCACAGGTCTCTAACAACAGGTCTCTGTATGGATAAATTTAACTTGTCAAGATTCCTTACAGAATGACACAACTAAAGCCAAATAGTCAACTAAGAATAGCTAAAATCCTAAAAAAAAGTATTCAATTCCCTTTCTCCAGTTAAATAAAACCAGACGCAGAATGGACAAAAAAGCCATAATTTGACTAAAGATGTACCCAAGTGATAATGTTGCTACTTATGAAGCTTTGAAGTTAAGCAAAAGCTAAATTATTACTTGTAGGAAGTCTTATTTCACTGAAGTTTTGTAATTTCTTTGTTTCTTAGATTTATCAGGGTCTAGTTTTAAAGAAAGGGATCCTTAATAACCAGTTTTCTGACAGCCTGTTATAGAAGTTTTAAAAATCCAACAACAAGTCCAGCTGCCTAAATTTAAAGACTGCCACAATTAAAGTTGTACATTAGAGAAAATGAGCTTGGGATACTATAAGAAATACAGGCCTTGAATTTCCATACAAATGACCAAACACACACCCATTGCAATATACTAAAGTGAACTGAGAACCAGAGGAATTAGTACTTTTAAATTGGGCAAGAAAACTGGAAAATAAAAAGATTCCTGAGGCACTAATCCTCGTCAAACTTCCATTTTCAGACATTTGATCATGGTGCCACAAGCTGAGTAGAGCATGGCTTTGTTCATAAAAGCAACGTATATTGATGGTAACGTTTGCTAGTTGGGCATGAAATGGCATGAGTATATGAGATGACCTTGTGAGATGGAAGGACAAATGCATCTTACTGAAACAGATAAGGAGTAGAGGATTATTAGTGTGAGGAGTTTTAAAAGTACATGTAAATATCCAGTAAGTAAGATGTGGTGTGCCAAATGAAGTATTTTCAGGCTCTGTCCAGCACACAATGCCCTCAGATATTCATCCTGGACTGGAGTCTTCATTTATATGAACCAGTGACTGGGTAGAATATAAATAAAAGCATAGTCTTCTCCTCTTCTAGGTATTAAAGCAAGAAAAACTCAGTAATTTTCTAAAAGCTGTTTAGAATCAATAGCAATGATAAATAATATTCACCAACTTCTAAGGAGGCATATGTATACATCCATAAAGATATATGACAGAGTTAGTAAGGCAAATATTTGCATAAGATCCCAGATCTAGGTTTGGGAAAGGGTCTTAAAGGATGTTCAGACTAACAACCTCTTTTAAAGATGATGAGGCTGAGAGTCAGAGAGGTTAAGGAGCTTGGCCATCACAGAGTTCGTAAGCATCAGAGTTGGGACTGGCTCCAGAGTCAGTGCTTTTTCCCCCCATACCCTGCTGCCTCAGAAGATAGTAAAGGCAAAAAATTGCTGACTCAGAATCAGAAGACCTGTACTGAAGTCTAAATTTGGCTAATTAGCTAGGAGATCTTAGGCAAATGATTTATGCCCCTGTGGGACTTCATGTTCTCATCTCTATAATGGGGACAATAGTATTTGTACAACTGAACTCTTAGAGTTGTGAGACTTAGAAAACTATAATGTATGCCAAAACCTTTTGTTGCAATAAAGCCCTTTATGTATAATCTACTAATGTTGTTATTATGATGAGATACCTACTTTAGACAAGATATTACACTAGTTGCTGCAGGGAATTATTAAAAATTACAAGAGGAAGCCCTTACCTTCAAGAAACTTGCAGCTCAGGAAAGGAAAACTGATTAAATATTGATTAATTATGTGTGTTCATGTGTGTCTATATGTGTGTGTGTGTTTATATATAGAGAGATGTATATGCATACATATATATACATACATATATTTTTATATATGTGTGTGTGTGTATGTATGCATATACACACGTACATTTCAACAGAGTGATGTCATTTTAGTCCTCTTTGAGAAGGAAGGACAACAACCAATCATCTACTTGATGAGTGATGATACTTTCCCATAAAACTCATGAGGTGAAAATATCCAAAATGGCTCCAGCAGAAATTCTAGCAGAAGGTGCTCTAACCCAGTGCTGAACTTTCAAAGAAGAGGAGAGATGACCAGGGCAGGGCGGTGGTGGTGTGATAAGGTCATGGAGTCAAGACCCAGGAAAAGCGACCAGATCAATCTCATTTCACATCTTTCCTATCCTTGACTATATTCTGCTGCTCCATTGTTAACAAATAAGCCAGGAAAAGCAACTGGAATCCTATAAAACACGGCTGATAAAAAGCATGCGAAGATGCATTTGGATTGAGAATCAGAAGTTTCTCCCTGTGACAGAACTGAGTCGAAAAGTTATATATCAATCTTCCCCCTCCTCTTACCCAAACTTCTCTGTTAATTTGATCACAACCCTCTTGTAGGCCACAAATGAATTAGTTTTTGGAAGCATTAAAAAAATCGGAATGCACTAATTTGTTTGCTTCTAGTGTGTGGTAATTGACTTGTGAGGTTTAGGCATTTGAACAATGTCCTAAAATTTCTGGGTTTGGATATGGGTAGTCTGGGTCTAAGAGAAACTGTGGGTACCTAGCCATATAGTAGCTGTTTAAGTATCTTTCCAATTTTATTTCTTTGAGTGATTCTAAGACTATGAATAAAATTGCATTCCATTTGTTCAATTGACTTTATTGCACTAGACATGTCTATGTTTCAGTGCTATATTATGGAGGTAGTTTCCAGGATTGGGGAATCAAAGCTATTATGATTGGATAAATCCACAATGACCACTCTCCTTAGATATGCTTGGCAACCCAGAGATAAGTGGAGTTGGAGGATAGAGAGGTCCCTTTGTCAGAGAACTATAGAGACCTTGATAGTTCCCCAGAACTCCCTGTTGTGTTGAGTTGAACACATATTTGCTAGAGTGTATGTGGAACTTCCAAGTGGTTAGATGTTTTGGTGAACAGGTCAAATTAGCTAATAGTTGACTGTATCACTGATGATTGAATAACCATAGTTCATATTGGTTTAATTCTTAAAGGTTTATAAACTACTTTCCATACCACCATCATATTATGAAAGAAGTATTATTCCCTTTTTATGGATGAGGAACTGGGGCTCATGCCAAACACCTTTTCTATGGTCACATAGCTAATACCTGTCAAAACTAAGACTTGAAAACTGATCTAGTTATCTTTCCACTACAACGTGCTGCAAGATATAACCTATAATTGGGATATTATGGTATATTTGTTTGCAAAATTACATTACTTTATAGGTACCTCTCCTACATGTAGGAGAGGCAGAGGCCAATGTACTAGCTTAATCAGATGTTGAAAGTGGCTGGAGCTAGATTGGGAAGACTATGCAGAGAAAATAAGTAGAAGTGTGGAGGAAAAGAGAGACAGTATTTAGTGGAAAGAATAATTCCTGGCAGGAAGAAGCTAGAAAAGGAACAGTAAAGAAGAAAAATTTAGTCATTTAGTCAATCCACGAGCATTTGTTGTGTTTATTCTGTGAAAGAGAAATATACTTAATAAAAAAGGGAATAACTAATGTGAGAGTAGGGATATAATTGAATAAATCAATATAATTACCTACCCAATTTAAAATAATTGATAAAGTGCTTTGGTACCTTATTCAGGTGGGAACCCAGGTCTATTGCATCAAATCAAAGACAGTCTAACTAAACGTAAAAATCTTTTGATCAATTTAGATCTCTCTGATGAACCATTGTATGAACTGAAAGAGATGGTGTACAGGAAGAGCATTTGAATTGTTAGAAGTTTGGTCACTCCCTGGAGATTACCTATGAAACATCAAGCCAGTTGGACCTGATTGAAACTTGTAGTGGAGTGAACATCTGGTGGCAGAGCTGCTTCTGAAAGGAATTGCTTAAGGGGAGAAGTAAACCTTCTTATCTTCAGCTTTGGCCTCCTTCCTGCTGGCCTGGACTAGAGTAGGACATTTGGGAATATGTAGGGACCAGAGCATAGCATTTTGTCACTTGACTCATTTACTCAATTAGTCTCCCACCTGATACTTAGGGAAAGAAGAAACTCCCTCCTAAGGCAATCTCATTTATTTTCAAGACTTAAAATATCACCTCTAAGCAGATGACTGACTGCCAAATTTATGCCTCTGGTCTTGATCTTTTTCTCCTGAGCTCCAGACCCACACTTCCAACCGTCTACAAAATATCTCCATCTTTTGGTAACTCAAATTTAAATAGTCAAATCTCACAATATCTCTTTTCACTTTCTTCTGATATCAGTACTATTAGTCAAGTGTAGGTCCTATTAGGACTTGCCTAGACTATTGCAACACTTTTCTAACTGGTTTTTCTTCCTCCTGCCTTTAACTTCTTTAAGTCATTCTTCACATCACTATCCGATTTTATCTTTCTTATGTACAGATCTGGACCATATCAGTCCTCTACTTAAAACCTATCAATTACTTCCTAATGCCTACCATCAAAATTTCAGATTCTAGCCTTAAATTCAGGACCTAAACATTATTTACTAATATAGATGGTATTAACCTTTGACATAAAACATCCCTTCTTCCTCTTCAAAAAAAGAATCTTATACAATTTCCCACAAGTACATATAGAATCCAGTGGAAAGTGGATTTAAGCTTAGTCTGAAAGCATGGCCAAAGATAAAAGGCTCATGATTACCTGGAAATGTTTTTCCCCCTTTGTAGGAGCCTCAAGAAGTTCACTTAGGCATGGTGTAGTTTCCTATGAGTCTGTGTTGTTTGGCTTTGGCTGCCAATGCAGACAATGTCATTGGTTGATCTGGGGATGCTACTGTGAAAATGATGGTAAAATCAGAAGTCTTCTTGACCTCTAATATTTGCAAAGCCATCCTCTAGCCAATGTAGGGTGAGGGAGGAGACCTAGGCTGAAGCTAAAGCAAATGTCTTTTTATTACCACCCTCACCCCTACTCCTTATCTTAAGGGTTCTACTAGAAGACAGCATTGGCTCCAATATTGGAATTACTGGTTCTCATCTAGTTTGATATTTTAATGACAACCTCTGCCATATCATAGTTTTTTCGGCCTATCCTGTAGTACATTTAAGAACTTCTATATTTTTTAATTAAAACTTATGATTGAGAATTTTTTTCATCTTGTCAAGGTAACAGGGTATCTTATCACTTATTTTAAGTGGTGATAGGGTGACTTGATTGATTGAATCAACTGTATCTTTTATACCTGATTCATAGTCAAAAATGATTCCCTGCTTCTAACACTGCATTAGATTTTAAGCTTGATGAGGAAAGGGGTTATGGCTAGTAGCAAGACTGACCTTCCTTCTTTTCCACTTTCCCTTCTTTCATTCCCTCCATCGCTTTTCTCTTACTACTTTGAAGTACTGAGAAAATGATCTACATTCCCTGCCCAATTCTTTTTACCTTAGATGTGATGGCTTCAACTTTGGTAAATTTTTTTTGTTTTAAATTTATTTAGTATTTTATTTTCCCTAGTTACCTGTAAAAACAATTTTTAACATTGTTTTTTAAAACTTTGAGTTCCAAATTCTCTCTTTTCCTCCCTTCCCATCCCCATTCACAAGGGAAGCAATTCGGTATAGGTTATACACCAGTAGTCATGCAAAACATTTTCATATTAGTCATGTTGTGAAAGAAAACATAGACCAACAAAAAACCCTCAAGAAAAATAAAGTTAAAAACAAGTATGCTTCAATCCATATTCAGACACCATGAGTTCTTTTTTCTGGGAATGGACAGCATTTTTCATAAATCCTTTAGAGTTGTACTGGTTCATTGTATTGCTGATACAGTTAAGTCATTCACAGATGATCATCTTACAATTTTGCTGTTACTTTGTACTTTGCACCATACATTTTACTTTGCGTCAGCTAATGCCAGTCTTTCCAGGTTTATAGCACAGTAGTATTCTGTGACAATCACATTACCACAATTTATTCAGCCCTCACCCAATTGATGGGCATCCCATCAGTTTCCAATTCTTTACCACCAGAAAAGAGCTGCTATAAATATTTTTGTACATATAAGGTGTAATGTTAATGGGTTTTATGTTAATGGGACTTAAAGATCTTTTCCACCCATTAATAGACCTCACATGGAGCCCACTGAGGGAGGAACTTGTTTAAAGAGAGAGTTTGCTTGTGAGGAAGTTTGCTTGCCTGAAGACTTTCACACCTTTTGGTAATTAGGCACTGAAGCCTGTGGGTTGTGAGGTCTTCTGGTTCTCTCTCTCTCTCTCTCTCAAAAAAAAAAAAAAAAAAAATATATATATATATATATATATATATATATATATATATATATATATATATATATATGAGATGAGATTTTGCTTTAGGGGCTTACTCTTTGGAAGAATTCTCACATGATATGACCCGATGAGACTCTGGGTAGCCATTAAGAAGCCTCCCAACTTTGAAAACCCAGATACTGGTGCTTCTCTCCCTGGTAACTGTGGATGTATGTAATGGTCAGAATCTGTCTGTTGGTCTCTAGTGTATGTATTCCTTATGTTCAGAGAGTTAGAAACCCCATTTGTTGGTCTTTATTTCTCTGCTTGTATTTTCTATGATCATTAATATAATTAAATGTAATTAATCAAAAGTTGCTTTCCTTTTAGAAAAGCAGATCTAAGAACCTCTACAGCAGGCCCTCCTGTATAGGCCAAGGTACTTGCTGCTATAATAGGTCATTTTCTTTTTTGTGTTTTTAACTCTTTTGGGATACAGACATGGTATTACTAGGTCAAAGGATCAAGTTTAATAGCCTTTTGGGCACAGTTTCAAAATGGTTTAATCAGTTCACAACTCCATGAACAGTGCATGAATGTTTCATTTTTCCCACATCTCCTCCAACATTGTCATTTTTCTTTTCTATCCTAGTAGCCAATCTAATAGGTATGAGGTAATACATCAAAATTGTTTTAATTTGTATTTGTCCAATTGATACTGAGTTAGAACATTTTTCATTTGACTGTAGATAGCTTTGGTTACTTCATCTGAAACCTGTTCATATACGTTGATCATTTCTCAGTTGGGGAATTGCTATTACTCTTAGAAATTTGACTTAATTCTCTATATGTTTGAGAAATGAGGCCTCTATCAGAGAAACTTGCTTCAAATTTTTTTTTCAGAGTTATTACTGCTATTGACATTTTCCTCCATTCTATTCCTCCATGCCATTTATTCTATTCTCTCTCCTTTCATCCTGTTCCTCCTCAAAAATGTTTTGCTTCTCCTAGCCCTCCCCCAACATGATCTCCCATCTATCACCCCTCCTCCTTTCTCTTATCCACTTCTCTTTCTACTTTACTGCAGAGTAAGACAGATTTTTATGCCTAATTGAATGTGTATGCTCTCCCCTCTTTGAGTCAATTCAGATGAGAATAAGGTTAACTCATTTTTCCTAACCTTTCCCTCTACCATAAAAGATTTTACTTGTTTCTTAGATCTGAGATAATTTACCCCATTCAATCCCTCACTTTCTCTCACCCTTAATTTTATTTTTTTAGATATTATTCCTTCACATTTGTCTCATACCTGTGCTCTCTGTCTGTATGTATTCCTTCTAACTGTCCTAAGAATGAGAAAGTTTTTATGAGTTACAAGTATCATCAATCCATGTAGGAATGTAAGTAGTTTAACTTTATTAAGTCCCTTATACTTTCCCTTTCCTATTTACCTTTTTATGCTTCTTTTGAGTTTTGTTTTTGACAGTCAAATTCTCTAGTCAGCTGTAGTCTTTTCTTCAGGAATACTTGAAAGCCCTCTATTTCCATGCATGTCCATTTTTCCCCCTGAAGGATTATATTCAATTTTGTTGGGTAGGTGATTCTTGGTTTCTAGATACTTTGCCTTCGAGAATATCATATTTCAAGTCCTCTGATCCTTCAGTGTAGAAGCTGCTAAATCTTCTGTTATCCTGACTGTGACTCCATGATAGTTGAACTGTTTCTTTCTGGATGCTTGTAATATTTTCTCCTTGACATGGGAGATTTGGAATTTGGCTATAATGTTCTTGGGAGTCTTCATTTTGGGATTTTTTTCAGAAGGTGATAAGTAAATTCTTTCAATTTCTACTTTATAATCTGGTTCTGGAAATTGGGCAGTTTTCCTGAGTAATTTCCTAAAAACCAATGTCTAGGCTCTTTTCATGATTATGGCTTTCAGGTAGTCCAGTAATTTTCAAATTGTCACTCTTGGATCTATTTTCCAGGTCAGACTTTTTTCCAATGAGATATTTCACATTTCTATCTATTTTTTTTTCATTCTTTTAGCTTTGTTTTATTGTTTCTTGCTTTCTCATAAAGTCATTAGCTTCCATTTGCTCAATTCTAATTCTTAAGAAATTATTTTCTTCACTGAGCTTTTGTATCTCCTTTTCCATTTGGCCAACAGAACTTAACTTTTTAAGAAGTTTTATCTTCAGTGAATTTCTGTGCCTCTTTTTCCATTTGCCCAGTTCTGCTTTTTAAGGCATTCTTTTCCTCATTACCTTTTTGTACCTCTTTTACCATTTAGCCTAGTAACTAAAGTTATTTTCTTCAGAGTTTTTTTTATCTCCTTTACCAAGCTGTAGACCCATTTTTCATGATTTTCTTGTATCACTCTCATTTTTCTTCCCAACTTTCTACCTCACTTACTTGATTTTCAAAATTATTTCGAGAATTTTTATGGTCTGTGACAAATTCATTTATTTTTTGGAGGCTTTAAATGTAAAAGCTTTGACTTTGTTACCTTCTTCTGAGTGTTTTGATCTTTGTTGTTTCTGTAGTAACATTCCATGGTCAGGATGTTTTTTTTTCTTCTGTTTGCCCATTTTCCAGCCTATATTTCTTGATTTTTAACTCTTTGTTAAAGTAGGACTCTGCTTCCAGGGTAGACAACATGCAGACCCATTGGGTTTTCAGCAACTGTTTTCAGACATACTTCTAGGGAACCTATGAGTTTTCAGTTCTTCCAAGGTGGGATGATCTAAGGAGATATGAATTTAGTATTCTCCTAGCCTGTGCACTAGTCTATGAGTGACCAGAATCCCTATTTTCTGCCCTGGAACTGTGATGAGGGTCCCTGCTCCACTTTGGTTGCAAGCTCTGATGTGTTAGTGTTCCTCACCCTGGCACTGCCCCTCAGAACTACAACTTAGATTTGAGTATGAGCAAAGTAACAGAATTCTGCCTGCCCAGTGCCCACAAAGAGGCCCTTGTAATCTTCTAAACAATTGTTTGACCCCCTTACCATCTATGGGCTGAGAGCTCCAGGAGGAGCAGCTGTCACTGCTGTCTGAATCAGTGGTTCCCCAGGCCTGCTCCTGGTTTGGCTCTGCTGGTGCAGCCTGATGTGGACTGTGCTTCATTCTCATTCTGGTGCAACAGACCTTTCTTGCTGATCTTCTAAATTGTCTTTGGCTAGAAAATTATGTCATCCTGTCCTTTTGTGGGTTCTGCTGCTCCAGGACCTTTTTTTATGGCGTTATCTAAAGGTGTTCAGAAAGGTTTTGGGGAGAGTTCAGATGAGCTGCTGCCTTTCCCCCCCACCATCTCGGCTCTCTTTCCCCCTTCCCCCTTGGTAATTTGAACAGATATAGCCACACATCTCAGGAATAAAAATGACAATAACAAGAATTATATAACTATAGAATATATAAAACTTTAAGTTTTACGAAATACTTTACAAATATTTTCTCATTTCAATCCCAAGAAGAGTACTGAGGAACTAAGACAATTGGAAAGAAATTTGTGAATATGCCAAGTCATCAGATTGATGGGGTGTGTTCACTCACATAAGAGACACACTGCTCAGATCCCTGAAGAAAAGGGGACAATAGAATATGAGCTCCTTGGATTTCTTCGTAACCCTATGTCTAGAATATAGTTAGTAGTTAATAAGTACTTGTTGACTTACTTTCCTACTTAAGCTTTTGGTCAACATATCTCAACCTGTTGTCAGAGACTAAGACCTACTTAGAGATGAAAAGGGTGGAATGTTCTTGATTCCATTTCCAATTACTGTGAGATGAGAACAGATGCCCTTTGTCTGGTTCTCTGTGCTGAATGCAAGGAGAACTGTGTATCTTGCTAAGACAGAGAATCTCTGGATGATACCTTTCTATATCAGCAGGCAGAGGACCAAACAAGAAAAGAATTTTTCTCAGCTAAAGATTCATGAAGTCTGGAGAACTATAATACACCAGTTACAGAAATTATGGTGTAGGGTGCTGCCACCTTTTAGAAATTGCTTAGAATTACAGGAGAAGAGACCTACAATTTTATTGCAAGGTAAAAGACCCTAAAAGACCTATCTAGTGTGTAAATTATAAGTGATTGAGGCTATATTTATCCATAGAGATAGGTTGATGATTGATAAGTATATCATCACTATTATGAATTTTATTTCTCTCTCTCTCCTGTTACACACATAGACGTATATATATACACACACACACGCACACACATCTTTCGCAAATTTTTGAATTGGGCTTACAAAGGAAGTTGGTGACAATACATTGAATGTCATTTGATGAGTTTCCTAGATCTCTTGGGGAGGAGTCAAATAGGCAAGCAAAGGCCTAAATTCTACTTGTATTTTAAATTGGAATCTGTGTAATAATGTGAGAGGCCTTGTCAGGCATAAGGATTGGGATCTCACTTATCCTTGCATCTTCCAAAGTACATAGCTCCATAGGTAGTAGGTGCTTAACAAATTTGTTGTTAATACTTAATAAATCTTAAAGTTTTATATAGATACGATTTACTAGAGTTATTACTATTTGTTGACTTTAATAGTTTTGATGGGTAAATACTTTAGAAAATTGAGAAGAAGTAATCACCACCATGGGCTGGGTTATTTGTATGACTTAATGGAGGCTACTATGATCCTATCTTACATTCCAGCAAGACACCAAGGTCTACTGGACATTTTATCAACTTCTCTATGGTTACTTCCCTTCTGACCACCAGCAACCTTCTGGACTGAACTTAAAAAAGAACATTCCTCTTACCTAAAGGAATTAATTCACTTGGTTTTTAAACTCAGTTGTCCTGAGACATGGATGAGGATTTTTTTTAAAAAATTCATATCATCCTGTTGTATTTTGTCCTATACCATGTTTCACAACTCATCTTGCTATCCACAAGGACACCAGGGCTGATTCAGCATAGGCATTTCTTGTATGCATACCCTGTCCCCTCCCAGCTTTCTACTTTTTTCTTTGGGAACACTAATCAAATCAATACTGCTGTTGCTACTGGAAAGGGAATGACTGTCTACTGCCTTATGGTTCTATTTATAATCCTGTGACTACTTAGACTAAAACTCTCTTGCCTAGCATCTACTCACTTTTATGTATTGTATTATCTTTTAGAATGTAAACTCATTTAGGGCAGAGACTATCTCTTTCATATTTGTATCCCCAGTATCTAATACAGTGCCTGGCACAGAGTAGGTGCTTAAAATGCTTGTTGATGATTGACTGATAGAAAAAGTGGAACGTGATAATAGCCCTGGGCATAAAGATAGGATTTATACCTGGACAAAGCATTCTTTCTCTTTTTCTGCAAATACATATATGTGTGTGCATGTATGTATATATATATATATATGTCCATATGTATGTATACACACACACACACACATACATATATATATATATATATATATATATATGTATATGTGTGTGTATATGTATGTGTTTAAGTAAAGCAGAAATTTGGAGAGGAGAATGTCATGAGAATTCTTGTCCTAGAGGTAAGTGAGCATAGAGGACTACTATGGATAAGGAATACTACAGAGCAGCGTCTTTAGACCTCAAGGATATGTCTAGATTACCTAATAGCCAAAGGATGATGACTATAGTGTGCCCTTAGGTAGGCGAAGTGAAGGGATTAGTCAATGTATCGAATCATTATGAAGATGGACAATTCATAACATTCTCCTTCCCCTCCCCCAGCCCTTTTCCTTGAGAATGAGTTTTTTTAACAAAATAAAAGGAACAAAGCAGATAATTTAAAATGTTCTATTTAGTATCACTCAGATCTCAGAGCTGGGATGGACATTTTCCCACTTCTAACAAAAGGAATTTTCTCTATGCCATCCCAGACAAAGTGTGACTAAGATTCCACTTGAATACTTCCAGTGACAAGAAGCTTACTACTTTATGAAACAACTTGTTTCCACTCGTAGTCAAAAGAAAATAGAGTTAGCAAAGCTACCGTATTTGGATAATTTAGAAGTTAAATATGGTCAGCTATCAATTGTCTATAATAATGGAGAGGCACAATGCCATGGATTTCATCAAACTGGATAATCATTAGTTATTTACATATTGTTTATAACCATGTGTAAATTTCAAAAATTTACTACAAATATGTTAGTCTTTCTAATTATGTCTTGCCTTTGCTTTTAAAATAAATTTTTTCTTTCTTGAGTGCACAGGTTGATGACACAAAGTAATGGTTTGGAATTATCTTTGAGTAACAAGAACACCTCCTGAAATTAAAAAAAAAAAGTTTTCCAAGACTAGAAAAAGGGGACCTATATGGTGCAGGAAATAGAAAGAAACACAAGAGATTGAAGGAAAAACAATCCAGATAGCCTTTTGTTCTCATAATTTGACCATTTCTCATAATTGGATTATAATTGTGTGTGTGTGTGTGTGCTGCTCAAACTAGATCAATTTACAAAGGAAAAAATGATTGAGTTTTTTAAAAAATCTATTAGTAGATAGATTAATGTTGGATAGTAACCAATCTTTAAACATGATCTAGCATTTCATATTCATTTGGGATAATTCTTCATTTAAAATCTAGCTGCAGGAAACAGTGAATAAAATGTTGAGATGCTCCTGGAGAAACAAATATCCCTTAGTCCATATTTAACCATCAACCCAGTACTAGACTTTTGGCTACAGATGAAAATAGATGGCATATAAAATGGTGATTAATTCACACTTAGACAAAAAATGAAACCAGTTTGAATGTACCAGATAGAGATTAGATAGAGATTCCTGGGTTGGAATTCCACCTCTGCTACTTATAATCTTTGCGACCTTGGACAAATCATTTCAATAGCTTTCCTCACCTGTAAAATCAGACTTGAACTGTATGATTTGTAAAGTACTTTCCAGTTCTACAGCTAATATCTTATAGTCATTATATTAGAATACTCTCTAAATCAGAAAACACACATAATTCTACTGATCTGCATCTGCCATCCCTTCTTTAAAACCTTCTTTTGTCTGTGCTCTCCATATTTGGTCTACATATTGAAATCAACTAAGATAAAGTTTAAGGACTGTTAGGATCTAGTATAACAATATCCAAGTATGTGCTGCAGGGGCTTGATCCCCCTCACTTCCCCATATTCATTACATTACATACTCAAGATCCAAAGATGTTCTTTTAAAAAGATTCAGCTAAGTTAATAAAGGTGTCATCTAACTTTCTGATCCATTTTAAAATGAAATCAAACAATGCCTTTTTTTTATAACTTGACTTTCTGTAAAGGTAACAGATCATAAAAAAATCTGTGAAACTATGACTGGCAACAAACAAATTAAACAATGACAATGTAATAAAATCAAATGGCGGCCGTTCTCCTCTGGTGGAAGAATTGCATCTTCGCTGGGACTAATCCATCTTGCAGAAAACAATTTTAAATAATATGTAACATATGGATTCAACTTTTATTATTCTTCTAAAAGAAGACAATTATATTTATGTGATAAACTGTTCAGTGTTAGTAGCATAATGTTTGTATTACTGGCCACTTAAATAATCTTTGGCATACTTTATATCACATAGCAGCCTCTGGTTCTTCTGAAATTCATCTTCCAAAGTCAGCTCTGTCTGTTACCACAGCACAGTGGTCCCTGGGCTGTTTCTTTGGGGCTTTCACGGGGAAAAAAAGCACGGCAGGTAACATTGCTGTAAAACTAGACGTGTGAAGAATTTTTTTTTTTAGCTGCAGTTGCTCTGGCAGCATGCTTACCCAACTCCTGTACCCCTGTTCTCCCTACACTCTCAAGTCTCTCTTTTCTTTTTTCCTTCTCAGAAAGAGAAGTTGGAGCCTCACAGACAACACTGGAGAAAATGAAGGAAAAACAGCTTTTGATGTTCAGCTTTTAGGGAAGGGGTTATCACCTGAGGCTTACTTTGAAACACTCTGAGGTAGGTTTTCACTAGCCTCCTCCATTGCCCTGGTTGACTTTTTCTCTCCTTTATTTTACTTGAAAAGATTATATTTTGGAGAAGAGCAGATAAAAGCTAAGTTTTAGGGAGAGAGAAAGATAGAGACAGCAGTCTGATACATTGTGCTCTGGAGTCGTCCCTCTCTAAAGGATTGCCTGGAAATAATAGAAAGGTTTGTCTGCACAGCTCCTAGTTTGACTGGGTTTGAAACCTGCAGACATTTCTAAATAAAGGGGAGAAAAGGCTTTCCAAATTGTCCTTCTGAGTTATTCTCAAGCTCCGTTGGCTGCATAGACAGGGTTTTCTCTGTGTGTAGGGGAGATGAGATTCATGTAGTCCTCTGCTATCTTTGCTCAAGTTGCAGATGGGGTGATGTTTTCTATGACCCTTCATCAGCACCCCAAAAAGGGAGATAAATAATGCTGATAATTATAGGTGGGGAGTCTGCATTGAGTTTGGAAAGGAAGCGGTGGGTAATTTCAAACAGGGTGCCCTCCAATTTTGATTAACTGTCACCGAAACAGGAATTACCACAATTCCGAAATCACATCCACCAACAGACACAGAACAGCATCTGTGGATGATTTCTGCCCCACCACCCTCAAATTTCTCTCCCACCCCTCTGCACCCCCCCCCAATAAAAACACAGCCCTGGGCCTGATGCTTCCAATTTAGAACAATCATGCCTCTCACTGGTCAATGCCTGGCACAACACCAGCTGTCAAAAACACACATGAAAGGTAAGGGGAATTTGAAACATAAAGCCCCATCGTGAAAAGAAAAGCTTCTCTTAAATCTTCATTGCTCAAAGGAGACTGCTGTCTCACACTGCCCAGAACTTGGTGGCAAAGATTTTTTTCCTATTTTGGGGGATGAAAATCTAATGTGTTTCAGGAAAGGAACAAAAAAAAAAAAAACCACATCCCTTAGTATTCTGAGTTAAAGAGGACAATACGATTGAAACCTCTGTGGGAAGAAATACAGAATGAAATCACCCCAGTCCTCTGACCTATCCCACCTAGATTCTGAGAATCTGAATTTGGAGGACATAGTATATTATTTTTTCATTGTCAAAGTGAGAGTCATAAGGGCTGATTTCTTTTTATTTCCCTCCCAGAGTTCTGTGCCTTAATCTGTTATTGATCTAGTTCAGTGGCTTTTTTTATATTCTTGATTCCATTTCTACCACTTACTCCCTGTATAACCACGGGAAAGTTACTTAAAGTCTGGTACCTCAGTTTCCTCATGTGTAAAATGAGGGAGTTGGATTAGATGGCCTTGAAGACCCATTATACTTCTAAATCTATGGTTTTATGATGTTTTGGTCTTCTTCCACTTCTGACTTTCAGTTTCCTTCAAAAATAAGCTCATGTGCTAATTTTTATGGATCTTCCCTACTGCTACCACAAAAATTAACTTAGATTTATTTGTATACAGTTTGTATATACCTACGCAATTTGTCTCTTTGGGGTCAATGTAAGCTTCTTGAGGACAGAGACTTTTTCACTTTTGTCTATATCACTAGCGACTAGCACATATTGATAAATAATAGACACTTAATACAGGCTTGTTGATTGATTACAACTGGCTAATTATTTTGTTAAAATATGCTAATTGGCTTCACTTAATAGCTATTAATGGAAATGTACAATCAACCAAGGATTTATGGAGTGCTTACTATGTACCTAAGGCTAAGGTACTGTGTTACAATAATATGAATAAAATTCTTCCTCTTCCTGCCATGAGCTGTACAACTCTTTTCTTCTACTTTATTGAGATTGCGGCAATATAATCATAATCATTCCTTCACTCCTCAATACTTCTCTAACTTCATTAAGTTCATCTTCCCTTCCAGTATCAATGAATGAAGAACTCCACCTCCCTATCAATACTAAGGCTTCTACCTGCACTCTTGATCCCTTTCTTTTCTATTTTACTCCAGGACATTGATCCATCAAGTCCAGCCCCTCTTTCTTCTCCAATATCTATTTACTATCTTTCTACCTTATGCCTGCATTCTCAGGTTGCAAGGCCTTTCCTCGAGTCCCTTGGCACTCAAGTTGTTGTCAGATTGCAGATTTAGAGTTGGAAGAGACATTTGAGTTCAACTAGGTCAGCTCCTCATTTTACAGATGAAGAAACTGAAACCCAGTGAAGGAAGTGTCTTGCTCCAGGTCACAATAGTTGTGAGCCTGAATTTGAACCAAGGTTATCAGACTCCAAAGCCCAGGCTTCTTCCACCATGCCACATGTCCTCCCTGCCATTGATCTGATCACTTGAATCAATGGCCTTTTTTCAGTTTTTGCTCTTTTGACCTTTCTGAAGCATTCAACATGGTTGACTATCTCATTCTTGATTTTCTTTCCCTTTTTGACATCTGACACTTTCTTAGTTTTCTTCTCATTTCTCTATTATCTCTGTCTCCTCATTAATTTGTTCTTTTTCCTTATTCAGCCTCCAAATTCAACAGTTTATCCACTGTACTCCAGTGCTTCTTACATTGTGAATCGCAATCCCACATAGGGTAGAGACTCACTATTTAAGAAGCACAGAATGGGTTGTGAGTGGAAAAAGTTTAAGAAATCTTGTATACCATGCTGTTTTCCAAAGACTTATTTCACATTACTTTTCTTTATCTAACTCTACATTCTGATCAAACTGGAGTACTAGACATGCCACAACTTTAATCTGTTTTACATTCACTTGTGAATGATAATTTTCTCCACATTTCTGTCGATTTCCTTTCCTTCATGTTTCTTCAAGACATCTTCCTTGACATCTCTGGCTAACGGAGAACCTTCCTTTCTCTACTCTTGTGCTGATCTGCTTGACCTCATCTATGTATTTTTCCTGTTTTGATTTGTATTATAGCTATTTACTGGTCCATGAAACACCCCTTTTTCCCAAAACCCACTAAAATATAAGCTATTTGAGGGAAGAGACTGTCATTTGTCTCCTTCCCCCCCTTTCACCTGTAGTATAAATCTTGCATTTGATACTTTTTAACTGCATTTAGCTCCCACCAGCCTGTTTTTCCATGTGTAAAATGGGTATAACAATAGTACCTGCTTCATAGGGTTTCTGTGAAGATGGTATGAGACGTGTGTGGATTGCTTTAGAAACTTTAAAATGCTACATAAATGTTGTTATTGCAATTATCATAACATCCAGCACAGTGTCTTCAGTACCTACATGAGTGGTACTTAATGTTTGCTGAACTACAGTAATTCCTTGCATTTCTACCTACACAATCCTTGACCTCACAATGAAGTCACTGTCCATCAAGTCACGAGTTTTATTATGTCCTGCTTCCCATTTGAAAAACATACGATGTGGTTCGTGGTGATAGGATTTGGTCATTATTGACTGGGGATTGAATACAGATGACAAATTCACCACTTCATATTTCCTCATGTATCTACAGAAAATTACATTAAAAAACAAATCCAGCCTAAATATTTATTGAAATGAAAATTTTGTTCAGCAGGGTTGATCTCGGTACATACAGATGATGCTGATTTATCATTAGTTGGGTATTTGCTTTGAGTTGTTGGGTTTTGAGTATGGCTAGATTTGTGCTGATCCGTCCACGCCCTGGGACCTAGCTCTCCTTTTGATCATGGACACATGTTTCTAAGATTGCTGGTTCAGGCTATGACCATGTAACATGAACAATTAAACTAACTTTGCTGAGAGAAGACTCGACCTTAGGATCTGGGTCTCACAAATACTGTACTCTAATTAAGCCTTACAACCATAGACAATACTCTTCCTAAGAGCACCTTGTATTTCATCATCAAACTCAACTTTGGATTTGTTTAAAAACCACATCACAGTATTAATGTCTGTGGGTCTTTCTTTAGCCACAAATATACTCCGAGCAACCTGTGGTTGAATCCCCCTCCCACCATTAGCAAGCATTAATCACAATTTTATATCCTAATTCAACGGTCCCTGGGAGAACAGAGATTGGATGCACTTAGAGGCATCCTATCGCATTTTAAATATTCTCCTAAATATTCAAATTATATTATTATGCGTAATTATGCAATGGGTTGTATTGAAATACAAAATCATAATACATTTTTGGCATCTTTGTCATCTCTCAACATTTGCCTTATTATTCTGTGGCATTTTGAGTATTTCTGATCAAACAGTATAAATGGAACAGGTTTTGCATATTGAGCATCTTAAACCCACTTTAAAGAGATTTACTATCAGCACCCATTTTCCATTGAGCTGGAAAAAAAGGACTTTGCTGGGTGTATTATGAAATGTTAAATATTAATACTATTTAAAGCTAATGGTATGCCAAAGAAAATGGCTAATAATGCATTATACAATTAAATGCCTATCATATTAGTTCATCTATTAACAAAATAAAATAGATTTCAGCTTGAGAGTTCTGATTTGCAGGGTTGTTGTTTTTTTTTTTCTGTTATTTTGTTTTTAGAAAGGGTTGTCCACGTGTAAAAGCTAAATTATTTATTAAATTTTAAACTGCTGTATACATCAGTTTGCAATTATTTGCATTAAGTTTGAATGCTTTGTCATGTGTTCCTGGTAAAACTAAAACAAAAAGAGTTCTCTCTGCTTGCATTGAGGCATCTTCAGATGCGAACTGGCAATGACAAATGAGTCATATGTCACTTCCAGACTGGCTGGAGACACCAAAGACCTCAATGTTGCTGCATCAGCTACTCTGTAAAGCTGTATTACTCCTCAAACAGGTTTTTGGGGGCACATCTTCATTCTGATTTTCCCAGGGTTTTCTTTTATCTTGTGTCTATCTGCATTCTACTTGTAAGTCAGGCATCATATATCCTGGCCCAGCATTGGTTGTGTGCCACCTCCTGTCCAGTGGTAAAGATAGTCATTCTTTCCTCTCTGCTGATAGCTTAATAGACCTTGAAAGCAATGTGAAAACAGATGGCTTTTTGCCTTTATAGTATTACAATTATTAAATATTAATGAAATGTCCTAGGTTTGAACCTCAGCAAGCTAACCAAATTAATATCAATAATTATCTCTTTCCTTTACTAGTCATTTATAGAAAGGTTTATGTGAACTGTCTACCAAAGTTATGTCCACAAGTTTTTAAAAAAAGGCAGCAGTGGAATTCATTTCCTTAAAACTTTCAAAGCATAAAATTAGATAGTTTGGCTTTAGTTCAATACCTTGGAACCAAGAGTATTGACTCAATGACCTCTGAAGTCTCTTCCAGGCAATATCTCTTGATTTAATAAACTGGACATTAGCATATTGTCTTGATTTTTAATAACTCATTCCCTGGTATGTTTTCCTTCTTCTTTTGCTTCACTAGTGCCTTTGTAGGGCTTAGGATTCTGGGTGCTCATAGCATGAAAGAACCAGATATTCAACAAATGGTCAAGATCCAGCAAATGAAGTGTACGAAAAATTAGGTGATATGAAAGATAGTCCTTGGCAGCACACTCAAGGTCAACAAAGTTGGAATTAAATTGAGAGTTGATATCCAGTCCAGATGGTGTGGTTTCTCAACTTCCCCAGTGCCTGGCTGAGAAAGCCCTGGATGAAAATGAACCTCATCAATTTGAGCCTACTTAAATGAGAGTTTATCAGGTAGACTGTGGTTAAGGTATGTTATTTCAGTTACCATCATTCATATGACTAGCGAGCCCTTTCCATCCCTAGTCCATAGGATTAGATTGTCTCTAGACTCATAGCTAATAATAGAAGCATAAGGAAATGAGTTTTGTTTGCTTATTAGGCAGATCAGAACCCTTACTTTTCAGTTTAGGTCTCTCTTTGTCTCTCATCAACGCACTGAGGTGGGACATGGCACAGTATCAAGTCTTCCCAAGAAGTGAGTATTATAAAATTCCGACTGTCCAGTGTACAGTTTTCTTGTGGCTTGAAACACCTAATGGTCCTCTTTAAGTGCTTCTCTCATTACCGTGATGAATGGTACAAAAGAGTGTGGCACAGTGGAAAGAGAGCTGGCTTTTAGTCACAAGACCTGAGTTCAAATTTTACTTCTGTTACATATCCCTTGTGTGACCTTCAGCCAATAACATCTCTGGGTCTTAGTTCAGACTCTTAATCTATACTTTTGCTTATTATCATTCATAGTAAGAGATTTTTTTATAGTGAGTTTCCAAGAACTTACATTCATTATATCATTTGATTATTACAACAATTCCGTGGAGTACCGTGAGAAAATAAGCCTTCCAAAGGGATTATACAGATGAGCAAACGGAAGCTCAAACAGATAGTAACGTGTCCCAGATCCTATAACTAACATTGAAATTGCCATTCATAGGCAGGTTTTCCAGATGAACACTAAATTCTGTTTTTGTTATATCAGAAATATATATCCCACCTCTAGAAATCCTCCTCCTTTCCCCTTCTGCACCCTACCCCTCTGCCCCAGCATCCTTCTAAACTCCCAGAATCCTAATAGTTTTCTAACCTGGGCAATTGTTTTAGCTCTCTGGGCCTCAGTGTCTTACTGTTTAAAATAAGAGGGCCAGACTATATGGTCTTTAAGATCCCTCTCAGTTCCAAAATTCTATGGACCACAGCATGAAAAACTCATAATAAGCTGATGAAATAGGAGACACAACTTTGGATGTGGTTGAACAATACTTACTCTAAAATGACATGATTGTGGATGTCCAAAATGACCTGTATTACTATCTCTTTTGTTTCTCTTTACTTACGTGATTAAAAAAATAGAAAACAGAACAATACTTCAGGCAGGAGGAAATACTGCTTTTTTTCAGATGAAAAACTGAAGACTTCTGTCCCTATATGTCCTTCCCCTCAATCCCAGAATAAAACTATTCATATGGAAAATAACAACAATGACAAAAAATATAGACACTATTAGAAAGGTATCATCCCTTATTTACTTCACACTCACAAAAAAGAATACAAAATGGGTTGCTGTGAAATACAAATGAGCCGTAATCCTCATCAGGTTTGGAAATAATGGATTCCGGCTAACATTTCCAGAAGAAATATGAAGGCAGTATTCTAAATTTCCTATTCTTTCCCAAATGAGTTTGCACAAAAATGTGTCGCTAAGAAGAGTAATGTGCCCATCACATGGTGAAAATTTCCCACTTGCAAAATGAAAATGAAAAGTCTGCATTTTTGGATGGCTTATTTAAACACAGGCACCATGCTGGTGCTCTGGGGAGGAAAAAGGAAGCTCCCCCTACTGGGGTATGAAAGATGCTCACATCTCTCCTCCAGTGTTTGTCAGAGAGTCGTAAAGACATAGACCCATACAGACTGCCTCTGCTCCCTTTCCAATTTATCACTCTCCTCCCCCATCATAGCCTAGTTTTCTCTCATATTTTAGTTAATTGTGGGGGTAGCTGAGCATTTCATGATTTTTCTTATCTTAGATTTGCTAAATTGTACTGGCTTCAAATTCATGGCATCTGAAGGGTCCAATCTAATAGAAATTTTAACCCTTTGAATGATTTTTGAAAATGCATGTCATACTTTTGCTTTAGGTTTGGTGCTGAGGAGAGTATGACAAAAAAATTACAAAATGGATTTTAAAAGAAAAGAAATATTGTTGCATACCCAGCTATCAAAGACTGGAGGGCAGGGCATAGAGGTGAAAATAAGATGTTATCCTATGCTCAGTGCCTTAATTAATGTTTAATTACTGGTTTAATTAATGTTTATCAACAAGCTATTCAACATGTTCAGCTCAACACATATAGTGTTTCCCCCCACAAACATAAGAGAAACATGAATTAATGAGACTTGGCATTCAATTCAGCTGACATTTATTGAGTATTCACTAGATGAAGAAGCACTGACGAGATATAATGATGAATAATTGAAGTTGCTGCCCTCAAGAAGCTTCCAATCAAGTGGAAAGAGTGAAGCAAATATTCTGAGAGTATTGCAAAATTAAGACTTTATAAACAATTTTTCAATGCATAAATTTTGTTATTATTGTTAAATTTAAGATACTCAAATTGTGACAACTTAGGCAATGTTTCTTAGGCAATGCTCTTTTGTTCTTTTTATGTTGGAATGATTATATTTATGATTATTAGGTTCATAATCAGAAAGAGCACTAAACATAAAAAAGTTTGTCTAGAAATATTACTTGAAATAATTCTATTCAGAGGGAAAAGAAACTTGAAGAAGAAAAAAAAGAACTTATCCTACTACGGTCTCAAAATAATTCTATATGCATGCAGTCAAATTTTCATATGATCAGAAGTCGTTTCTCCTGATTTTTCCTATAAGAAAATATTTTAGAAAATTTTTCACCAACTCTGTGTTTTTCAAACTGATTACAAAAACTGATTTTAAGGTTCTGATATAACAGACATGAAAAATGACTAGAATTTTTTTAGGTTGGAAAACTTAGAAGTGGATGTTACGTCTTTAGAAAGAATATAGTTTGTCTTTGCCTCTTGGTCTCTGAAAGGGAATTAGATCTGTCATGAAGTTTGAAAGAGATATAGTGGGATCAATGGAAATAATTGGGAGATTTTATAACTAAGATTCATATTCTATACTATATTTCCTTTACATTTTTAAAAGGAAGCTTAAGCACTATACCTTTTAAAATGAATAAACATTGATGCTTTAGAAAACTCTCACTGTATTTGGATTCACTTGATCCAAATCAGGTTCTAAACTCCATTAGTCAGGAGGTCTCACTCATAGAAATTGGAGTTATTAGGACCTTACCTTTTAAAAAGCTGAATCTTCAGACATTCCTAGTACAGAGCTTGGGAAACCAAATTGTTTTTCCCACTTTATTAGTGAGTCAGTTAAACACCTACATTACACTAAGTGCTGAGGAAACAAAACAATGCAAAAGATAGTCTTTACCTACAAGGAGGGCAGTCACTTGACCCAGTGGATAGAGCACAGGGCCTCAAGTCAGGAAGACTCAACTGCATGAGTTCAAATCTAGCCTTAATCATTTACTACATATGTGACCCTGTGCAAATCACTTAACCTGTTTGTTTGCCTTAGTTTCCTTATTTGTAAAATGAGCTGGAGAAAGAAGTGGCAAACTACTCCAATATCTTTGCCAAGAAAATCCTAACTAGGGTCATGAGTAGTCAGATGCTATTGAGCAACAAGTCTACAAGGAGTTGACACTCTAATAGGAGTTGACAAATCAACAAATATGCACAAAAAGCTATATATGGGGAAAAAAGAAATAATTAAAAAGAGGAAACATACTTAGATGGGATTTTAGTTGGGATATGAAATAAGGGAGTCAGGAAGATGAGATGAGCAAGGAAAGCATTTCTGTCCCGCAAGACAGTCAGTGAAAATGCCTGCAGACATTACTAGGTTAGAAGTTTCTTGAGGGCAATGTATATTCTTAAAATATTTCTTTTATCTCCATCAAAATCTCACAATTTCCTGTACTGAGTGGTAGGCACTCAACAAATATATTTGAATTGCATTGAATTTCCTCAAAACATCCCAAATAACAAGGAAACCCTCTAAAGATATCTTTATTTATTAACTCCGAGTATGCCGTTCTTCATGATCTTTTCTGTCTTGGGCCATGCCATCCAGGTTCATTATTGGATAGAATTTCCACTGATTCTACTAATCTTACAACAGGAAATATAAACCCTCACCATCTTAGTAGTACTCATTATTTGGAAACATTCTTGATTTCAGGACCACGAGGCCTTCCTACATGTATGAGGATGGCATGCCCTCTCAGATTCAAGGATAAAAAGATGAGGAGAGATGCACACATAGAGACAGAGACACAGAAATAAACACAGGGACACACACACACACACACACACACACACACACAAATACACACTCTGGTTGGGGGTTGGGATTGGAGAAGGAGATATAACACAAGCAGAGTGATACAAGATAATTCTCCCAAGTCTTATCATCCTCTACAATTTGTGTTCAGGCCTTTTCCTATTTTCTCCCTAGAGAATCCACCCAAAGTACCAGATAATTTTCTTTGTTTTAAAATATCTTTTGGCTACTCATCAAGTGACAAGGCTGTCCATTTGATTGGCTTCAATTTTACTCTATTTGTTCCTAATCATATAGTGATTGTATTATCATAGACTTTAATAGTTATTTAATAGTCTTAAGGGACCTAAGATGGCACTTAGTCCAAGCTATATCTGTATGATAATTCCCTGTAAAACATAGCCCCAAAGTAGCTATCTAGCTCTTACTGGAAAACTTTCACCGAGAGAGAACCCACTAACTCCTGAGATAGCCCACTGTAATTTTGCATAACTCTAATTGTGAGAAAGATTTCCTTATAAAGAACTGCTTTTCTTCAGGGTTCACTGATTTCTCTTCATTCTGCCCTCTGGGGCTAAATTGAGCAAGTATATTCTCTCCACAGAAGAGCTTTTCAAATACTTGAAGACAGATATATCTTTTCCTCTCCTCTAGCCGAAGCATCCCCAATTTCTTCAAATGATCTTTATATAACATGACTTTGAAGCCCTTTGGATATTTGTCCAGTTATCAGTGTCTTTTCTAAAATTTAGTGCCCACAATAATGGAGATATAACTGGAAATCTTACAGAATTGTTTCAGATCATTGTGTTGCTCAGAGTAGCTAAGTCTTTCGTATTTGATCACCATGACACTATTGCCATGACTGTGGTCAAGGTTTTATTTGTTCCCTGCTCACTTCATTTTGCATCAGTTCATGTAAATCTTCCCAGGTTTTTCTGAGGTCCTCAAGTGTGGACCTTTGACTTCACAGAACAAATCTTTTTATTAAGGGGATTTGTTCTGTGGGAGTCTGGATTTAGTCAAAGAGTTGCACTTGAGGACCCAGAGGGCCACATGTAGCCTGCAGGCTGTAGGTTGCCCAACCCTGTCTTAAGTGAACAAATATCTTCCTTTAAAAAAAATGTGATCTCACTGTCCAATGGATTGTTGAGTAAAGTTATCTGCATAGCTGTATTTGTCATATTTTTGTATAATCTTAGTACGTACATAAGAGACACTGAGAATTATTCTGTGAAGTCAAATGCTTCAAAACTAATAAATACTAGATATCTTCTTCTGTCTATCCTTCTCAGTCAGTTTTTGGGTTGGTAAAGGTATGCTCTAATATAGAAAACTACTCTATGAAAGCCTGTCTGTTCCCTTCTCATGTTTTCATCAAGGAAGCCTTTAATACCAAGCATAGACCATCATTATTAAGATTTTATAGACAGGAGAAAGTAGGCATATGGGCTGGCACTTCAATTCTGCCTGTTTCATTTTCCTCATCCATAAAATACAGATAATAAGGGCACCTATTTCCTAGGGTTATCGGGAGAATCAAATAAAATATAAATGCTAGTTACTACTATTTTTGTTATTAAATAATAATAGTATTCTTGATCACATTTATTGGCACAAGTACCATCTGTGATCAATTTTATTCTTTTGGAAGCTTCCCCTCTGTAGGCCATCTATTATATCATTGGTGAATACCTTAGATGAACATATATCTCTCTATGTTTAATGAATCATTGAACAAAGTGTTTTGCAGATCTGCATTTTTGTCATAGAGTAGTGTATGATTTACATATAAACCTGGGAGATACAATGACATAATAAGAGGCTATGTTTAAAATTTATCCATGCCTGCCTTTACAATGATCCTGTGTCTCATCAAGTCTAAGCCAGCTTTCCTAATTTCATCTTCTTTTTGATATATCATATTGTGTATGGAGATGGTAGAGTCCAAAGTGGTGTTCCAAAGCAAAAAATATTTTGCTATAAAATCCTAGGATATCTGTTCTAATCAAGGTGGTTTTTTGTCCTCTTCCTGTTTGAATCCGCAAATGCTCTTGGGATAATTTGGCACAGGATTATCTCATTCCAAGTTGTCCTTAGGCTCACCTTATCCTCAGTTACTTTTTGCTGTTTCGTGAAACAACACTTCACATCTTCTGTCTTTTTTTTTCTTTCTCTTTCACAAAATGAACTTTTATTCTAAATTAGTGTTTCTCTATTGGTTATATCTTATCTTGGCAAAGACATACATGTTTGTTCTATAAAATGGTTTCTGAGCTCTTTAGTTTGGTGCTGGTCCTGGTGAGTTCACAGTACTGAGGACCATCTTGTATTTTTTCTTTTGCTTAGATCAGAGTGACTAACTCAGTCATCCTATCTCTTAGTGACCAAAATTTGGGTGATCATCTCCTCTCTACTTATTGTATATCAGACTTCAGGAAGCTGACTAGTAGTTTGTCATGTGGGTCCATACTTTTAAACATTTTCAGTTCTGTGGGACTTGGCACCCACATTGCATTTGAGATCTCAGGGTCACCTCCATACCCCAATGAGGCTTCTGAGTAGGACTTTTGTGGAGCTTCCCTGAAATAATGAAATATAAATATAAACCTATAAAGAATATAAACCCATCAAGGCAATTTTTCTTTTGCCAATACTGGTTTGATTAGGATTAAGCATGACTTTTAAAATATGACTTTTTAATAGAAAGGGACAAAATATAAGTATGGTATATAGTAGATTGCTGAAAATATATAGATCAGAGATCATTCACTTCTTCCAAACAACTATAACTAGGTTACCTCTTAAAAGGGTATATTGAACCTCTAAATTCAATACACTAGGTATGTTGGAATCCATAAAATTTCCAATTACTGCTTCAGAATTTATTGTGCACATATGGAAAATAATACTTGTAAAACAGAAAGGGGTTTGTGCCTAGTGCTGTCAATACTGTGAAGGATGGGGTGATTATAAAGCAAATTAACAATACTTTTAAATGTGCATTCACTTATCTTTCCAATTAAATCCTTGTTAAACAACTGCACAGACAGTAATGGCGCTTCTGCAAAGCACTGATCAAGACAGTTTTATTGTAATTTTTACTCTTTAACAATTAATCAAGTAGGCATTTTCTTTATTATTAAATTATTTAGTTAATAAATATTCTCAATTGGCTAACATATTTGTAGTTTATATGATATTTTTGATTTTCCTACAGTGGAACTTATACTGGTATATTCTTGTTTTCTTGCAGAGGGACTATTAGGGAAAGGAATTTATAAATTTCTTTTCTAGCGAAAATTACTATGAACAAGAGAAGTCTTCAAAACTTTAAACTCATTTTAAAGCCCTTATTTTAACCATTCTCTCTCACATGGGATGCAAACATATTGCCTTTAGCAGATAAGAAATATGAGGATTTGGCTAAAAGAGATCTTTTCTTTTTCAGTAAGGATTGAGCTGAGCATTAAAAAAAAAGTTCATTAATGCTGGGTTACAGCTTCTTGAGGCACGAGGCTGTATTTTACAGTTAGCATAGGCTTTTCTTACCTCTAGTGCAATGACAGTGTTTCAATCTTGTCTCCTCTGCAAATATCCAGGGTGGTATGAACAAAGGAATAGGGGGAAAATCATCTAGGAGTTTCTTGGTTTACATGTAAATTTGTATTTAGACGTTGGTCTTGAATGTTTGAATCTCCCTTGTTAGTTCCTTTTATGATAGATTGGGATTTAAAATGGTTCTTCATGTGGCCTTGTTTTATTTCGTCTGTCATTTTGCCATCTACATTGTTTTGTATACATACATGTTTGAATATACACATATATAGATATATGATCATGTTTATGTATTTATACCACATGCATTCATATACTATATTACCACACACATGTATATACTGTATACACTACTGTTATGAATAGATATGCATAGTAGTATATTGACTACTGTGTAGACGTATAGATATGCATATACTCTGAGAAGACATGGGCCAGACATTCATACTTTCTTGAGATATGTGAGGTTTACCAGACTGAAGGATCAGATATGCTCTGCTGAGTCTCAAAGGGCAGAACTAGCAATTGAGACAGGGAGGTACATTGAGGCACATTTCAGTTTGATATATAGAAAATTTTCCTATCAGTTACAGTTATACTGAAATCAGTTGGGTTGTCTCAGAAAACAATAGGTTTTCTTTCACCAGAGATCTTCAGGCAAAGGTCTAATGACCACGTGGGTACATTGCCACCATCAGTAAAAAAAAAAAAAGTCCTATGCATTGTAATGAGAATTCAACGTAAAATAGTCAAGGTTGTGAAGGAGTTTTGGGGATGAGGGTGCTGGTGAAGGATGCTAAAGGGTAGAAGGTCAAATGAATTTGTGTAATGGTAGGCAAGCCATCCTTGTGTTTCACAGAGAAGAAAGCCACATTTTACTTATCAAGATAAGGGGAAAAGAGGAAAAAGAGCAGATTTTGTGTGATTCTGTTTTTTATGCCCAAGTGGGCCTATATGGGGCAGCTAGGTGGCACAGTGTATACAGTGCTGTGCTTGGAGCCAGTAAGATTCGTCTCCCTGAGTTCAAATCCAGCCTCAGATACTTACTAGCTGTGTGACTCTGGACAAATTATTATTAATAATGTGAGGGTCATCAGTTATCTCATCTGAAATGTGAGTGGGAGAAGGAAATGGCAAACCACTCCAGTATCTTTTCCAAGAAACTCCAAAGGGGTCACAAAGAGTCAGATAAGACTGAAAAATGACTAGACAGCAACAATGGGTAACTATACACAGATAGACTCTGGTTGCTAATAGTATCTGGATGATACCTCTCACTTCCACAGCATTTTGTAAGCTTATTTTAAAAACTGCTTTTCTTCTGATGCTATCTGTGAAGTCATTGTTACCATCTATTTCTCACAGAGTGAATTAAGCCACCCGAAAACTGGCAGCTTGCCCAGGGTCACCCAGAAATCCATGTCTAAGATGAAGATGAAAGCTACAAAGGTGCTCTCCTGTAATCCTCTGATGACACATTATAGGATGGCTCTTTTTAGGTAAGAATAAAGTCCATCCTCAGCTATCGCTAGCATTCTAATTTTGTATTCCATTGAGCCAGTTATTATAAAATGATTTCTTTTCTATGTAGTGAGAATCAGTAAGGAGAAAAGGGGAATAAGTGTATAGATCAGTGGGGTCAGGGAGAGTATGATACGGAGATAGAGGATGAATAAACTATAGAAGCTAATACAGAAAAGGAAGAGCTACTGAGTACAACAGAGTAAGACTGAGACTTCTGGGGATTAATCATTTGATTGGGAAGGCATCATATACACATATATGTATGACCCCACCCCCACAAAACCATCTAAGAATATAATGGAATATATGTTTATTTTCCAATGTGTGGCATATATATTATCTATTAGATCGGAAGAGGAAGAGATAATTGAGAACTCGGGGAGTGGCCAGGGAAGAATGAAAAATAGGTGGGTGTTGACCTGACTCTTGGAAAAGAAGTATTGAGATAATAAGAGGAAGGAAAAAATATCTTTTGGACAGGGAGGAGAAAGCATGAGCAATGGTAGGATTTTCTTTCTGAACAATTTTTCTGTTAAAATATCTCATACTTTCATTGAATTTCAAAAGAAATTCCTACTTGGATTTTCCTGTGGGCTATAGTCAAATACAGAATACAGTTAAAAGGGGCATAAATACAGAATTAAGAAATTTAGCATATAGGGTTTATCTGGCATGAAGATCATGCTCCATCTTTGGCAATTTTCAAGTTAAAATCAACTAATCAATTTGGATTTTTCTTCTATCCTTTTTCTTATACATTATTACTGACTCATCTCCTCATGGAATTTTTTAAATTTAAATTTATTTTTGATGACTTTTGCCATTTATCAATCAATTTCTGAATATATCTCACTTCTCTCCTTTAAATAGGATACTAACCTTTTTTTTTAAACAAAGATTAAGAAAGAGGAAAAACAAAGATGACATTTTAGCAAAGACAACACATCAACTTTATCTAATACGACTGAAAATATTCCATACCCTTAGTTTCCCACTTCTTCAATAAAGGAAAAGAGAAGTGAGTTTTCTTCACTGTTCCCTAGGGCCAAACTTGGTCATTTTAATTAGATAGTATGTACTTTCATTGTACTTTTTCTATATTCTTTCATTGCTATAGACATGTTTATTTTTTATTAGTATTATTTTATTTACTATTTATTTAAGTCTTGAAAATATTCTCTGAATGCCCATTGAAATTATTTAAATCATTGACTTCACCTTGGGTTTAAATGCTAGGGTCTTCAATAGATTAGGATCTACCACTGGTAAATCACTGTTTTAGATATCTCAAATGGTTGTCCCTGTTAATGCCCCCCTTTCTGTTATACTCCAGATTGCCAGCTATGTCAAAAAAGGATTTTAATGGCACCAGATTCCTTGTACTCTTTATGGACTCTATTGTCAGGATGTCACAAAACTATCCTTGCTCAATGATCTTCAAACTTCAGAGAAATAGAGAAGTTTGTTTTCCAAAAGAGGTTTGAGGGTTTCTGAAGCACAATGATGATGAAAATAATCCTTTTTCCCTTCCAAAATCACACTCTTAGGAAATGTTTATAAAGAACACCAAATTCTTTGGGGGATGGGGGGAAGCTGATATATCAACATAAGTGACTTATCACAACTCTAATTACAGGAAACAATAATTTCCTTTGTGAAGGATTTACTATCAAAATAAGGTCCTTAGGGATTAACAGGGCTTTAAAATGCCATTACCTTCTCTTCCAACTCTTACATGACTCTTCCTGATGTTCCCCAAATCCCGACCTTTGGAGAACAAAGAGACTTCTAACTATACTATGTGACCAAACCTTGTGTGCCTTCTTCTCTAGCTTATATCTAATGCGTATGATCCAGTGTGCCTAGGGTTTGATGAGTCTACTGCTTAATGTTGGTGAAACTGTATAGGGTATCAACTCCTTTTCAATTCTTGAATATAAAACAACAAGGCGATCTGTTCTGGCAAATCTGAGCAGCTAGGTCTTCTTGGACCTTATTGTGCTGTGACACGTGATGAATTGGTACAAAATGCAGTTTATGGAACAGCCTAAGTCACGTCCTTATTGCTTTGTTTCTTTTAGGCAGTAAAATGATACAGTTGACAGAGTGTGGGACTTAAACTCAGGAAGAATTGCGTTTGAATACTGCCTCAGACACTTGGTAGCCTTGTGACCTTGGAAAATCCATCAACCATCTTTGCCTCAGTTTTGTCCTCTGTAAAATGAGGATAACAAAAATACCTACATTGCAAGGTGTTATGAGGATCAGATCAGTTAAATTTTTAAATTAACATTAAATGGATATCCAAATGCTGTTATTATTTATTACTAGATAGTAGTTATTTTAAATATAATAAATTATAACTAAGAAAAAACTTTTTAAGCATAAGCTATGTAACTCATCCTTAAATCTAAAGGGTCATTGTTGTATGCTTGTGAAACCTTGACAATTCACCAACACCATGCCAGGAAACTGAATCACTTTCATTTGAATTGTCTTAGGAAGATTCTGAAGATCACCTGGCAGGGAAAGATACCAGACACTGAGGTTCTTTCTCAAACTGAAACACCTAAAAGCATTCAAACTCTTCTTCAGACAGCACAACTCTGATGGACTGATCACATTGTTTGAATGCAAAACACATGCTTGCCAAAAAAGATTATTTTATGGTGAACTCACACAGAGCAAGCCTTCACGTGGTAGTCAGAAGAAGTGATACAAAGACACTCTCAAGGTTTCTTTAAAAACTTTGGAAATGATTTTGTGACATGGGTGACAGACAGTTTCATGGTGCTCAGCTCAGCATGGAGTACTCATATCAGAGAAGGTACCGCGCTGTCTATGTGGAAAGCAGGATTGAGATAGATCAAGAGAAACGCAAGATGGGCGAACTCAGAGAATCTACCCCAAACGTTCATGCAGACTATTTGTGTCTGACCTGTGGTAGAACATTCTGACCTTGTATTGTTCTGATCAGCCATAGATGGACACACTAAAACTTGACTCTAGTATAGTGATGTCATTTTGGTTCTCTTTGAAAATGATGAACAATAACCCACCAATCATCACTATATGACATGTTGAGCCTTTTTTGGACTTCATTCAGGGGAACTTAATTACTATAAGGAGTTCATAGAAAGGTACTTTCACCCAAAGGTAGACCCCGAGTGGGGACCTAGCACTGGCTCAGGAAGTCATAGGACATGTGTTCAAATCTTTCCTCTGACATTTGCTATTTTGTATGGCTTTGGGCAAATTACTTAATCTCCATATATAGTTTTCTTATCTTTAAAATGAAGGGGTCAAACAATAAGTCCTTTGAGGTATTTGCCATATTTAGATCTCTGACCCCTAAGACATTATTATTAGGTTACTCCAGTCTATTAGATTCTATTGTGTGAATAACCCTTTTCTCCATGGCAAATACTTTTTCCAACATTGAAAAACATCATGAAATTAGAGAAATTTCTGATTTTTAATGATAACATTTAAAAAAATCTACATGGTTTGAAAATTCTTGCAATTTTGAGTAATACTGCCAGTGGTTTTGCTCAAAGTACTAACCTGACTCCAAATTCCAATTTTGAAGTTGTATGCAGATTTTTTTTCTAGTATTGCCCTTAGCCAAGAGGCAGAGCTAATGCCAGCTTGTGAATTTTGTCATAAGCAGAAGAATAAATTGTACTGTCAGATTGGTATTCCTTTCCTAGTTTAACAACTAGATCTATTACAATCTTTTGATTAGTTAACATATTTCTTTGCTACTTAATCTGTTTCCTTGTTCTTTATTTTTAACTTCTGATGTTCATGCAGGATGGAGAAGAAATTAATGCAGGCAGAAGAACTAAAATCCTTAAAGAAAAATGTCATTATGTCAAATAGAAATCAGTTTCCTGAACTCAAGGAACATCATAGGTTGTGTATATATCAAATACATTGTGGTGATTTTCAGTTCTTAGAGAGAGCTTTCTTTTCCTTAAGACCATATTAAAAACTCTGAAAATAGTCTCTTTTACATTTGGGTAATCTGCACATTCCCATCAGCTTCTTGGTTGAAATTTAAGGTCTCCCTCTAGGGATTGCCAAGGTAATTCTCTAACATAAGGTCAATATCTTTAGCAGCTGCACAAACACCAGGTATTCTGGAAAGGGGGATTATGGTCATTCTGGAGCTAAACAGTGAGGGGGAAAAGGTTCATTTAGCTCATTTAGTAAAATGTGCCAGTAATTGCTGTTTCAGAGGTGCATGAAAAAGAGAAGTAAAATGAAGGTCAGTTTGTCATGAATTCCATAAACTGGTTAAAATAGGGAAGAACTATGAATTCTGTTCAGTATTACCATAGTTTTCATTTTGGTTCTGTACATTTTCGAGAATCTCATGTTATTTGCTTTTTTTTAAAAAAAATCAAAATGACAGATGAAACAGGTTGAAAGAGAAATAAATCTTCAACCTGTCTTACCGCTCTTTGGCATTCCTTGATGATTCACCATTCATTCTCTCTATTTGTTTCCCTAGGACCTCTTCTTCAACTATGATGTCTTTGTATCTAATTCACAGATGTATGCATCTAACTAACTCCAGTGTCTCATCTGAACCTGTCTCACATTACTGGTGACATTAAATTGATCATTTAAAACTAGATATTCTGGAGATATCTCAAACTCAACATACTCCAAAAGATCTTATTATCTTTACTTCCAAACCCATCCCTTTTCCAAATTTCCTTATTTCTGTCCAAGGCATCTCACTATTCTTCTAGTTTCCTAGGTTCATTGCATTGGCATCAAACTCAACTTCTCACTTACCCTCCATGTCAAACCAGTTGCCAAATCTTGTCATTCCCACAACATTTCTCAATTCTGATATTTACATAGCTACAACCCTTTTTTCAGGCTGTCTTCATCTCTTGCATAGACTATGGCAGTGGCCTCCTAATTAGCCTTTCTGTCTCAAGCTTCTCTTCTTTTCAATCTATTCTTCACAGAGACGCTTAAGCGCAGTTCTCACCATGCTACTCTCCTGTTCAACAAACACAGTGGCTCCTGCTTCTGGACAAAATATAAATTCATTTGTTTGCATTTTAATGCCCTTTGCAACATACCTCCAACCTAGCTTTCTGGCCTAATTGTACATTATTTCTCCTCCCACACCTTACAGTCTAGCCAAACTGATCTCCCACATGGCATAAAGAGCTTCATTCCTCATCTCCACGTATTGGCTATTTTTTACTCATCACTTCAGCCTTGTAGAACCCTTTTTTCCTCAAGCTATAGCTCAAGTTATCACCTTCATGAAGTTTTTCTTCTTCTTAACTGTTAGTACCCTCTCATCCTAATTACCTTGTATTTATATTATGTATATTATGCAATTTATGCAATTATATAATTTTTATTAATAATATATATTAATTTTGTGTTTTCTTTATAAAAGGGTTTTGTGTAAAACTATATGTGTGTATAAAGATATTGTTTCCATGATCGAATGTTAGTCCCCTGAAAGCAGAGATAATTTAGTTTTTGTATTTTTATCTTAAGAAGAGTGTCTCAAATAATAGGCTACTAATAAATGTTTGCTAATTGAGTAATACAATCTGTTCTTTGGTTGAAATGTTTATCAAGTCCAAAATGTGTGCTCTGTGGATTGGCTACGGCATAGGAAATAATAGTACTAGACACTTCTAATAGATAAAACTTTAATGTTTTCAATGTATTTCATAACACATATCTCATTTGATATGAACTCACAATGGTCCTATGATGCAGGAACTTCGGGTATTATGCCATTGTAGACATAAGGAAATTAAAGCTCAGAGGGTGCTCAGATGATAATATGTGTTATAGGTTAAGAACTGAAGTCAGATCTTCTTAGCTCAAAGCTTAGGGCTCTTTCTATGCTACATCCAGGCACTGGTACCTTTAGGGGCTTAAGTGAGTCAGACATGGTCTGGTTTTTACAATGCTAGGTCAAACTCTGAAACCTACACTCAAGGGGCAGAAGAGCTGTTATTGGTTTGACCTCTATGGCCAGCATCCTTGAGTAGTGAGAGGGCATTCTCTTAAAGTCCTGAAAACACTGAGGTATTGTCAGTAAAAGGCCCTGGAGCTGCTAACTCACTGATGCAACAGAGCTGAAACAAATGAGGGATAAGAAAGTTTTCAAAGACTCCAAGATGTTGCAGTCTGGCATTTTTATGATTAAGTGATCTTTTCAGCTTTTAATGGGAAAAATAAATCATTGTTAAAAGATAATCTTGTCATGTGGAAGCCAAAAAGGTACAATATCAATGGTCTGCCTTCCAAAAAAAGAAAAAAAAAACACCCTGTGGAACAGGATAAAGCAAATAACATGGCTTGTTTTGTAGTTGTTGACGTTGGTGGCCAGAGTGAAGTCAGCTTAAGGAAATACCTTACTTTAAAAAAATAATAAGAGGGCAAAATAAATTCACTTGATAGAAAAATGAATGACATTGATACAGGGGTTGTTTTATAAAAACAGCACTGTAGGTTTGAAAATCCCTCTCTAGATCTTTCCCTGCTACGTTTAATTGCTTATTTCATGATGGAACTACCAATTGTTCACATCCTTTCTCAGTTTTCCATTCTTTTATTCAATTTCTGATGCTGCACATAATAACAGCACAGCGATAGCTACTGAAGTTAATGCGTTGCTTTGCTCTAAGGTCCAATCTATAGAAATACAGTTTAGATACAGTTGATAACATGAAATAGGGCCTCTGATAGTTGATTTACATGGATGAGTGCAAACTCTCAGTGTGATCAAAACCAGTGATGCCATCTATTTTAGCCAATAGTCAATTTTTTACTTCTATTCCAATGGGGTTTGGGTGAACAAGGATATCCAAACTATGCAACAACAACAAAATAAATGGAAAGAATGACATTTTTCCTTCTCTGTTTAAACATACACATACAATGAATTCTTTCCATGGGTATACAGAGGGTGGGCAGCATATATTGTATTCTTCCTGGAGTTTTTTAAGTGTATTACAAAGTCTTCCTTTATACTCCATGATTACTTGAAGAAAATTGCCCAGATTCCAAATAAGATCTATTCCTCACCGGTTCTGGGGATGTGCAGAAAGGTGGAGGAATCTTTTTTAGGGCAATCTATTAAATATATTCTGAAGGAAGATAATATAGTGGAAAGAATTCTGACTTTGGAGTCGGAGCCTGGGGCTTCAAATCATAGCTTTATCACGTAAAGCTTAAATGAGCAAATCATTTACTTTTTCTGGATCCCAATTTCTTAATCTGTAAAATGAAGAATTGCAACTATTTCTGAGGTTCTTTCTACTTCTAATTCTATAATTTTTTGAAAGATCCCCAGTCATACTTCTTCATTTACTTAAGGTTTGGATCCTTGTATTTGATAGGAAGGTTATGGATTGACGTTGCATCTATTATTTCATCATTACAAAGAACTCTCAGGTGAGGTAACTTCCTCTATCAATGTAAGCACCTATTTAAAAAAACGTATTGGTTGCCTATTAGAGCACTATTTGATTTATACAGGTCACATAGTATGTATCTGTCAGAGGTGCATCTGGAATTCAGGATCTTCCTTGCCACTACTCCAGGTTTCCTCTTTTCTCTCTAGAAAGAAATTTTTGCTCATTTTCCTTAAGATGAACAATGCTAACTAAACAGTTTCTTGTCTAGTTTCCAACTCTTTGTGACCCATTTGGCATATTCTTGGCAACTCTACTTGAGAGGTTTGTCTTTTCTTTCTTCACTTCATTTTACGGATGACAACAGTGAGGCAAACAGACTTGTCCAGGGTAACACAGCTAGTAAGTATCCAAGACCAAATTGGAACTCAGGAAGATGAATCTTCCTGATTCCAGGCTCACCATGCTGTCCACTGTGCCACTTAGCTACTGTCTAAACAGTGCCTTGATAATAACATTATGATACTTTGATGTTAATGGGGTGCTTTTCGGACATGAGCTGAATTAGTGAGTAGAAATAATATTTGCCTCATTTTCCTGAGGTTAACTTGTGCTAAACTGGTAGATTTTTAGAACCGGAATTTCAATCCAGATGACCCTATTTCAGATTCAGCCCTCTTTCCATTACACTACATTGCTTCTAACCTTATGGCTATTTATCCTCTTTAGAACCTTAAAACAATCTGCCCTTTGCAGAAGGAAGGGGATTGTATGTGCTTTATCTGATTTTTTTAAAAAAAGAGATTAGAAAGCCAGCAGCATATTACTTGTAGGAAATGTCCTGAAAAATAAGGAGATAGAATGAGGAGGTAGATTAATAGTGGGATCTTAAAAGTTCCATTGTCAGAAGTTTTAAATAGTGAACCACAGTCTTATATGCTAAAGCCTATGCTCTGTAAGAATGTGCATGAGAATGTGATGAGAATTGAGATCATGTAATATTCCATAGCATTAATATGAGATCTCAGACCTGTGATACTCTGAGATCTAGGTTCATGTACCCCATTTTATTGGATAAAACCAATACTTTGCCAAAAGTTGGCACAAGCAGAATGAAACTAAGAACTCTCATCCAGTTCATCTAGAGGGTTCATTGCTTTGTTCTCTGTTGCACCAAGAGATGAAGGAGTAAGACCAGAATTCAGAAAGCTGTTTTTTTCCTAAGAATTCAGTCCAATTCAACAATCATTTATAAGTGCTCATGATGAGCAAAACCTTATGTTATTTGCTGTGGATACAAAAAGTAAAATTAAAACAGTTCTTGTTATCAAAGAGTATATATTCTATTGGAAATGTTTAAGATGTTTCTGCGGTATCAATGTGCCTTAAGCCCAAAACAAAGAAAAGTTTCTGGCATGGTGACGATGCTCAGGGCAGCTTGAACCAATTGCTGAACAGTTTTGCTGTTTGCATGCTACCAGGGCAATATTATTTACCATCACCAAAAAGCAGAATGCAACCATCAGTCCATATTAACTTGTTTCATTGTTCTCTAAATCTAAAAATATCATTAGGGACTGGATATTTTGATTAATATATGCAGATCTACATTTTAATCAAATTGGATATTTTATTATATTAGCCAAATGTACATCTTTTTAAAAATTCACCCCAGTGACAACAAATATTTATCGAGTTCTTGCAAAATGAGAAAATCGGCATTTAAGATATGTCATACATGTACTATCTACTCTTTAAAAAAAATTAGTGGACTGGTTGCATTCTGCTTTTTCTTCTTCACTATTACCCTCAGTAATTTCAAATACACCCATCAGACTGAGGGTAATAGTGAAGAAGATGAAAGAAAATTATGAGTCAAAATAGAATGAATCTTATTCATCTTAACATATAGCGAAATTCCAATTATCCTGTTAATGACTAGTATAGAAAGTAAGTTTTAATGTTAAAACAAAATATAATCTTTCAAATTTCATTTGTGAATAATTATGATATTAATAATTAACACTATTAATTGGTATAGTATGTTATGCTTTGTAAAGTACTTTCACATGGTTTGTCATTTCATCTCCTTAGGACCCCCTCAGTCCTAACACACCCACCCACACACCCATACACGCATTCATGCACACACAGAACCATATGCTTAGACAATGCAACATTTTCTGTGCCCAGCCTTGACTGCCCTCCTGGTTTGGTTCTGCTGTCAGTAGACTAGGACCCAGATGGGTGACATAAGGGAGGAGGTTACAGGTCTCCTGTAAGTGATTCATTAAAAAGATAATCTGATCACTGATAATTGAGAATTGGCTGTGTATGCTCTCCTTTGACCGTCTAATCCAAAGTCATTTTTATAAAAATTTGGACATAGTTGAGAGTGTCGGGAAGTCCTAATGTAGCATTATTTGTATTCTGTGCATTCTATTCTGACAGTGCTATAAACCAGAGAGTTTACTGACAATTCTGTGCTACCAGATACCAACGAAGGCCTTCTGTCCAGCTTTACATTGTCAAATCTCATGAAAACATGAGGAATTACAAAGCCTTAGAAGATGATGAAGTTTAGATTACAAAAGACAAGATGGACAGATTTCATATTTTCATTGCAGATGATGGGGTTTTTTTTGCCTTTTCATACTGCTGAGAATATTTTTTAAGGCAGGAAATGCAACTAGTGTTTGTTTCTAGTGCTGCTTCTGTTTTCAGATTTTTTTTCTGTAGGAAAAATGTGTTGCCCAGCTGCCTAGAATCCTAATCAGGATATACTTCCAGCACAAATATATTGCAGGAATGATTTTAGTTAATTGAAAAGGGAACTAAAATGAGGCTGGACCCAGTTCATACTTTTCATCCCCTCAGAGAATACTCTTATTCAAATTTGGCCATTTTGGATAAAGTTGAAGGTAAAAGAATTTAAACCTATTGGGGACCTTAGAAGTCATTTAGATCAAAAGATTAAGTAGCTTATGTAAATCTATATAGATAGTGAGCAGCATTTCTAGGATTCAAAGCCAATTCTTTTAAAGGACAAACCAGCTCTTTCTATTAAACTATGACACTTCTCCCTCACTAGGCTGCTTCTCCCGTTTGGAGAGCAACCTGTTAAGGACAAAGATATGAATGTAAAGGAATACTACTATACTAGAAGAAATGATGAAAGAGATGGTTTTGGGAATCCTGGGAACACTTGCATGAACTGATTCAGAGTGAAGTAAGCAGAATCAGAAGACTATATGCACAATAAGAGCATTGTAGAGGTAAACAACTTTGAAAGATTTAAGAACTCTGATTAATGCATTGACCAACTGACTGCAGAAGGCTTTCTACTCTCCTCCCGAAAGAGAGCTGATAGAGTTGGAGTGCAGTTAGATGTGTGTGTGTGTATGTGTGTGTGTGTGTGTGTGTGTGTGTTTGTATGTGTGTCCAATGTGGGAATTTCTTTTGCTAGACTGTGCATATTTGTTATAAGGGTCTCTCTCTCCCCTACACTGAACATAAGGAGAGGAGGAAGAGAGAACATAGATTTTTGTTAATTAAAAAACTTAAATTTAATTTAAAAAAAGACGAAGACTCACAAAGTTTAATAAAAACTCAGTGGTGACAAGTTATATTAATATTAGAAATGATGGTCACTTTTAAAGGCTGCCAAATGCTAAGAAGCCTGTTTTAATTTACAGAGTAGATCTAAGAAAAGGAGATACTACAGAGAAATTCTAGTCAAGTGAGTCTCCTAAGTCTCAGCCTTTTCTCCTCCCACTTCTCTACAGACCTTCCATACTCCAAACCCTAACCCACACAATCTACTCACACACACATACATGTGCACCCCCACACCCACACCCCCATACATATTCCTAGGTGTATACTAAATAGATATTACTTCTCACTGATTCTTAGGTTTAGACTCATCATAGCCTTTGCCCATCTGAAAGACATATCTGCCAACACTAAATGTAATAGAATACACCAGAGAACTCTGATTAACTCTTTATCAGCAAATACATTCAATGCCTAAGGCACTCCTTTTGGAAACAACAAAGCACAAAAGTAAGCCAAGAACAAAAAAGATGAATACATTGCATGTATAGAGGTGAAACTGCAATTTTCCCAGAACGCCAATGCTTTACAATTTCTTTAAGATTCCACATGTTTCAACTCAAGAATAGACCTTATCCATTACATGTCTACTGATAGTCTACTCATTTATATACCCTTCCCGGTTTTCTCTGTTTAGCATGACTCTCTATGATGTTTACAATGATTAACCAACTGAAATATTATCTTTTGTCATTCATTCTTTTCCTCAAATATTCCCATAATCAACAGACTCACCAACAAATGTTGCCAGTATTTAAAAGACCATTATTCTATTTTGTTCCATCAAGGTTTTAGTGTCTAACCTGTTGAACATCATTGAGAGGGAGAATGAGAAAGAAAAAAAAAAGGTCCAGAATTTTTGGCCTATATTTATTGTGAATTTTTAATAGATTTCTAGTGGGGTTACATTCTAGATCTGAAAGCAATATATTTGAGTGTTTTATGCTCAGAATACTTTTAGGTACACATGTTTCCTTATTACTGCCAACAGACAATCATAAAAAAGTTATCAATTCCCTGATTTCTGATAAGTAGAATCATAGTTTAAAAAGAGAAATATAAAACAGAGAATCCCATAAGTTTGGTGAAAATGAAAAGATGTTTTAAAAAATTAATTCTAATTTTAAGATGTTTAAGTCTCCTTGGTTTTCTCCATATATTTCCAAGTTTTATGATACCATTCCTTATCTTTCTGAACTCTTACATATGATTCCAATGTATATTTCATTATCCTCTTTTAAAAATATAGTCCTTTTCTCTCTTGTTTCTCCTCCTCCCAGTTTATCTTAGTCTGTTCATTATCCATGTTTTTTGTCACTACTGGTTGATCTGTGCTCTTCTATCTACCCTCCATTTTTAGCTCTCTACTACACCCCCTTCCACCCCTGCTACCAACTGCCCATTATTCTTTCTCTCTCTGCTTAATTATTTTTTTACTTCTTCAACTTTTCTTTCCCTTCAACTCATCAACCTATATCCACTGCCTATAGCAGAGTCTGATATATAGTTAGTGATGGAAAAGCACTAAAAAAATGACTGAGGGGAAGGAATCACTTACCTTGATTGACAATAAATCGTAGCTTCTGTATTGTTGCCAGATTGCCACTAACTCGATATATTCCATCAACATCCAGACCTAGAAACAGAGGTGCATATTTCATATGGGTTCATGTAAGCACTTGCTATAAGAAGTGAGTGACAAGAAAACAACAATGAAAAAATATATCTTAATGAGTGTGAGGAGGAATGGGTTAGTGAATCGCTATCAAATGTCTCCTACCTTTCAGAGGAAAAATAACAAAATCTGTCATTTTAGCTCTGATTGCAATAACAGCAATACACACATATGTATATATGCATACACACATATATGTACATATATATATATATATGTACATATATATATATACACACTATATATAGTTAAATCCAAAGTAAACTAATCGTAATTTTGTCATTTTTCAGATATTTTAGGCATTTTGTCATTCATTAATATGGATGTTTAATAGATGCTTGGGACGGTAGTAGACAGGATGGAGTTACAGTGAACTTGCTAACCACAACTCTTCCCTGGAAGAAGCCTGGAATTCAGTCAGGGATTTACAATCTAAACAGGGCTGCCAGGCATATGCGTGTTACGCCCTCTTGTGGAAAGCCAAAATAACCCAAGGGTTTACTTACCTTCCAAAGAAAGCAAGAGCAGATACTGGTCTAGGTATTTGAAGACACAGATTGGAAATCCAAGTCGAGATATTTAATATGGTGATCTAGGGCATTAAAAGACTTAGTGCTCCTATGTACAATGAGCACTTAAAAAAAGTTTCCTTCTCCCCATCAAAAAAAAAAAATCTTATCAAGAAGGTGGATATTGATTTTAGATGACTTGAGAATTAATTCCCAATAATTGAAAACCAGATGAATTTCACATGGAAGTATATTTGATAAATCAGAATTTTCATACATATAATTCCTATGGTATTAGGTATATTGTTAAGTAATCCAAGAAACTGAGAAACAAGGGAGGAAAGCCATATTCAAACACTAATATTGTCCTTTATAGCATATGTAACACAAATAATTTAATTATTTAATATAATTCAGATTTAATAGGAATAGTCTCTTGGTGGTACTACAAGCAATTCAGAATTCAGGTACTTTCTCTCCCAACTAGTCTTTGTATGTCATTAAATATTATCTAGTATGACATAATTGTCTCCATATTCCCACATATTTATTATTTGGAACATTTCCTTGATTTAAATATTATTACTTGCAAACTATTTTGGTTAAAGGCAAAAGGGGGGTATTTGGTTATATCATCACTGTTTCTCTACAACCTAACTTAGCCAAAACATCTCATAGAATTTTTAAAGCATGGATTCTCAATTCATGGAGCTAAAGATCCATGGGGGTAATATTAAAGAACAGCTATTAGTGAAATCAGCTGGTGGCCTACTGAATAGAACGCTGGGTCTGGAGACAGTTCAAATCTGACCTCAGACACTTACTAGCTGTATGACTCTGGGCAAGTCATTTAACCGTATTTGTCTCACTTTCTTATTTGTAAAATGAACTGGAGCAGGAAACAGCCAACCATCTTTGCCAAGAAAACATCAAATGTAGTCACCAAGAGTCAGACATGATTGAGAAATGACTGAAGAACAACAAACTGGTAAAGTCATGTGATATTTATGTGTGTGAGTCTGTATGTAGTCCTAATTATGTAGATTCTTCATATATTATTATAAAGGAGTCCCTGTAACTTCTTGAGAATGGCAACTCTGTGAAGCTATTGACTGAAGCTGGGTTCCTGCTAGGAAATGAAAGGCATATGTAATTTACTCATACTTGGGAAATACAAGCAGAATATTTATTATTTAAAGGTAGTAATGACTAATATACTAAGGTGATACCAATGTAAACAAACAGATATTATGAGTTGCCTATAGATGTATGAACATTATTCTACTCAAGAATTTGCTAGTAATTATTTTAGATGAAAGGAGAAACAATCTTTATTTCATCACCTTTGCCCCCAAACCTTGACTCAATTTACACTGTAGCTATCAAGTAATAAGATAATTTTCTTATATAGTTCAAAATTTAGGTCAGAAACCAGGAAGTACAAAGAAGAGTTCCATGTATGTTTGAATACAGATCCCATTATCTACTTTTAATTTGAGTAAACAAGCATTTATAACATCCGATATAAGGAAATGTGTTAGGTGTTAAGGATACAATGACAAGAGTGAAAAGAGTCCCTGTTCTCAGAGAGTTTATATTCTAGGGAGAGGAATCACCATGTTGGTTTCTCTTTCATTTTTTAAGGGACTGTCTTGACTTGTGCATGAACTGGATTTAAGGGAGACAGAGTTGCACAAAATTGTCAGCTTTACTGTCTCTTCCAGTTATCAGTCTGGTAGCAAGACACAAATCAAGACAAATGGTGATGGCCCAGGATGTAGTGGACCACCTTGGTGTCTTCAATGCCTGATCAAGCTCTAAGTGCTCCACAGAGCCTACTTCAGCTATCTTCATGGCCACTGGCACAAATTGTTTTCATTGACCCACTCCACTGGGCTAAGGGCTGGAGTGGGGTATTTTCATGTGCTTGGAGTAGATATCTCCCTAACTCACCAATGGGTTTTAGGATGTTGGTTGACCTGAACCTGTTTTAGCCTGTATGCTAAGATGGTTTTATGAATGTGGCTGCTGTGTATGTTACAGCTTCTTAGAGCCACAGATGAAAGCTGGGTGACAGGTGAGCAGACCAGAAAAGGGCTCAACAGCTCTCACACCACAGGGGGGTACTGAACACCCCTATACCCATGAATCAACAGATACACCAAAAATATATACAAAATATAAATACAAAATAATTTCAGGGAGAACATTAATTACTGGAGTGAGTGGAGGGATCAAGAAAGACCTCCTCTGTGAGGTGGTACTTGGGTTAAAGCTTGAATGGGGCAAGGGATCCCAAGAGACAGAGAACAAAGCAACATATTAACTAATGATCATAGCAGAGAAGAACAATTACCAAATTTATTCATTAACCTGGTTTTCAGTGCAAAAAAATCTTTTTGTTTTAGTGAAGATATTGAATTTCAATTCAATAACTGAATATCTATTATATGCAAGGCACTCTGTCAAGGGCAGGGGATAGTGGGTAAAGAACAATGTAAAATAAATTAGTCATATTTTTAAATAAATCTACATATGAATTTTGGCAAGTTTGCATTTTTCATCATGTAGCAAAGTATAAGCAACACTTTGATATAAAGCAAGAAAAAATATACTAATTTTGATTCAATAGGTATTATATGTCCATAATGTAAAAGGTACTATCTTAGTTATAGGCAACATAAGAAGAAAAATGAAAAAGTTCTTGTTCTGATGATCACTTTCTCCCAATTGTATATTACCCAAATACAGATTTACAAAGTGAGTGTGAAGTATGAGTTGAGCCTTGAAGGGAGTTAGAGATTTCAAGAAGAGGAGATGGGGAGGGAGAGCATCCTAGACATGGGAGACACCTGTACAAACTCATTAAAGTGGGAAATTTGTCATGCAGGGAGAATAGCTGGGAATTTGCCTGAAATTCTGCATGGACTAGAGTGGGAAGAGTAATGTGAAATCACTCCGGAAGTATAAATTGGAAATAGATTCTGAAGGGCGACCAGTGTCAAAGGGAAGAGTCGTTGTATTGGATCTTAGAGACAATAAGAAGCCCTTGAAGCTTCTTGGATAGAGCAGTAATATGGTAAACTTGTTTTTTTAAGAATTACCATTTGGCAGCAGAGCAGTGGATGGGTCTGAAAGGGGAAAACTTGGAAGCAGGAAAATTCCTTTAGAGATTCTGCAACAGATAAGGTAAGAAAAATGAAGGTCTGAACTAGAAAGGTACTCATTATAATCAAGAATGTGGCAGTGGAATAAAGAAGTCTTCACAACTGATTGGAGATGGGGGAGGTAGAGAGGGAGAGCGAATAGTTCAGTGTAAGTCTAAGGTTGCAAACTTAGAGAACTGAAAGTATGATAGCCATGATGTATATATGGAAAGTGGGAGGAAGACTAAGTTTAAGGGTGGAAATAATGAGTTCTGTTTTGTTGAGTATGGGAAACCTGTGGGATATACAGGTAGAGATCTACCAGTGGGCTCTTGGAAATATGGGACTAAAGCTAAGTCCAAAAAGAAGATAATGGCTGTATAGGTAGATTTGGGGATCATCTGAATGGAAATATTAATTTGAATAGGATAATAACTTAACTCTTGCAAACTGATGAGACATCTCAGAAAGTATGTAGAGAGTCCAGGCATGCTATATTCACATGTAAGTGACGTGGATGATTACCCAGCAAAGAAGGCTGAGGAGAGTCAGATAGGTAGAAGTAGAAACAGAAAGCTGGTGTCATGAAAAATTAACAAGGAAAAAGATTAGCTCCCAGGATGAGGTGATCAGCACTGCCAAAAGCTACAGAAAGATAACTAATGATGGCAAGAGAGTAAAAAATAAAGCTATTGGATTTAGCAATTCAGATATTGTTTGTAACTTTGTAGATTATTTCAGTTGAATGGTGAGTTAAGAATCTGCATTTCAAAGAGTGTAAAAGTGAGTGGGTAGATTGAGGAAATGGAGCCTTTGAGTAGAAATGTTTTCTTTTTTCTAATTATTATATTGTGAAAAGAAAGAGAGTTGAAGAATATAAGGAATTATAGAGTGAAGTGAAAGGTTTTTATTGTTTTTGTTGTTTGAGGAGATCTGGGTGTGTTGAACTGATTAGAAAAGGAGTCAGTAGATAAAGAGTGATTGAAGATTAGACAGAGTCTAAGCAGAGAGAGACAGAAAGGGAAGAGATAATTAAAATGACAATTTCTCGGAGGAGGTATGAATGTCATATCATGGTCACACTTAGAAGGCTAAAGAGCCACCTTTTAAACAATGGAACAAAGAAAAAAAATAAAGAGGGATGATATTGATGAGATTCAAAATAATATTTAGCTTTTAGAAGTGAAGTAAATGTAGAAAGATAATTGATAATTTTCTAATTGTTCATCTCTTTTGTAGGAAGTTGTATATAGTCTTGACTCATAATGCACATCCCACACTAGGTATACACATAGGCACACAGTCACATTCATACTCATATCCAAGTTTTTTTTTAACTAAATAAAAATGTATCTTGAGATTACAATCTTACTCCAGCCTCTCTTTCCAGCACTGTTACACACTGTTCCCGTACACAAAATCTATGTTCCAACCAAACCATGCCATTTGCTATTCTAGACACACATTTTATCTTAAATGCTTCTGTGCCTAAGCTGTTTCCCATGCATTGTGTAGATTTCTTCCTCACCTCAGATTTTTGGAACCTCTAGACCTTCAACATATAGATCGAATACTATCTCTTTCAAGAGGCTTCTCTTCTTTCTTATAATTGCTGGTGACCCTTCCCCCATAACTGCTTTATATTTTTTGCAAGTGTCCTGTATTTTCTTATTTGTGAATATTCTGTATCTCCATATATTGTCCCTCATTTTTCCATCTGCAGTAGAATATGAACTCTATGAGGGCAGGTGTTCTATCTCACTGTTGGATTTTTATACCCAGCATATAGGTACCTGGCACATAGGTGTTTAATAAATGCTTGTTGCTTGATTGACCCATTTGTCTTTCTTTTATACTCTTATTTACCGATTAGCAAGAATAATGTTTAAACAGAGGAAATAAGAGTTTGATCTGGGATAGAGATGAGTGAATTGCAAATGAAATTTTCTTTAAAATTATATTTTAGTATTGGCCTAAACTAGTATAGAAAAAGTACCCACAGTCTATCTCTCACGTCTCAGTATTGTAGTGGTAGAGAGAATGTGAACCTATAGAAGCCACTTTTGAGCTATAATAGCAAAAATGAAACCATTCCTGTCCCTAAGAAACTTAAATTCTCCTGAATAGACTAATTTAAGGACATAAAAAACACTGATACCTTAGAAAAAGGAATGTCTAGAAAGGTTTCACAAAGAACATAACAGTTATCCTGAGACTTAAAGGAAGCTAGAGATGCTAGGAGGTGGGATAATTTCTTAAATTCCATCCAAAAGCATGGAAGTGAGAGATTGAATGTTGAGTTTGGATAATGGCCAATACCTCAGTTTGGAGATGCAAAAAGGAGTAATAGAAAATAAGTTTGCAAAGGTAAGTTGTTGCCAGTTCACAGAAGGCTTCATTGTAAATTTCAGGATAAAGAGTTTCTATCTGATCACTGAGAAAATAGGGAGCTACTAAGGAGTTTTGAACAGGAGAATAATATGATCTTATCTGTATCTTAGATGTTTTAGAAAGGAATTGATAAAGTCCTTTCATTCTTTCATACCACTGTATAAAAATGTGAGAGGACTCAACTTTGTGAAGTTAGAGAATTCATATCTCCCCCCAAAATTATCTCAGGTAAAATAATTTCTATTCATCTATTTTTTTTTAAAAAGTATCATTCTTTTTTGCCTGATTTGGTTACATAAGCAATATTATAAATTTATAAATGAAACATCTCTGCTTTTTATTTCTTCCTTGAGTTTGTCTTCTGCTTTATCATATCAGGGATCTTCAAAAATGTAAAGCAGAAAACATTGTAACATTTTAGGAAGACTCTCTTTGGCTTTAAGAAGGGTATCCGAAGAAAGTTCATCTAAGAGAAATTTTTTAAAAAAGATCAGTAATCAAGAGTGGTTGGCACCATGCCATGGGTTGGATAGACACCATATGAGCAACTGGAAATTACTATACTGTTGAAGCAATGTAACCTTATCCTAAATTAATAATCCAACTTTCTCTTTGAGTAAAAGGGGAAGATGGAGACACTGGGTAATTCTGAACTGTGCAGCTCTTGTGGTTGTAGAACACAATCACACTAAGAAAGATTGCTGAGTGGTTTCAGATCGAAACCAGAAAGTAAGGGGTAAAGCAAAAACACATTCGATTCAGTTTATATATCTCACTTGACAGAATTCCCAAACCTTTTGGGTTCAAGAATCTCAGCACCACTTATCTTGTGCCTGATAACAGTCTCTGACAGTAGTATCTCTAGTTCTAAACGTCTTGGATCCTTTGGGTATCATACTCTTTAAATTATCTAAATCAGGTGAAGATGACATACCACATATTAAAACGGAGAGCATTACATCTCACAAAATGATCTGGAATATATCAGTGAATTGTAACTGTTACAAATTTATATAGGTCCAGTCTTGAGGTTTGATTAGCATTCCCTTGGATGGCATACAACATGGCCAACCCCAAAATGCTGAGAATATTATACCAATTATAGTGTTCACGTGCCATCCACTTTCGGCTCCAAGAACTTTGAAAGTCAAGCCAAACCAAACCAATGTAAATTGGTGGATTTGGACATCCTTTTCATGACCACATTATCCTAGCTGGATTTGAGACTACTTATTTTGGAAATATAATTAGACCAAGTATTATTTTAAAATGAGCAATGTCTTCAAGGCTCCATGTTGTGCTTCTGTGAAGTTTGGAGAAAATCACTCTGAGAGGCACCTCTTTCAAGAAAACAACATGATTGCAAATGCTATCAGTGTTTCTGCCGGGTAGGCTAAAAATACTTTGGAACATGATGAAACTCCGACATTTCAAGTTTCCTATTTGATGAAGGAGAAAGAGGAAGAGGGAGAGAGAGAGAGAGACAGAGAGAGAGAGAGAGAGACAGAGAGACACAGAGACACAGAGAGAGACAGAGACAGAGAGAGAGGGAGAGAAAGAGAGACAAAGAGAGAGAGACAGAGAGAGAGAGAGACAAAGACACAGAGACAGAGAGACAGACACAGAGAGACAGACACGCAGAAAGACACACACACAAAGACAGAGATAGACAGAAAAGAGACATAGAGGGAGAGAGACAGAGAGAGACACAGAAAGAGAGAGCCACAGAGAGAGAGAGACAAAAAGGAGAAACAGGCAGAGAAAGAGATATGGGGAAACAACTACTATATTCACTGTAATGAAGTTTGTTTTTCATCAGAAGCTAGCCATCTTGTGTTTCAAAATAGTCTTTATCACTGACAGAAATCACTGGGTTTTGTTCTTGTGGATTAAAAAAATAATAAATTTACCCCATTTCTTCTGAATGTTAGAATAGGATGGACACACAATTAGGAATTATTAGACCAAATGGTGGTCTAAGCTCAGTGGAAAGAATGCAGCTGTCATGAATAATTCCCACCATAAATCTTAGAAATTTTCCAAAAAGAAATCTAAGAGACAAGGACTGTATCCAGAGTTGACTAGTTTATTTGCCAAAATAGTTTTTTTTTTTAAACAATGCAGATGAGCTTGTTAAAAATAGTCCCCAATTGTGGATTAGGTAGCCGTCCTTGGTTACATTGATAATAGGTGAACATCAAAGATATGGATCAGGGAGCTGGTGGAGAAGCACCCAGAAAGGCGTTATTTTGCTCTTGTGACATGAAACAAAATTTACCAGAACCTCTGGAGTCTGCAAATGTGGGCTGGGAATTTTGCAATGAGTCCCTCTCCTGAGATTTATGGTGATTCCTAATTCCTCAGAGGACTGCTACCGCAACAGCCATTCTCCCAATTCTTTGGCCTTTTGGCTTTTACCCCTGGCCAGAACAAGTGAGGACAGGAACACCCACAGACTTGTCCCAAAGAAGCTGTTGCACATTTTTTTCATAGTCTTTCACAAAGTCCCTTTCCAGTTCAGAGCTAAATATGAAGTGAATGGTATTCGGTATTCAGACCTATTCCCCACTCCAAATTGACATTACTGTTTCCAAGCTATCATTGCCAACTTATCTGTTCACACACTTTAAATCCTAAGGCTTGGAGTGTAGGATATCATTAAAAAAACAGTTTCTAATTTGACTTCTCTCCCCATTCTCCTGGTATTTATGCTGTTTCTGCATGCCTGTTCTATTTTAGTTATTGCATGTCTGATAATTTCCTATGAGATGGCTATTCTTCAAGAATAATCACTATGGGAAATGGGTGTGGCACAGAGCCACATGGATTGTTTGTAAGGATAATTATTTTACTGTATGTGACAATGTAATAGAATCCAAACTGAGACAGACTTTTCTTATATTGTTGGTGTTTCCTTTTTCCTTATAAAAAAAGGTGTCTTTTTTTCTTTTTCTTTCCAGGCCTATGATTTCATTGCTGTACCATTAGGAAAGTCCTGGTATAGAAATGTCCTTTACTTCTGCAAATCCTAATAATAAAGAGAATTCCTGAGGACACTGGTTGATTAAGTGAATTATTCAAAGTCATATATGCAGAATATGCCAGAGAAAAGAACTGAACCCAGTTCTTTCTGACTCCAATGCACAGATAACTAGGGAGAAAGACTGAGGGTTGAGGTGGTCAAAAAGTCCACCACTCTGTGGTTAACTTGGAGAGAAAAGATCCTTTATGACCTGAACTAGATTGGTATTTCTGGAGCCTATATAGTCTTTATAGTCTGTAGGATTTTTAAAACTCTTGCCCTGCCTAAGAACTCAGTCACCAAGATGCCACATTGGAAAGATTGGCAGGTCTGGAGTTGGAGGACCTGGAGAAAAAAATTCCACTTCTGACCCTTACTAACTTGGGCAAATCATTTAACCACCATGACCCTTAGTTTCCTCATCTGTAAAACTGGGGAGGGGGGCTGATAAAGATGACCTACAATGTTCTTGTAGCTCAAGATTCATGAGCCCGTGACTACTAATTCATAAGGACATATCAGAGCAAGAATTAAATGAAAGGATTTTAGTTATGGATGAGATAAATGCAAAAGGAAGTCTGAGGGAACTATTTAGACTGGGAACTATGGCTCTTGGATGTATGGTGACAATGACTTGGCCTTGTTACTTATTGCTGGTAGAATTACTATCTTGGACAAAATAATCTAGTTTGTAGACAAATACTCTAAACTGTAATTGAAATAAAGGGACACAAATATGAAAGGGGAAAACAATGGTACTCTGATGAATAGTCCTTTGTTGTGCCTAATATCACCAGGGATCTTGCATGGTTCCATGAATTGGTTATGTCACTGGGATTACCAAATATTATTGCCAATTACAGGCAAATTGATGTGCCCATATGATTATCTGTTTTTGTGAAAAAATAGTCCTATATTCATTTTCCTATTCATTAAAGAAATCTAGGATTTCATTAGAGTATTTGGTATTCTTCTAGAGCGTTTCATGGAGCACAAATTATTTCATTTTCTATCTTAGTATCCCTAGCTCTCTGTAGAGTGCCTAGAACATGGTAGACCCTTAATAAATGCTTGTTGATTGATTGAGTTTGCCCTTCTGGAAGGTGACTGTTTCTTACAGGACACTAGGAAGTCAAAAGCCAACTCTGAAAAATTGTTTCAGATGAGAACAGAGTTAGAAGGTCAGCCAATCAGTATTTCTTACGCCAGGCATTGTGCTAAGTGCTGGGGAAACAAGATAGTGTGGATCCCTCTCTACAGAGGAGCTGATAAAACTCCTCTGGTTTTGGCCGGAAGACCTTATGTAAGGGAGAGTAATACATCACCTTGGAGGCAGTCCATTCTCGTTGTTAGGAATCATCGTTACTATTGTTTGGTTAACTAGCATTTATTTAGTGCTTTAAGATTTTAAAAGTGCTTTACATTACATATTTTATCTAATTTGTTCCTCACAACAGTCCTGCGAGGTGACTAAGGGATATATATATAATGGGGGAGGAATACGACATGTTGGCTTGCAAATGCGATTATAGGGTACATGAAAGGGAGTACTATGAGGTGACGCTAGAAAGGAGATTTGCAGTCAGACTGTAGAGAGCCTGGAATCCCCAGCAAAGGAGATACTATTTTATCTTTGGGACAATAGGGTGCCACTGATGATTATAGAAGGGGAGTGTCTTGAGAAGACCATTTTGCTAGCTACATAGAGGACTGATTGGAAAAGGTAAGACTGGAAAAAGGAAGAATAGATAAGGATTAGGAGAAAACACTAGAAATGATGAAGGTGTATACTTGTGGTGGCAGTGTGAGCAGAATAAGGAGGTGATTATTTTGGACCCAGTGAGTTCAAGATACCAACGGGAAATTCAGTTGTAAACGTAGAGCACCACAGTATAGTGGATAAGAAACTGGTCTTATAGTCAAGAAGACCTGAGTTCAAATCCTATCTTAGACACTAGTTATGTGACTCAAGGCAAGGCAGTTAATCATTCTGTACCTCACTTTACTCCTTTATAAAATAAGCAGGTTAGACTCAATAGCCCCTTCTTTCCTTTAATCTATGATTTTATGGCCAACAGGAAGTTGGTAATTTTGGAGTAGAGCTCTGTCTCTAAAGTTTTGCCAAACTGGCCTCTTTACTATTCCCTCAATTTTGTATTCCTTCTGCCTCCATATCTCTGAACTGGCTGTCCCCCATGATTTCAATGTGCTCTTGTCTCATTTCAATCTATTAGAATTCTTAGTTTCCTTGCTTGAAGGATTAACTCAGGTACCATCATCCATGTAAAGTCTTTCCTGACCACCTTAGCTAGGTCTCTCTTTAATTGCCTTGCATTTATTAACGTCTGTGTTTATATGCTGCATCCCTGCAGTAAAATGTGAGGGCAGGTGGTATACTGGTTTTTGTTTTTTATTTTTGTACTTTGAGCACCACTCACAATGTCTTGCATGCTACAAATATGTCATATTTTTACTGAATCCTTCTTCAGGTCCCATTTAGTGCTTCCAGCTACATTTGTTCCAAATTAGTGATATATCTCCAGGTCAATGTTGTCAAAAACTAGGAAAGGTCATGTTGTATCATGAATACACTCATTATTTGTAAGTGTTGTTTGTGCTTTCTACATACGATTTTAAAAAATAAATTCTAGTGTCATGATTAATTTTTATTTGTTTTTTTTAGCGGCAGCATGAAACTTTTTACCCTCTTTCAGCTTATGGCATAATTCAACTTCCAACAAAAAGCAGTTTCCACTAGACTACTTTGATTGCTTGTTGCTACCAGAGACAATAATGAATCTTCAGAAGAGAGGTGAACTGGCAGATAGTGCGAAAGGTGATGAGACAATTTCAAAATGTCCCACATAATGTAACTCTAATAATAGTCAACATTTATGTATTACTAAAGTACTAAAGGTTTGCAGAACAATTTACATATATTGACACTCATATGGAGAAATAGGTATTATTGTATTTCCATTTTACAGCACTAACCACAAGGTAAAAGTGTTTCCATTACTCTGTCGAGAAAGTAGGGCCAATGTTATAATTCTTAGTTTAAGAGGTTGGTGGAATATGTGAATGCTGGTGGTGTGCTCTGCTTGATGCAACCCCCTTGTGGCCTCGAGCACAAAAACTGTTGTTTCCCATCTACTTACCATGTGAATTGGCATTGATTGGTAACTGAGCTGGAACTGGGTATGCATTCAAAAAGCACTAACCAACCAAAATAAACTTTTCTCATTCCTGTCTGACTGGTGATAGGAGGATGAGCTACTCTGAACATCTGGGTGGGAAGGGCTTTGAGCCCTTTCTTAGTTGAAGTTGGGATAAGGCTAAAAAGGGTACATAGAGTAGATGTTGCTTCTGTCTATCATATCCATACTTTCCTGTTTTTAGGTGGAGTACTGAGGTTGGTCACCCCTCAGTAAGCTTTGAAAGGTCATAGGAGTGAGTGCCAGAAATCAAAGGGCTGGAGTCCAGGCTGGGTGGGTGAGGCAAGAAAGGAGTCCCTAAAAAAGAACCTTTCTGACCCAGGTCAAACTTATCAGATATGGCCATTGTTTATGACTCATTGGGAAGTGAACTTAGTAGCCAAACACTTTAAGTATGAGCCCACTATTCCCAGGAACTGAAGTGGGAGAAAATAATCCCCACCCCTGAACCCCATTTGGAGAAAAATGTTTTGTAACTTCTGTTACTGTTATTTTTTTGCAGTGAATATTGCTTTTAAAAGCTAATTTATATTAATTGATTGAATGAAACTAGAGTGCCCACTACTCGTACTTAGTGTTACGGAGAATACACCAGAATGTGGAATCTTGCTTATGGTATTGGAGAGACAACCCCAATACCTCCATGATACTTCTACAACCCTGAGAGGGAAATGTGACCTCATTTGGGGACATAATTGTTCCATCACAGGAGAAGTTGGGATGACAATCATGGGATATTATGGGATCTACTGTCTTTTACAGATGAGCAAGAAGTGAAGAGTCAGGAAGGTTAAAGAAATTGCCTAGATGCTCATAGCTAATCATCAAAAGAGCCAAGATTCTGTTCAACAGCTTTTCAACTCATTATATGACTGTCCTTGAGATGCTATTCTGATCACTTCGGGACTAAGAGCTTTGGCTGAGATTAATGGGCTGACAAAGCTATACCAGATAATTCACATTCATGTTGGATGTCTAATTGTAGGCTCAGTGCCCAGACTGACCCTACAATGAACCAGAATTCCTGACATAGCACCAGAATTTATTTACCATTTTCTGAGGTATTTGGGAACATGGATGTCTTAGAGCTAACTGGTACCTGAGAGGTAGACTGCATCGTTTTTGTTAAACCATCTCTCATGCTTGATACCTTTTCAATATATACTTGAAATCCCATACTTTTTAATGCATTAAACTCTACTGACTTCTTTTTCTTAAAGGACTTCTGAAATAAGGGTGAATAAGTTATTTCAGAGGATAACTGCTGAGTGGAATAGTTAGGTTGGATTATTAATTCAGCAGCCATGCCTGTAAGATCTGTTTCTGGAAAAATGCTACTAAAAAGTTTTTGTATTTTTATATTTTCTAGATCAGTCAGTTCTACAAAATCACTCAACCAAATCATCTCAGAAGAATTTTGAAAATATTGGTCACCAATAATTTGTTATAGGAGAATTAAAATTTTTAAGAGACAGCCTCACAAAAATGGAAGAGATTCTAACTGAAAACAGTTTAAGTTCATGGTGTTGGTTAATCTCTTATCACTTGTTAAGGATCTTTTATGTTTGATTTCTATTGTTTGGTTATGCTGTGACAATATCAGTGTAAATAAACCATTCTTTTTGTATTGTTTCTTACTCAGACTATTGTTTGAAAATAAAGAGAAAAGAAACAAAGATAAACACTAATTTGATCTACTGCCATCATCTGCTCAGTTATAAGTGAATATACCAGGAAAAAATTGGGTCTGGAAAATTCAAGATCCAGATTGTATAGGATGATCACAACAGATAATTTCCCATGTTCTATTTTTCCTTTTAGGAAGTTTGGGTGACACTCTGCTTCATCTGCTTATGTCCTAGTGCTCTGGGCACCATGACAGGGTTTTATGTAGCAGCAATTTTATAGGGTGAAAGGATATAGAAAAGAATCACCATAACAAAGAAAGAGACAACTTCAGAGTCCTGTATTTGATGGTTACATCAAAATCATGTATTTATAAAGTGCTTTGAAAATCTTAAAGTGCTCTATAAGTGCTAGTCGCTGTTATTATTATAAAATGCTTGCAGATCTTGACCCCAATTTTTACTGGTCGTTAATACGTAGTCCATAGAACTGTTATCATCTTAACCTTTTCCCTTTACCCCAACTTTTTGAGAGCTAAACAAAGTGACCTCACTGTTTTCCATTGAATTTTTTTTAAACACTGCCTGGGATGATTGAGATTCAGGAATGTGGGAAAATGGATTCCCAAACCACGTCCATCCCCTTTAATTCTGAACTGTAATTTTTGGCTTGCCTTGACTCACAGTCATCACATTTCAGTCTGAATCTCTCTGTAAAGTGATCTTTCTTAAACATTTCTCTCACTCATCATGGGATCAGAAACAAAGCCATTCTAGTCTTTCAGCGAAACACTTACAAATGGCTTTTACGGAGAAGTTGTAAGAGCTAAATTTCCTTTAAAACTGTTTGAAAAAGGAACATTTTCAGTGCCTGGTTGTCCTTCTTGAGAATCTTGTCATCTGTATGCCATGAGCTGCAGCTATTTTAATCTGTTTTTGTTTGCAATCCATTTGGTGTCCACCCAAGAAAATGCAGGTGATTCTAATTAACTTACTGCTGAAGATGTGGAAAAATCTCAATTGTGTTGGAGAAAATTATATACTTAAAACCTTTCCTCTATTATTTATAACATCTTATTAATGAAAATGATTACATGAATATATTTACCACCTGATTCATCTCTGTTCACTTTTTTAAATCAATGAGGTTTACAGCATAAGGGAAAAAGCACACACGCACACACACACACACACACACACACACACACACACACATTCAACTAAATACAGACCTCAAGAATGTATGCCAACTTTCATTTAACAAGAGTAGTAATTTAAAAATAACATTATTTTACTTTGTGCAACATAGTTTAATATCTAAAATAACCCTGTTCCAATAAAAACCGATTGAAATACTCTCAGGCCTAACTCTGCCCTGAAGGTAAAAGTGATTAATTGAAGGATTTTGGCGGATCTCTGCTCACCACCAGGGCAGTTTAATGTAGACCACATTCAGTCATTCCTCAGTGTCTCCGCATCAGTGGAGCATAACTCTTGGTCTCCTTTTGAGGAGTACCTCTGAATCAGTCCTTTTGGATAGTCAGCTCTACATGAATTCGCAATTTCTAGTTGATCGCTGGTGAAGGTGAGTCCTTTTGGGTTTTTCATGTGCAAAATAGATTGTGGTATGTCAGAAGTACCATCCATGAAGGTAAAACCCTCAATTGCTTTGCCATTGATTCACTCATTACTGGAAATTCAGTTACATGTCATAGAAAATGTGGAAGTTCTTTTTTCCCTCACTGCTTTTGGAAAATGCCCCTTAGACATTCATGTACCAAGGATGTCTCTGTCTTTCTCATTTAAAGGCAACGCGGTAGAGATGATTTGGGCATATATTAACAAATTTAAAAAGCTGAAGTGGATTGACAATATTCCTTTCCACAGGGTGTGCATAGAATATCATTATTCAGTTCTTGAGAAAATGAGTACATGGCTGGAATCCTGGGAATATGGCAGAGTACCGGGCAATCTAAGGCTCATTTTACACATTACCACTTTGGAATAAACAAGAAAAGCATCTAAAATTCTACAAAAACTACAATGACCAAATCCAGAGAAATGAAAAAAAGGCATGATGAACTAGTTAGTTGTTACAGAAAAAAAGGCGGGGGGCAGGGAGGGACCCAGACCATCATTTCAAAAGCCTGTTGCCTTATGGTGTTGTTAGTTTGCTACATTTGTGTGTGTTCATCCTTTGTTGCCAAAGAAGACCATGCCATTAGAGAAGTAATGACATGACTTGCACTTGACTTTGTTTGGAGTGAGGGAGGGCTGTGCAAGTCACCAGCCTCACTTCTCCTCAAGAGTCATCTGAATCCAGTGATCAGATTTTCATCAGGATTACTAGAGATGACCCAGGGTGAGGCAATTTGGGGGTTGACTTGCCCAAGGTCATACAGCTTGTGAGAGTCAAGTGTCTGAGGTGAGATTTGAACTCAGGTCCTCCTGACTCCTGCACTGGTGCTCTATCCACTGCACCACCTAGCTGCCCTGAGCTGCATTTCACACAGCAAGAGACTTTGCTTGTCTGGGATAAGTATTGCCTTTGTCTAGCCATTTTTAGTGTATAGAACCCCCTCTGCTCTATAGAGTTAGCCCTATCGCAGTAGACTGTAGAAGAAAGAGATAATAAGAGAATAAGAGAAATAAGGAAGAAATTACATTACTTGGAATGAGGGAAAAATTCAAGGTATAAACAGATCACAGAAGGTAAAATGGACAATTTTGATTATAAAAAATTTAGTTCTTGAACAAACAAAACCAATACAGATAAAATTAGAAGGGAAGTAGACACCTGGGAGAAATCTTTGCCCCAAGTTTCTCTGATAAAAGTTCTCATCTCCAGAGTTTAGAAAGAACTAACTCAAATGTATAAGAATAAGAGCCATTCCTCAACTAATAAATGATAAAGGGATATGAATAGACATTTTTCAAAGGAGTAAATTAAGCTATCAATCACCATATGAAAAAAATCCTCTAAATCACTAATAGAGAAATGGAAATTAAAGTAACTCTGAATTTCTACCTCATGTCCATCAGATGTGCTAAATTAAAAAAAAAAAAGAAAATGAAAAATGTTAAAGGGACTGATTGCAGGAAAATTGGGAAAGGAATTCTATGGATTGTATCCCATTAATCTGACCTTCCTAGGGACAATCTAAAGACAGAGAAAAGTTGATCCTTGAGGGAAGGGTAGATTCCCAGAGAAAGTGCTGGGAAAAGACAATAATTTGCCCACTTATAGTGACTTGTGGCAGTGTCCACCCTTTAAACCTAACATATCTTATTTGTTCTTGGTGGTCTGAGAGAAAAGAGGATAAACACACTACAGAAGTTGGAGAAGGAGAGCACAATCATGCTGTGCTTATCTCATAGCTATTTTGTACTGAAGGGAAAATTATTTTAGTGAGGACACCATAGAAAAATCAATAGAGTGAATGATATATAGACCGTTTAAATCTGACAAAGGAGAAGAAATGAACAAAGAAAAGAGCCATCAAAATGAACAGGTAATTCACAACAAAAGAAAGTGAGCAAAAAGCTGCTTGTGAAGTATATGATCCTACTACAAGGTCCCTAGAAGTGGTAATGAAGGTATTTCAAGAATCCAGACTGGTTCAAAGGAACAATAAAAGAATTAAGGGAAAAGATAAAAGGAATTAAGAAGGAGATTAGACTTCTCAAGGAAGAGCAGTTAGATGAAAAGTACCATCTATGAAGTAGATTTCTGAACAAGAAAATGAGAATTACTAGGTAAAAAATTCTGAACCATAAAGAAAAGTAATTGAACAAAATCAGATGAGAACATTAGAAGTATGCATGATGCATTTATAAAACAAAAAAAAAGTACCGAATTTGAAAAATAGGATAACAGAAAAATCTCAAATATAATATTTCAAGAAAACATACAGAAAACTATCCAGGAATATTATTAGAGAATGATAATATATAAATTTAGAGAACCCCTAGAACATAAATGGAGAGAACCCTCAAATTTCACTCACCAAAATACAATGGTGAAACTTCAGAATTACATTACAAAACACAAACTAAAGAGGTTTACTGTAAGAAAAATACAGAGTAGACAAACCTCACAATTACAACATAAAACAATAAATACTCTAAGAAGACAACATGAAAAGTAAAGAAATATATTTCATCTTCCAAAGAAAATCAATCAGAATATTGCAGTATTTTTCCTTGTTTATAACAAATCAAAGGAAAATTATAATATGATATTACAAAAAGTATAAGTTGCTTTCACCTTTAAATAACATTCTGCAAAGCTCAAACTAAGCATAAATGAATAAGATGAATATTTTAGTCATCCTTCAAAAGAATCCAGAGGTTAGCATGGTATTTATCAAATAAAAGAAAAATCAGTACATTTAGAAGTAACAATAGAAGATTAAGAATTAAATGTACATTTTCATGTGCCTAGGGCTAGAGATCACACATTGTCTGAATGATATTGAGCAAAATAAATAAGTTGGTAAAAATCAAGAGTAGGCTAGGATGAAGAAGGTTATTAATATTTATGGGACACAATTCCCATTCCTTCACAATGAAATCAATTGTAATATTGTTGCTATGTCATTTCAAGCCTTTCATAATATCCCCACCTCCAGACATTTGTACCCTTCTTATAAGTTATTCATCTCCATATGCCCAACAATCCAGTGACACTTTCCTCTTTCCTATACTTAAATATACTCCACCTCCAGACTGTACATTTTCACTGGCTATCTATCATTCATGCCTGGAATTTTCTCCCTCATCTTCTCCCCTTCTGGCCTCCATGGCTTCCTTCTAATCTCAGTCAAAAGTATATCTTTTACAAAAACCTTTTGTGATCCTTCTTAATCCTAGAGCCTTTCATCTGTTAGTTTTCTCAAATTTATCTTGAATATATCTTATTTGTAGATTGTTTTTCCCCCACATATCATCTTTCCCGTTAGATTGTGAACTGCTTGAACAAAGTAGGGATAGAAGAGCATGATAAATCAAGATGGAGTGGGAGCTGGGTCCTGCTAGCAAAGAGGAAATATATCTTCAAGCAATTCTGCAGAGACTAGAGCATATGAGACAGAGGTGTTAATCTAGTAGGGTTTTCAGTCTATTTCCAGAGAATAACTCTTATATACAATGAAGTAAATGACAAAGAACAGGACAAGTCCCATGGGCCCCAGACTTTGGTTGAAGGGTATTTTCCATTGTATCCCAAAGACCCAGTCTTCTTTGTGAATTGATATTTGTTAGAACATGGTTCCTTAGAAAGAGGAAGAAGGAGCAATAGCAGCAGCAGCAGCAGCAGCAGAAGAAGAAGAAGAAGGGAGGAGTAGGAGGGTGATGGAGGATAGGGGGAAAGAGAAAGGGAGGGAGAGAGAGGGGAGAGAGGGGAGAGAGAGGGAGAGAGGGAGAGAGAGAGAGAGAGAGAGAGAGAGAGAGAGAGAGAGAGAGAGAGAGAGAGGATGAGAATTTTATGGCATAGACATTAATTTCTCTTTGAACTTTCAACAAAATTCATTTTTAAATCCAGCAGGTTCAGGATATTTTTTTCTTCATTTGTCACTTCATTTATGCCTTGTCATTTTATGGTTCTGACTAACCCAGTCCCCAAAGGAAAATTTATATTTCTGAATGCATATGTGAGCAAAGTAGAAAAAGAAAGGAACACTGAACTGACAAATTCAATCAAAATGACCTAACTCCTAAAACAACTCTAAAACGTGCATGAAATAATGAAAAAACTTCTAAATTAAGGGAGAAATAAGCAAAAATTTGAAAAAGAACATGCAATAGAACTGAAAATTGAGATTTAAAAAAGACTAACAATTGATAAGGTAATGGTTCTAACATTTTAAATTTTATAAAACCAAATTAGCAAAATAAAGAATGAACAAGGTGAATTCATAACAGAAGAAAAAAGAATTATCAAAATCTTCAAAACACAACTATATGTCAGTAAAATTGAAACTAAGAACAAAACACAAGAACAAATAACAAGGGGCCTGAAAAAACTAAAGAAGAAGCAAGCAATCTGACTGTAGAAAAAAGAACTTGATGAGGTATAAATGGATTGATAAAAGAAGAAAAAATTCTTGATCTTGATGGATTTAAAAGTGAATTTTATCCAAAGTTTAAATTAAGATATTAATTATAGGTATGCCACAAAAATTATTCTCAAAAATAGAGAAAGAAATCAATCTGTCAAATTCATTTTATAAGATAAATATCCTAATACCTAAATCATTAGAAAAAAACAGAAAATGAGAATAATAGATAAATTACACTAATTACACAGGTTATACCATTGACAAATTACAACATTGATATAAAAATTTTAAATCCTAATAAGTAGATCGCAGAAATAGATACTGAAAATAATTTATGATGCACAAGTTTAGTTTATATCAAGGAAGTAAGGGTAGTTTAATGTTAGCAAAACAATAAAGCAAAACTAATCAAATAAGCACCCATAACAAAGCCCACATCATTATTTCAAACAATGCAGAAAAAAACCAGCACTCATTTGTTTTAAAAACCCTAAAAAGAAAAGTCATAGAAGGGGCATTCTTGCGAAATGATCATAGCCACACACACACACACACACACACACACACACACACACACACACACACACACCCTTCTTAAAGTGAGAGCTGGTATTCTATATTATAAATACAACTTTCTTAATATGATCAGGGGTTAAGTCTGGGTTTTCTCTCTAGCTACTACTATTGAAATAGCTCTATAAATGTTAACCATATCAATCAGAAAAGAAAACTAATAAATATATAAACCTCAATGAGAGGACAGAATCATCTTTATTTACTTAGGGATAACGGCTTACTTAGAAAACCTCTGAGAGTCAGTAAAGAAAATAATTGACCTGATTAACAGCTTCACAATAAAATAATAAGATAAAAATTAAAATCCACAAAAATCAAAAGCATCCTTATAGATGATTAATAAAAATTAAAAAATGATGATGATAGTTGAAAAATATCTGTAAAATGCATAAAATATCTAAACATTAGCCAATCAAGAAATATGCAAGATTAATAGAAATACATAGTAGCAAAATTCAATTGTAGGAATAAAAAGGTCACATCTTAAGAGAAATAAAGAAATAATGAAAAATAGGATAAAAGAGTTTAAAATACATATAAACAATAATAATTTAGATTATTTGGCAATATTTTTATAAGAAAAGAAATATAGATCAGTGACTGAAATAAGAACCCAAACATTTAAAAAAATTAGTTGTCCAGTGTTTGACAAACCAAATAATCAGAAATTACTCAGGAAAGGACTCTATTTGCAAAGAACTACTGAGAAGACTGGGATTCAGATTGAACAAGCACCTTACATGATATGCCATAATAAACTCTGAATGTACATGTGATCTGAATATAACAGGTCACACTATGAAAACAATTAGAGGAAAAAAGAGGTTTCCCTCACAAACATAACTGGAACCTAAGAAAGAATAGAAATGTTCATAAAAGACAAAAAATGTTTTAATTAAATACCATTTTAAAAACTTTTGTAAATAAAATCAATGCAGATAGAGTAAGGAATATCTAGTGGGAAAATTTCCAAGTTAAACATCACTAATAAAAGTTTTATATCAAACACATAAACTTACATAAATATGGAGTACCAAGATATTTTCCCAATAGATAATTGGTTAAAAGATATGAATAATTTTGAAAATATTACTAGCTATCAATAACCATATGAAACATAAAAAGCATGAATAATAGGAGAAATGCAATTTTAAGATGTTATTTGACATCTTGAAAATTGGTAAAGATGACACATAACAAGAACAGTCACTATTGGGAGGGCTATGAGAAAGTAGAGCTATGGATTGGCATAACTTTTTTCTGGATATCAATTTACAATTATGAAGAACAAAGGACTACATATCCCCTTTGTCTAAGTGATTCTATTACTGGTCATATAACTCAAGAAAGTCAGACAGTCAGCGTCAAATATATGCCAAAATATCCATGGCAGAGCTTTTTGTGGTAGAAAAGAACTGGAAACAAAATGAAAGCCTATCAGTTGGGAAATGACTTCACAAAATGAGGTATGAGAACATTATAGAATGTACTGACCTTGGAGGATCAGATGAAATAATTATCTAAAACTTTTTACAAAGCACTATATAAAGTAATTTTATTACTTAACTACTATTACCACCACCCTAACCACCTTGTTGTATTCATCTTTTGGGATGGAATCAGATAGCATATGTCAATAACTTACCATCCTGCTATTTTAGTACTCTGAGATAAAAGATTCTTAATTTTTTCCCCTTTTCATCTCCAACATAAGGTACTATATTTTTACAGCTTCTTGGAATGTATTGCATAGTTTTTACTGTTTTGTTGTGCAATCTACTTTGATCAATATATCCAAAGCTTTATGTAATTTTGGTTGACAATGACTTAGTTAGTCCTCAATTGCCATTCTAAGTCCCTGTGTTTGAAAAAAACCATAAGATTCAAATGAATGATACGTTTTTGGTGGATATATTTCTGACTGAGTTAAGGTGGATGTTAACAATGATGGACATCTTGATTCCACTTTTGGATCTTAGTTCTATTATAGGTCTCATCCATAGGTCCATCAGTTACATTCAACAAACCCCATGATGCCTGTCATTAGTAATTGCTTTTGCTCAGTGAAAGGATGTTTTCTTGTTTCAAAAGTATTTTTGTGGGTTTTTGACTTGTTAGTCATGTGTGCTGAGCCCTATAATTCATTAATACCATCTGATTTTTTGTGATGATACTTTCCAGACAGGCTATTGTGCATTTTATAGTCTGAAAAATGTACACTAAGACCAATCTCATCCTTGACAGTTGATCACTCTCATCTTCTTGACATTTTCTTCTCTGTAGGTTTTTGTAACACTGCTCTTTCCTCATTTTCCTCTTATCTACACAATAGTTCTTCTTCAGCCTCCTTTGCTGGATCTTCATCCAGATTATGCTCTCTAATTATATGTATCCCTCAAGGCTCTCTCCTCTTCTTCCATATTACTTTTCTTGATGACATTAATTCCAATGGATTTAATTACTATCTCTTTGCTGATGATTTTCAAATATACCTATCCTCCCTTCAACTCTCTGAAATGGAGACATATTAAACTCAATTTGTCCAAAATGGAACTCATTACCTTTCCCTCTAATCCCTCCCCACTCCTACTTCCTCTATTATTGTAGAGGGCATCATCATCCTCTCATCCTCTTAGGAGTCATTCTTGTCGCCTCACTATATCTCAAACCCTTCATATAATCTGTGGCTAAGACCTATTGATTTCACTTTTGCAACATCTCTCGAACACATGTCCTTGTCTCATCTGACTCTGCTGCTCCTCTAGTGCAGGCTTTTATCAACTCATGCTTGGGGTACTGTAATTACCTGCTGGTGAGGTTGTTTGCCTCAAGTCTCTCCCTACTCCATTAAGCTACCAAAAGCTTAAGCACAGGTCCTATCATGTCATTCTTCTACTCAATAAATTCCAGTGGGTCACTATCACCTCCAACACCAAATACAAAATCCTCTGCCTGGTGTTCAAAACCCTTTATAATCTAGCCCTTTCCAACCATGCCAGTCTTCTTTCACCTACCCCTGGAATATACTCTTCCATCCAGTGACACAGGCCTCTGACTTCTATATATAAGACACTCTCAGCTCTAATCAATTGTTCTGGTCATCCCTCATGTTTGGAATGTTCTCTATCTTCCTCAATGCCTACAGGTTTTCCTGGCTTCCTTCAAGTCTCAACTAAACTCTCATCTTTTACAGGAAGACTTTCCCAACTGCTCTTAATTCTAATGCCCTCCTTCTGTTAAGTATTTCCTATTTATTCTGTATATAGCTTGTTTGCATATATGAGATTGTTGTTACTCCCATTAGGTTGTGAGCTCCTTGAGGATAAAGAATGCTTTTTTCTTATTTTCTATGCCTAGTGCTTGGCAAAATGCTTGTCACATAATAGGTGATTACTAAATGTTTATTGATTGATTGGAATTGAGTGGGTATAAACTGCTGTAAATGTATTTTTCCCATTCAACTTTGTTTTCAGATTTTGAGTAGGACCCCTAATGTATTCAGTCACAGCATTGTCTTTACACTTCATATATCTCACTGGGAAGAAATCCAGGAATTTGTTGGGATCACTTTCATCAACTGGTTTATGATGACCTTCACATATTTATTATTATTCCATTTTCAAATTTTCAATAGAGATCATATAGAATAGTCCAATTGAAACATAACTTTTTTTTTTCTGAGAAGTAGGGGGACTACTATGGCAGAATAGTTAATATTTTGATTGATCAGATCAATCCATTGGGAAGTTACACCTATAAAGGAGCATTCAATTTTGGCTTTGGGATGGGAGAGGTATTCAAAAATTATTTTGGTATAAAACCAAAAGATTTATATAAAACACATAAGGCAATGAATACAAGTTTGTGAATCTTATTGTTTGCGTGTGGGATAGAAAGAGGTGAATGTTGTCACATTTCAATATATGCCAAATGTAAAGGTCCTAAGGAAGTAGATGCTCCCTTTGGATTCCTAATAGTTTTAAAAGGTAGACATTTATTGTCACTGATTTAAAACAATGTAAAGAAAAATAAAGAAAAAGCATGAATTTAATAACCAATTTTACACATTCCTTACTAGAAAAAAGGGACAAAGACATGAACACAAACCTAGGGGACATTGGTTTCTGATTTCTACCATTGTCAAACATTCAGGGCAGAGAAGTAATGCCACATGCTGACATAAATTTATTATTAGCATGCTTTTGAAGCAATTCCATTCTGATTTGTTCTATTTCATATGATATCCTGAAACAGTTAAGTAACATGAAAAATGAAGGCTCAAGATTATGTCTGTGAGAGAAGCAAAAAAAAAAAAATAGCTATTTTTTTTTGGTATCATTGAAATCCATTCATGAGTTTATGGAGTTCCATCTACTCCCTCAAACCCCCTCCCAAGACCTCCAGGGATAGGCACAAATCTTAACAATATCCTTGAGTGCTGTAATTTCTATCTGCATCTCTCATTTGGCTGGAAGATGTTGGAAAACACATGTAGCTTGACAACTCTGTCCTGGCTTCACCACTGTGGAGGGTAAGGGCATTCATCCTTCCAACAAAAGACAGCTGTAGCTAATAACTCATTAAATGGACTCAAAAATCTGCCTGGATCAGAGAGTGGCCTTCTCAAAGTTTAAGATTTTGGTAAAATAGCCCAATTACTGGCTCAACCACATAGGAATTAGAGGTGCACATAGATGACCTCATTGTATGACTTGTAGAAAAGAAACTGAGGCTTTGCTCAGTGCATTAAATACTGAGAGATCTAATTTCTCTGAACAATTCAGATCCCCTGACTCCCAGGAGACTTATTATTAAGGCCAAGGGCTAAAAGTGAGGTTAGCTATCTTTATTCTCATTATTGCTAATGGATAATGACTTTATTCTGTTCCCTACTGGGAGTGAAAGGATGGCATCATAGTAGAGTTCCTTATGGTAGCATAGGATTAATTGGACCATGTGCCTATTTCCTACAGAGCAACATGGATCCTGGTGGTCCTGAGGAGGAGCCTTAACTGGGATCCTGACCCAAATGGCAGCATCCTTAGCTGACTAGGAATGGAAAAGCACTTAATATGTGAGACACCCTATGCACAATCAACAAAAGGGTTATGTTACTAGCTACTATTACAACTCTACAGTACAAAGAGTACATTGTCTCTACTTCCTTGCTTCTTACTCAGTTTTCAGCCCCTTGAAGTCTGGCTTCTTACCTCCTCATTCAACTAAAACTGCTTTCTTTAAAATTACCAGGCTATCCTGCTTCTTGAGGGCAAGGATTGGTATTTCTGTCTTTGTAGTTCTCACACCTAGCACAGTGTCTGTCTGACATGTAAGTGGTGCTTAATGAGTATTGGATAGCTTAACTTGAGGTGAGAAGAGACAGGGCTTTGACTTCTGGCTTTGATACTATGACCTTGGTCAAGTCACTTAGACTCTGAGCCTCAGATTGCTTATCTGTAAAGTGGCTATGATAACGGTCTTCTTAACTACTTTTCAAGGTTGTTATAAGAAAAAACTTTGCAAATTTTAAAGTATGACAGAAAAATGCCTTTTGGCTGACTACATTAAAAAAAAAAGATTTGAGGGATAGGGTGGTCATGTCCCCCTTGCCTTTATGATTGTTGTCTCCTTTTCTTAACCTTTCCCAGAATATGAAATTGAATTGTAACTTACTACAGTCAAATTATATTGCTCACACTTATCCCCTGCTGATCCAGGTGTGTTTCCATAGAAGAGAGTTTTTATCCAATGTATTTTCTAAGTGACGAAAATCAGCTTCAAGGAACACCATATTTTGACATTTTCTTTTGTATGAAGTGAAATGGATGTTTACCTAAATGAAAAGGATGTGAGTGTGATAGATACCTCAGTGAAAAAGAGGAAGGAGAGAAGGATCATAGGAACTTGGAGCTGAAAGGGATGTTAGTGTAATCTGGGTGTAATCTGAGTGTAATCCCTTCATTTTACTGATGAAGGAAATGAAGTCCAGACAGGTTACATAGATAGTAAAGGTGTGAGGTGGGATTTGAGCCCAGGTCTTCCTTCCAGTGCTCTGTCTACTATTCCACATATCCCAAGGGAGAAGAATGAGAAAGGGGAGACTGAAGGACACCAAAGACATACTTTGTCTACTGTACTATCTAGCAAATGGCTGACCTTCTAGTTTTCATTATATTCTGTTCTCAAACTGAACCTAATGTCAAGTGGAACCACCCAATGGCCTCCTTTACACTGTTAATCATCTACATGACTTTGCACCAAGTCATAGTGAAGAGGAGGGTCCTTAAGTCATAATTACCGAAAGAACCTTATGCAATCTCCAATCTCTTAGTTCAAGCAAACTTCATGTGGGCAGTTAGGTGACACAGTGGGTAGGGCACTGGGCATAATACCAGGAAGACTCATCTTCATGAGTTCACATCTGACCTCGGACCCTATCAATATGACCTTAAGCCTGTTTGCCTCAGTTCCCTCATCTGTAAAATGAGCTGGAGAAGAAAATGGCAAATCACTCTAGCAACTCTGCCCAGAAACCCCAAATACGGTCCTTAAGAGTCAGATGTGACTGAAATGACTCCGCAGCAACAAAGCTCCTCCTATTGTTGTTTTGACAGTGGTCATGATTCTCAGGCTCAGACTCAGATCCACAATCTGAGGCTATTGCTGTAGGAAGAGTATGGTGCTTGGGGTTAGGACACCTGTGGGAAGCCTCGGTTCTGAAACTTATTAAAAGTACTATCTTAGGTAACCTTGAAGCACCTCAGTTTCCTCATCTCTAAAACAAAGATGTGAGTAGTACTGCTTGCCTAGGGTTGGAAATTGTGGGCTAATACACACAAAAATTATTAGTCTAACTCTCTTATTTGAGACCAGGAAAATGAAGCCCTAAGATGTTATTTGTATCTTTAATCTAATCTATGTTGAATAAATACTTGTCAAATTGAAATTTCCTTGTCCATGGTAATGTAGTTAGCTAGCTGAGACTAGAACCCAGGGCCCTGGTATTATATTTCCCATTGTATTATATTTCCCGTTGTGCCACATTGACTTTTGATCACATTATTCTCTCATGTGAAATCTCTAATTTCAATAGCAATCTAACTCTTGATCCTATAAAAATGGGTATAACTTTCTTTTAACACTGAAACCAAAACAGAACCTGTGATTCCAAGGCTGAATGAATCAGTGTATGGAAGTATAAAATGCGTCTATCAGTACCTACGTCTTGTGAGGCCTATTTAACCGTATTGAAAACACAGTTTATCATTTTCTTCCTACTCTGTGTAGAGTAGTGCAGGGACTGATTGTGTCTTTATGGTTACTTTATAGCAGGAATTCTTATCCTAGGGTTTGTAAGCTTATATTTTAAAAATGTAATTCAATATAATTGGCTTCTTTTGTAATCTCATATATTTTGTACATTTAAAAACCATATTCTGAGGAGCCTAGAAGCTTTACCAGACTGCCAAAGAGGATCATGACCCTCCAAAAGTGAAGAATCTCTGATTTGGAGCAGCTCTCTTTGTGGTGGCAAAGAACTGGAAATTACAGGGATGCTCATCAATTGGGAATGACTGGACAAGTTGTGGTATATGATTGTGCTATAAGAAATGATCAGCTCAGTGATTTTAGAAAAAACATGGAAAAATTTGCATAGATAACAAAGAGCAAAATGAGCAGAACCAAGAGAACATTGTATGCAGTAACGTGAATATTATTTCAAAAAGACTTTGAGTGAAAAAGTTATTCTGAATATTATAAATACCCAAATTACCATAAAGGACATATGAAGAAAGATGCTAACTACATCCAGAAGAAAAAATGATAAATAGAGGTATGTATAAATATTTTTACATACATATATCACTATATATTGCAGGGAAAAGGTGAAAAAAATGTTATGCACCATAATAATTCACTTAAGTCTGTCTAGAAAGTTTCTTTATATAACCCAGGGGATATTGACATCTGTCATTTTATTTGTCTTATTTGAAGAAAGGTAAGTTGAGGTATTTTTATTCCTATTTGACATATGGGGAGACTGAACCACAGCAACGTCAAATGGTTTGACGAAGGTCACCTCAGAAGAGCCATGGTGGAGTCTGCTTCAAACCTGCTCAGTCTCGAACTTTTTATGTATTCACAGATATTTTGTATTTTCACACTTTGCTATTGTGCTGAATTAAAATGCAGTCACTTTTTAGAAGATAAAGAAACCCTTCTTATTCACCAGCGTAGAGTGGCTAAATGTGATATTACCTCATCCTACAAACATCAACTCGGGGGACTTGGTTTCTCTTCCACAGTGCTGACTTTTCCATAAGGCACCCTCACTGCCTCTGCGGCTCTTACTCAGTAATCCACAGTCCATTTCTAGAACCAATTCGAAATGGGAGGGGTTGCTTATTATCTAGAATTCATCTCGGCATTGTCCTAGTTCCAAATTTTTTCCTTATTTTTCCTCTCTGCTATCCCCCCTCCCTCCAAGTCAAACAAGACTAACATGCAGGCAGAAACTGAAAAATAGATTTTTTTTTTTACCTGCTGTCAACCAAGGGCCTGAAAAGCGAACCACTGAATAGTGAAAAAATCCTAGTAGAAAACCTGCATGTACAAAGATCAGGCAAGGGATTAAAAGATGAACTTTATATGCAAAGGAACATTACAAGGAGGTCTCACTATATTAGTTTTTCCAAGTCAGTGTTCCGAGCCAATCTTAGGATTATGTGTGAAAAGTAAGAACCCTGCATACTAACAGGTGCTGGCAGGGAACTCCCATTAAAGCTTATGGGAGTTATGCCTGTAAATTCTTGGCATTTGAATGAATTCACCCATAAGAATGCATTATGCATCAGATTTTCCCACTGCAAAAACAATGTTAGGCTGTTACTTCTTCACAATATTACCAGCCACTATATTTTGTATGACATCACTCACTGATGGCATCTTTGATTATTTTACTCTCTCTATAAAATAGCAGGGTCCATTGCCTTTGGAGACAGTGCTACAAATATGTCCTCTCATGTATATATTCGATCCAATTCAACAAACATTTATTTAGCACCTGCTATGTACAATGTTATACTCAAGGACAAAGACCAAATGAAATAATCCCTGTCCTAAAGGAGAATATCATATTTGGGCTGGGGGAGTTGTTGGTAGCATGTTGGGGTGGAACATGCCATGGGCAGAGGTAAGTAGTGGAGCACTTGGGTTACAGTGTAGATAGAAAGACAGTATTGGAGTCAGGAAAACCTGAGAGTGAGTCCTACTTCAGACACTATCAGGTGTGTAATCCTGGACAGATCACTTCACCTATTTCAATCATCTGGAAAATGCAGATCATAATGGTACCTGTCACACTTACTTGTTATGGGGATCAGAGATAATATTTGTAAAGCACTTCTGTAAATGCTCAAATTCTACATAAATGCTACTAGCTACTATCATTTTAAGCATAAGAGTGAAGAGGTGAAGGAGCAAAGGAGACATCCAGGCAAAAAATTCTTCAGGGATATTTGAGGAGTGAAAACTCTTCTTTGAGAGGGGCAGAAGGGGCAGGTCAGGATACAATGAAAAGAAAGACCCTGCACCAAGCCTTAAGAATTTCACAAGGTGAAGATAAGGGCCGAGTGCTTTGTAGACAGGAGGAACTGTAGAGAAACACGTAGTCCATTTTTTTTTTCTTGAATATCCATGATGTAAGGCCCTTTCAGAGTTAAATCTATGCTCCTATGATCCTAAGGAGAGTAATGGGTAATAAGTTTGGAAAAGTAGATTGGATCCAAATTGTAGAAGGTTTTTTTAAATGATGGATTACAAGATTTTCTTTCTATTTTATAAGTAATAAGGGGCAGTGCAGCTAGATGATGCAGTGCATAGAGCATTGGCCCTGAAGTCAGGAGGATTTGAATTCAAATATGACCTCAGACACTACTGGCTGTGTGACCCTGGGCAAGTTGCATAACCCCATCCTTGAATTAAGGACCAAAGACCCACTAAAGTCTTTTGAACAAAGGAGTGACCTGACTGGACCAGTGCCTTAGATTATATTGACTACTATGTAGGATTAGTGAGAAAATAGAAGCAAGGAGGCCAGTTAGGAGACTTTTACCATAATCTAAGTAAGTGGTGATGAATGCTTGAAGTAGGGTGGCAATACTGTAAATGAAGAGGAAAGAAAAGGAAGAGACAGAGGAGATTATCAATCAACCAATCAAGGATTTTATTTTATTGCTGAACCTTTGCCAGGCACTGTGCTAAATGCTGGAGATGTAAAGAAAAAGCAGTCTGTGGCCTCAAGGATCTTATATTCTAATGACGAATACAGAGTATATAACATCTTCCAAAAGATAAATACATAATAGAGTAACCTTAGGAAGTGGTACTTGAGCTGAATCTTAAAGGAAGTTGGGGATGCAAGGAGTCTAGGGTTGGAAAGGCAATAGTAATTAGGGAGAATAGCCAGTACAAAGGCAGAGGGATGGAAGATTGAGTGTCATATGCAAGCCACATTATATAGGTCAGTTCTAAATGGATCATAGAGTAGGGAGTGCAGAGGTAAGTAGAAAGTAAGAAATCAGAAAGGTGGAAGGCTCTAGGGTGGGGTAAAGAGCTCTTTAAAAGAGCTTTGTTTGGCATTTAATCCTGGTGGTAACAGGGAACCAGTGCACTTTGTTGAAAGGGGCAGAGTGTACGACATGGTTATATCTACACTTGGCGGTTGAGAGGAGGATGACTTACATTAGCCTGAGACTTGGCACAGGAAATCTAATTAGAAGACTTTTATAACAGATCAAGAGAGACTATTAGGGTTTGAACTAGAGACATCAGTAATGAGTATAGAGAGAGTAAAGCAAAAGAGAGAGAAGCAGGGAAAAATTGGAAAGGAAGAGAATCCAGGATAAAGCTTTGAGGAAATCCAACTTAGGGAGAGTCTAGAGGGAGGAAGATTGTTGATAAATTGAGAATGCATATGGAGGTCATAGAAATCATCCACATTTGGTGAGACGTAAGGTCACTTTCTTCAACGTAGTGTGAATGAGCATGTCTACAACTTACACATTTGGAAACATAAGACCAATGTCATCATTTACATATCAAGTCAAGTGTATTTTACTTTTTATATGCTACTACCTCTGTGATAGAACTATCTGGCAACCTACAAAATTCTCCTTGTAAGCTGCTAGATGGCTAAGATACCTATAAGATTATATGTTCAAGCTGGAAGGAAACTAAGTTCAATTAGTCTAGTGTACTCATTGACAGTCCTATTATTTTATGATGAAGAAAATTTGGCTCTGAGAGGTTATGTGGATTGACCATGGTCACAGAGGACACCAGAGGCTAGACTTAAACCCTGGTCCTCTAAGTGCAGTCATTCTTTCCATTGAACTATGAACATGCAGAAATCCTTCTCTGAGAGACTGACCAAAAAAGAAACATATTTATGTTATTAACCTTACCAAAGACACTACCTATTTTTGTGGAACTTGTTTCAAATTCACTGGTTTGGCTGGATTGAAAAATTAATTAGAGGTGAATAGTATGGTGTTAGGAAATGTCTATGTTACAGTGACTGATGAGAGATCCATCCATTTACCCCTTCTCTATTCAATCCACACATCCACATACAAAAAATATCTAACTACAAATATAAAACCATGATTAATTATGTAAAGGTAGTAATTATATTTTCTAAACTACATGGAATAAAAAGCTTTCAAAATATAGAGACTTTATGGAAAATATCAAAATCTTATAGGAACAAGATGAAGTTTATCAGCCCTATCCTTCTCCCTGGAACTGTTCTAAAGGTTATTTCAGTGAGCCTGCGAAAGATATTTTTATTCAATTACAAAATACAGTTATTTTAGCTACTTGTTCTGCAGTCTATATGGGTAGCTAGGTGGCACAGTGGATAGAGTGCAGGTCCAGAGTTAGGAAGACTAACTTTCCTGAGTTCATATCTGGCCTCAAACCCTTACTAGCTGTGAAAATCACTTAACCCTGTTTGCCTCAGTTTTTTCATCTATAAAATGAACTGGAGAAGGAAATGACAAACCACGTTAGTAACTTTGCCAAGCAATCTCCAAATGGGGTCACAAAGAGTCAGACACAGTTGAAAAACAACTAAACAAAAAAAGCTATAATCTACAAAATCATATGCTTGCACAAAGACCAGCACAAGGAAAATGCAGGTTGGGTCAAACAAAAAAAAAGTTTTGAGTATGATTAACATAATGAAAGGTAAAACAATAACAATATGGAAGATGATGAAAACTAGTTTCTTTGTAAAACTGGAAACCAGGAATGCCAGGCAAGATCCATAATTATTAGGTCGATAACTTTGGAGTGGTACATCAATTACTAGCAAATCACTTTACTGGTTTCTTTCAGACTCAAGCCTAACCCCACCTTTCTTAACAGATATCATCACAAATCTATTATCAAAAGATGAAAATTCATAGATATCTCATGTGTTTATGTACCTTATGTGGGCAATTTATAGCTTTTATATCACTGAAATTTTATAAGCTAAAAGAAAATAATTAATGAGCAAAAAGGCCCATGGGATAAAGAGCAAGTTATTATCAATTTGGTACTTACTGAATAAGCTGTCTAAATATGCCATCACATTTATACTGATTTTATTGATTATTCTTTGATCAGTTTTACACTCATGGCTTCTTCTTGTATTAAGAAAATAGAAAATAAATCCCAGGTATAGTAAAAACACTAGAGTGCTTGAGATCCATATGGAATTATTTTAAGAAATTAAAATGTGTCATCAATGGAGCAATGTTAAGAACAATCCATCTGAATCTTGGAATTTTTCTTGGAAATTTTTAAGCCCTTCCATTATGATTCTTCCAAAGATCCATTATCACTAAGTAGAACTCTATATGGTTTCCAAATTAATGAGAATGTCAAGTCAAAACATCTTAATCACTTAATGTGCATGGAAGACATCAGACTGAATGGCTTCATTGAAAAATTACATTAAACAGCTCCTTCATCTCATGGACTCTTCCCCCAATAATACTGAAATGTCATTTGGACTTGATAAAGGAAAAATATCTTGTGCATGCCAAGGAAAGAGACTTAAGATTCTGAACTCCAGTTTGGAGGTCACATGGAACTAATGGTAAAGGTGACAAATACCCTGGTCTCCTACAGATAAATCAAGCATTAAGACATTAAAGAAAAGGGCTATGCCTAAATACTTTAAGAAACTTATTAGAATCCTAAAATCAAGCCTGAATGAGAATAACTTTAAAGCAATTAAAATCTACCTAATATCAGTCTTAGTATATACTTTTCACACAATAAATTGGACCTTAATATAGTCAAAATGTATCATTAAAAACTCCCTTTAATGTTAAGGACACATAGACTCCATTATTAAAAGGCAGTTATGGAAAGATTAATATTTCTCCAAAAAGGACAAAAGAGATTGACAGACATTCTTAGAGCACATGATAAATAGGCAAAAAGTCTACAGAAATGCATTTGGAACAAGTAGCATGATTTCATTGAAAAACAGCAGATGTTGATAACAGTTCTACCCTACTGGGTCTAGATCTGTAAAATGTAACTGTAAGTGGCTTAGTATTGAATGAAACTTTTGAAATGACTAGGATCCATGACTAGAATCATAAGATCCTACAAGGGTAGACTTTGCATGAACTTAGTCCAATATATGTTGACAAAGAAGCATCAAACAAGTGAATGAGCTATACAGAGTTATTTAAGGAAAGGGAGTAGTGGCATGGACAGCTCAGGAATGGGGCATTGCCACCAGAAACTACAGAACAGTTATCTTTAAAGATCCCAGTCTTAGTGATCGAAGTGTATTATGCAAGGAAACAGCAGAGACTTTGCGACATATTACTGCAGACTGTAAAAATTCAGCACCCAACCAATGCTTAACAAGACATGAACAAGGGTCTAGAAATGTCCCTTAGAAGTTTTCTCTCTCTCAAGGAATGAGAGAAAACATATCTCCATACTGCAAATAAAGACCTCAGCATACCCTGAAAAACAAACAATAAACTACTGGAATTGGAGAATTATCACAGACCAAGCAGTTGCCTGTAATTTCTTAGATATAACACTGACCCACAATCACTGGAGAAAAATGTTTTTCGGAGATATTACCATACCAAATAATCATAAACTCCAAGCTACATGGAACAAAAATACTTATATATAAAACAGAGAGATCTATCAAAGGAGATTAAAATTATATGGGAAAAGGATAAAATATCTATCCTCCCTATTGTCATGGCTGCTCCTGGAGTTGTACTGAGGATGCTCTCAGTGAACTTACAGAAAATGAGTTTCCATATTTTTATTCAACTAGAGAAAATATTTATTTTGTTCCCTTGTAAAATAGTTCACAGAATATTAAATATAACAGGACTGGAGCAGAAAAGCAACTTGACCCAGGACTATTTTTTATCTGAGTTCCACCAAAGAGGATGAAAACTAATAGTTATGATGGCAATGATATCTTCTTGCCTGACAGTTTCCAAAAAAGCTTTTCATATATTATGAAGTATATATTTCAGTAAAGAACCCACAGATATGGAAGCACATTCATCTTTAAGCACAGTTAATGTGTATGTATGCACACACACACACAAACACCAAATACACAAAGGTATACACATATACATACATAGTAAGCATGTGCCTAAGCAGAAAGTCCAGTTAGATATTTTGAAAAGGGTTTTTAAGTCATTAGTGACTTATCTAGTCACCCTGCACTGTCCTTCTTCACAAAATAGTTCTTTGCTGTATCCTTAACTTCACCTCCTACAGGGAGGGAACATTTCTTCAGACTGTTTTATTGCCAATGCATTTTTACTTTGTATGATGAAATGAAACAAGGGACTGGTTTCATTAGAAGAGGAGGTAAACAGAGCATTAATTAAATTTGCCGATGATACTAAATTGGGAGGAACTGTGGACATCTGTGAGGACAAAAGAATCATACAAATGGACTTAGAAATAAGGGCAGGAAATAATAAAATGAGATTCAGCCTTAAATAATGCAAGCTAATACATTTGGGAAAAGATAATCAGAAACATGACTGTTCAGTGGATGGTAGATTCTTGGGAAGTAGTAATGGTAAGAGAGACCTAGGGGGTGATAATGGGAAAAATTATACAGAAACTGACAATGCAGCAGGCATATTCATAGGTATCTCTGCCCCCTCACTCCGCACACAGATACACATATACGCTCCTTAGATTTAGAGTTGCAAAGTTATAATTTCTCAAACTAGAAAGTCATTCTGTCCTTATAACACTGGTCTATCTTAAAAACAGACAAAATTGGACTTCAGTTTAGATGATTATCCAAAGTTTACGATAATATTCAGGACTGTAAGTTCAACCTGGAGATAGATTTGGAGAAGTATAAGTGCTTGGATTTCTCTTTTTTATATTTGCGTGATTTAGACTGTTAATAGTTACAGTCAAAATATTGGTTTCTTCCTACTCTCCATAGAAGGAATGGGGAATTATATGTGAAAAGAATGGGGAGGGTCTGTGTAGATGTACAGTCTCACCTCAGTCCCTAACCCTCACTCTAGGAACCAAGTTATATTTTAGTTCTATTGTAGGTCTTCTATGTGTGCTCATCTCTCTCAGATAACGACAAAACTCTACGATGAAGAGTTCTTTCAAGGTGGTGTCAGTGAACATGTTTACAACCTACACATTTGGAGATACAACTGAAGTCCCAATGATTCACTTCTTTATAACGTCATGAAGCTCATCAGGTTTTCTCTGCTCAACCCTTTATATTTATACCTCGTTGGGAACTGGGTATGTTATTAGGATTGTTCTTCAAGTTCAGGCAAAGGCTTTGTTGTTCACATGCCAATTGAAATTCATTTTTTTGTTGTTGTTATCGTTGTTGGATATGGTTTGTGAGGAACTCCTTTAAGGAAATTCACTTAATCAATGCAGCATTACATCTGCTTTGGCAAGTTAGACAACAGTGTATACTGCAGAGTTGTCTATGATCCTGAAAGGCTAATGGACTTCCTCAGAGGGTCATGGGTAGTACGAGGTAGGACTTGAGCCCAAGTCTTCCTGACTCTAAAGTTGGTTCTTTCTAAAGCCTGTCTTTCATGATATTGTATGGGGAAGGAAAATTTACATTTTTGAAATCCCCTGGAAAAAAAGAACAATTCTAGGGAATCACTGTGAAGCTTATTAACCTCAATTTTCAGGAAAGTTTCCAAGTATTTGAAGGGCTATCACAAATGGAAGAAGAATTAGACTTTTTTTTTTATTTCAGTGGGAAGGGGTAGGGGAAGGTGTTCTCCCTAGATGAAAGAAGTAAGATCAGTGGATGGAAGCTGTATATGGACAGATTTAGATTTGATATAAGGGGAAAATTACTTCCTAGACACTAGAACTTTCCAAAGTGGAACAAATGCCTTGGATTGCCAAGGAAGGATTGCCTTGGAATTTTGTGGGTATGCCTTCACTGGAGTTATTCAAGTAAAGACTGGATTACCAGTCTATATTGAAGATAGGTATTCTTAGACAACAACTGCATAATTTGTAGAATCCTTCCAACACTAAAAGATATAACTGGAAATTCCAACACCTGGACAAAATCAATCACTGAATGAAGGTGGGGTATAACCACTCATACACGGAAGGAGTCTCATGCTGGAGATAGGTCATGGGAGAGTAGGATATTGAATAACTGGGTACATCAATAAGCACCCCGATGTACACATGGGGACCTGCTATCACAGGTTCTACATTCTTAAAAGGAAGGGCAACTTTTAAGGGGTTAACAATCACTTTAATCAAGCACATGTATCATTCCTTTAACCAACCACATATATCATTCACCTAGTTCAGGGCAGTCAGCACTCTGAACTTCAAAGAAAATACAGAGAAATCAAAGATCAACAGACAAGGCTTCCTCGGTCTGACCCTCAGCAAACGGGTCCAACTGTCTGACCATAGTTACCAGCGAGGAATTCATTGACATCTAGGTTTTTCAAGCCAGGGGGCTCCTTAGTGGCTTCCCAGAGGCCTCCTTTGACCAAACAAACACTTCTTCCAAAATCTAAGCCCCAAAGTAAAACCTCAACTCAGAGTATTTATACTTTTTTTAGAGCCAGAGGGCATCCCAACCCTTGACAACCAGTGCCTCATTAACAAAGGTGTGAGCCTTCCTACAAATCTTCCCTAATCAATCTCCCTTTAATAGGCAGGCCAACTAATAGGTGGGGAAGATCTTTAATCACATTAACAGTACAAATACATATACTGTTTCTAGTTAAGGAAACTTTTGTTTCTGTACTTTACTTCTAATAAAAACTCTTGATCAAGGCAAGATTTAATCAGAGGCATTTGATTGTACTAAAATAAAAACAACAAAAGATCCCACTTGGCTTACCCGCACTCTGGGATACCATGGTGGTTTAAAAGAGTCAGGGGCTAAGATAAAGAAGACTGTGTATCAATTTCTGAACTTGTAATGGAGAATGACCTCGAGATCAAAAAAGTGACAGAAATGAGGCTCTAAACAAAATGAAGTAAACTTTAAGGGATGAGGGGTAGATGCTGAGTGAGGGAATCGGATGGAGGATCAAAAAGGGGCAGAGACAAGCAATATGGATGCCAACTCACTTTTTTTTTTGGCCCCTTGTGTTAGGGGTATGGGAGAAGGAACAGTCAACCTAGGAGAGGAGGCCAAGAAACTAATGTTTCAGGAAAAAGCTTGCATTTCATTGACCATGACAAAATGGACAGAATAAGAGGGGAAGAAATGGGAGTTTATTATGAATAGAGGAACATCCCAAGGGATGCAGTGGAATGGAGAAAATCATGTAAGAGAGCTAGGTATGAGTTTGTTATGTAGGGGGAATGTTTGTTAAATGTGCTTTATGAACTGAGAGGGAGATTCCTAATAACATGTTGTGAGGGCTCTATTTTTAGCTATGTCCTGATCTCTTTATCCTGCTTCTTCTACCTTCCTTCCAACCACCCATCTCCCACTTCAGCTTCTTTGGGTATAGGTCTTCCTGTATTAGATCATAAGCTCTTTGAAGACAAGGATTAGCTTTCACTTTTTAATTTGTATTCCTAGCGTTTAGCACAGTGTCTGACATATAATAAATAAAATAAACGTTTAGTGACCTGACTGAACTTGACTAAGAAGGATGTGGAGTGTTTATGAAAGGTCTGGAGGGGAAGCATAAGGATCAAAGGCTCATAGATCCAGAGCTAGATAATTAAAGTCTATTTTGAAGACTAAATATTAAATATATTGTAATTATAATATAGTATAGATTTATTAAATATTTTGAAGATTAAAAATGCCTGTTCCTATACTGCACTTATACCAAGTGTCCCAGGTGGTACAGGAACACTGGTCAGGCAAAATAGTGGGAGCTATGGAAGCTGATGGGAAGTGAATCCTTGGGAGAGGTGTATGATGACCATAGGAAGAACAAGGAAAGTTCCTCATCCCAATTTACTCCCCAGCTCTTTAATGCTGGTTTGGGATCTGATTCAAGTTGTGTGATTCCTTATAGTTCTTAAGGGCAGCGAGGTCAGTGAATAGAGCATCTGGCTTGGTTGGAGTCAGGAAGACACTTTGTCCTGAGTACAAATCTGGCCTCAGACATTAGCTGCATGACCCTGGACAAGTCACTTAACCCTGTTTGCCTCAGTTTCCTCATCTGCAGAAAGTACATGACAAACCACTTCAGTATCTTTGCCAGGAAAACCCCAAACAGGGTCATGAAGAGTCAGACAGACTGAACCACAACATGCCAATTTCTATAAAATATTTCTTGCAGACTATCATTGTCACCCTTTCACCATCTCTTCTCAAGGTCTGAAAACTGTTAAAGTGCCTTTAAATCTTAAAATGCGTCTTAATTATTCAGCTCTGAATCTATGATTCTATTATCTTACTATCTCTGTGCTTCTACTTTAAATCTTCTCCATATTCTCTTTCACTGTCAAGTACTAGTGTGGATATAAATACCCCAGAATTATGCTATCAGCTTTTAAAGTCAGAACTAGCATTCCTATCTTCAAGAACAAAGCCGAGATGAAAAATTAATTTCAATGATATCTGACTGCTCCCTACTGCAAGAGCCAAGAAAATCTAAAATCCTAAATGAAGCCCAAGTTCACAAAAAATCCTTTAAAAATTTGATGTGCGTGCGTGTATGTGTGTGTGTGTGTGTGTGTGTGTGTGTGTGTGTGTGTGTGTGTATACACAGACATTTTTTAGTCCTGTTTGACTCTTCATGACCTGATTTGGCGTTTTCTTGGCAGAGATACTAGAGTAGTTTACCATTCCTTCTCCAGCTCATTTTACAGATGAGGAAACTGAAGCAAACAGGGTTAAGTGACTTGCCCAGGGTCATGTAGCTAGTAAGGATCTGAGGATGGATTTGCACTCAGGAAGATTTATCTTCCTGACTCCAGGTTTTGCACTTCATCTACTATACCACCTAGCTGAATATATACATACATACGTACATATACATATATGTATGTATGATGTTAAAACCATATTGGCTAGTTGTTGTCCATTTTTGAAGAGGACGAAAATGACATCACTAAACTAGAGTCAAGTTCCAGTGTGTCTGACTGTGGCTGATCCAACCAATACAAACTTGAGAATGCTCTACCACAGGTTGGGCACAAATAGTCTGTGTGAGCTACTTCAGTTCTGTTTTGTTCCTAGAGCACAGCACCTCTCTGATGTGGGCATACCAGACTGAGTGGTTCTTGTCAGTGTCTCCCATGTCACACAATGAATTCCAAAGTTCTTAGGGGAGACTTTGAGAGTCTCCTTATATTTCTTCTTTTTGCCACCATAGGAGCACTTATTTTGTGTGAGTTCTCCATAAAATTGCCATTTTTGGCAAGCATACATTTGGCATTTGAACAACCTGGCCAGCCAATTGGAGTTATGCTTTCTGCAGTAGAGTCTGACCAGATACTGAAGGAAGGAAGAACTATTCTATTCTTCTGTTTCCCTCATTTCCAAAAGGGAGAATAATTTCCAGACTTAAACTCCAAGTGTTTTTAGTAATTAGTAGTAATTAGGAAGGATAGATTAAGAGAGCATCTGATGACTCTAAATGCATCCCAGTATCTAAATCCAGGTTCTATCTATCAGTGTCACCCTGGGCAAGTAATTTCCCTTCTCTGGACTAGTTTCTTAATCCATAAAAGAAAGCATTTGGCCAGATGGCCTCTGATGACTCTTCTGGCTTTAGTTCTAAGATCCTATGATTTCATTATTCATGGATTATGTTCCAGGAACGTGAAGTAATTACCAGATGTGATTTCAGAAAAAATTGCCACAATCTTTGTGAATTTTTGAACAAAAGAAATTTTGTGCAATTGGATATAAACAAATGCTCCACTTTTCAAACATAGGAAGAGGGCAAATGCTGGAATTTGCAGGTAGATCATCTTTGATCAGCATTTGTCCAAGGTGTGATGATGAATGGTGTGGTATCACTTTGGAGGGAGATTCCTCATAGCATGACAGACATTATCAATTGAAATATACTATTCAGTAAACATAAATCAAAACCCTCCTCTACTTTGTGTAGGTCAACCTTATCTGTAGTACTGTGTTCATTTCTAGGTACTGCTTCTAAATGGTACATGGAGAAACAGAGAATACCCTGAGAAGACCTACCAAGATGGTGAGGAGTCTGGAAACTATTTCATGTGAAAAATAATTGCAAGAACTAGATTTCTAAGGTCCCTTACAGTCCTAAATACTAGAATCCTGTGATCTTTGTGTGTTTAGCCTGGAGAAGGAAAGGCTTGATAGCTGCTTTCACATTTTAAAAGGCAATCATGTAGAAGAAAGATGTTTGTTATGTGTTCCTCTAGACAGAAACCAATGAGGAGCTAAGGGTGGAAGTTAAAAGGAAGCTGATTTGAGTTCAGTATAACAAAGAACTTCCTTCCTAATGAGAGTGGTTCCACCAAGGAACACAGCTGCTTTGTGAAGTAGTCAGTTTCCCACCCCTGGGGGTGGTATTTAAGCAGATACTGGATGGCCATCTGTTTTGACCTGATGAATAAGCTATTCAATGCTCAGGTTTGAATTAAGAAGTTCAGGAAGTGACCACACAAGGGACTTACAGTAATGGAGCAAAGTGGGATTTATTTGAAGGATCCATAGAAGCAGGTATCATTCAGCAGCTCTTTGCACTAGTAGATGCAGGCTCAGAAAGCCCTTCCTGATATTTGCAGAATAATCAGTCATGAATTACTCTGACCCCCAGTCACCCAATTATTATAGACATTTACATGTCTTTGTCAATTAAAACCAAACCAAAAAAACTAAGAATGCACAGGTGCTAATCAAGACCATTCTCCTTAAGGCTGGAGGACTCACTGAGCCCTAAAGCAGAGAACACTGTATATCCCAAAGGAAGGCTGGATGGAAAAACACTGGCAGAGTCCTCTTGACATCTCCTGGGGCAGTCTTGCTCAATATACCTCAAAGGGAGGCAAGGGACTGGGAGAAACTTGTGACTTGCGGTCGTTAATCATTTCTCTCAGAGGCAGACTGCAGGAGAGTAGGGAAACTAATTCCTGGTAAACAGAAACTAAAGCAGAACTCAGAGCATATACTTAACAATCATACAAGTAGTTAGTCATGCAAAGAGTTAATTCAATAAGATAAATGTCAGTCTTTAATACTTTTTTGATCAGAGATGGTGTAGAAAAGATCTTTGTATGGGGTGAAAAATATATTTAATAAAGTTTAAGGTCCTTTTTTTAACTATAGGTTTGATCCTATGAGCTATGGTTAGGATTTTGTGGGACTGTTATGAAACAACAATTCACTTTCAGTGTTCTGATGTGATTTTATATTACAATCCACTACAGAGGTCTTCTTTTTACTCCCTGAAAGATAGAAGATTAGGGGAAAGAACAAAATCTCAATACATCTAGGCTATGTTTGTTGACCTTACAAAGACTGCTATTGCAAAGAGTACCATTAGTTTGAAATCTCAGAGGAAGAAGCAATTACAGACATAGTGAAAAGTTCATCAGTGCATATTAGCTGAAAAAATGCATTGTCGGTGGAGTTGAGAGCCAATTCTACCAAGGTGGAGAGGAAATTGGAACCATGGCCAAAGGCAACCAAACTGACACACCCTTTGATCTAGCAGTACCACTGCTAGGTTTGTATCTCAAAGAAATTTTTTTAAAAAGGGAAAAGGACAAATTTGCACAAAAATATTTATAACAGCTCTTTTTCTAGTGGCATAGAATTGGTAGTTGAGGGGATGACCCTCAATTGGGAAATGTCTGAACAAGTCATGGAATATGATTGTAATGGAATACTACTGTGCTATAAGAAATGATGAAGGGGCTGATTTTAGAAAAATCTGGGAAGACTTAACAAGAGCTGATGCAAAGTGAAGTGAGCAGAAGAAGAAGAACATTGTACACAGTAAAAGCAATTTTATAAAATGATTAACTATGAATAACTTAACTATTCTTAATAATACAATGATTGAAAACAATTCCAAAGGACTCATGATGAAAAATGGTACCCATATCCAGAGAAAGAAATGATGGAGTCTGAATGCAGATTAAAGAATACTATTTAAAACTTTTTTTTTCAATTTTTTCCTTTTGGTCTGTTTGTTCCTTCACAACATGACTGACATAGAAATACTTTATATGGTTGTACATATATAAGCTATATCAAATTGCTTAATACCTTAGAGAAGGGGGAGATAAGGGAAGGAAGGAGAAAACTTAGAACTCAAAATCTAAAAAACAGAATGTTTAACACTGTCATTACATGTAACTGGGGAAAGTAAAATACTATTTAAAATACATATTATCTAGCCATGTCTAAATTGAAGGGTTTGCCTTTTTATAGTTAATGGAGGGGCATCAGATTTTGTAGTACATTTTGTCTTTTGCTCGATGATGTATGCTTCTGGCCCTTTAGGAAATTCTTTTAACTCAACAGGATATCATCTTCAAAAGACACTGAGATAGTCGTCAAGGAACTGATGATTATGCTCTTGCTGCACATATACAAGGATTCATGCAAATTATTTTGAGCAACTTTAGAGAGCCATTGTGAAGGGATGAATTGAAAGGAAACCTAAAGAAGACTTGTGTACCTACTAGTTTACAAAGGCTACAAAATGAAACACCTGGAAAAAGTGTGTGAAGATTTCTTTTTGGGAAATACAGACCAAAAGCCACCATATAATCTCTTTAGCTCAATAGCACATCTTTGCAATACTGATATTTGACTTATATAGCCACAAGTCCTGGGACAATATAGGTCCTGGAGAACTCCAAATGAGAATGTTACCCAGAGGAAAATGAAGAGGCAGGAGGTAGATGTGAGTATGCTGCAGTACATTATATGCAGGAAATACAAAAGAGAACCAGAGGAAAAGAAGCCAGCAAAAAAATATCTGAATTAAAAAGATGAGCTGGTCAGAAAGCAAGAGTGAGGAGTATCTGATGGAAAGTTTGTGTGTTCCACTGGTATTGTCAGTGGTGTCCAGAGAAATTTTGGAAGGCACACAATAGGTTTGGTCAGTCTACCTTGGTAAATTTATGGTAGGTTATGGACAAGAAGAGCCCAGGTTGGGTAGGCAAGGATGGTTGATAACCAGCATGGTTGAAGGAAATATTCACATTGATGAGATTATAGGTGAATAGAGGTATTTGAGAGGGCACTTTGTCTAATGATACATTGATTGACATAGAAGTACAAAATTGAATCAAGAGGGACAAAATGTTCTTTGGGAGTTGGCAGATTGAATATGGCACCAATCTAGGGTCAAGTTTCAGACCACACTGAAGGAATTGTGAAAGTATCTAACCTGTTTGGCAAGGAATTCTCAGCCTGGTCTTGAAAAAGTTTGTTGGTATATGGATCCAAGCCATACTTGGCAAGAAAAAAGATTTGATAAAATCATCAACAGCCACAGTACTGGAATTGAAGCAATGTTTATTGGGAGATACCTCCTGTAGGAAAGAAATGTCTGAGGAAAAGATAAATTCAGGATATTCAGGTACCTGGTGTATTTTGACTGGAAATGAAATGAGAACAAAATTGTTATAAAATAAATACATTTGAGGGAGAAGTTCAAGTATTATAACAGTATTAGACAGCTGCAAAGAAACATCAATCAATCAATCAAGTTTTTATTAGGCGTATCTATGTGCCAGACACTATGCAAGCTGCTGGAGATACAAAGCGGGAAACCATCCCTAATCAAAATGATCTTACATTCTAATCAATCAATCATTTGAAGAGCTAGAGTTACATATATTTTATTTCTTCTATAACTTCACAAACTAGAGATTTTTTTAATTATATGAATTATATCCAAATATACTAACTACAGAGATCTACAGGGACAATTTTTCTTATTTCACCTACAACCAAAGACCCATCACATACATGTAATAATGTTTGAAATATTATACTTTTTTTGTACCTTACTAATTCATATTCTGGAAAAAAAATTCTATTTTTTATTTCAAACCAGAAATCATTTTTGTTATGAAAATGGGATTGAAATCACAAACTTTTTTGTTTTCCTTTTTTTACTAAAAATTAACCTAATGAAATTCTTTTTATTTTCTTCAGGTTTTGTAAACATTTGCTTCAGGTTAAATTTTATCCTTCCAGGTTTCAGCCAAGAATATATTTTATGGTTTCACTATTAAGTTCTGAATATAGGAATTTACAGTGGAAAACTTGCCAGACCCAAAACTCTCATTGTGTAAATGACACGATCACAATCCATTGTTGTATTTTTCATCTTGAGATGTTGGAGATGATGCATTATTTAAAATCTTCTTCTAAATTATTAGAAAGTAAGGTCCTACACCATTGAGGCTGCTCTGTTTCCCTTCCATTGATTCTAAGGAAAAGTTGTCTTAAGAACCTATATTACTAAACAGCAAGGGTTAGAGGGTAAACAGAAATGAGGAGATGAGAATACATCTAACAAGAGGTGCTTATCTTCTACCTTTCTCTGGATTCCTAAGCTTCTTGTTTATATGATTTATACATTATTAATTTATATCATTTATACTACCTAGGAAGCATCTGTTTATGTAGCTGTGTGTTCCAATTTATTTTCCTAATTTTTATAAAGTAAATGATAAAAGAACTGTTGTGCATATTTAAATATAGGTTAAGGTCACTAATGGTTACAAATAAATGGAATTTTCAGAGTACAAATAGCAACAATTGTAAGTGTAACATGAATATTTAGAAACTGCTTGTTGTGGTTGGCAATGAGAAATATAGATAAGATTTCTTTAACTAGCAAAATTATATTTCTTTAGACTATCTCAGGCAGAGCAGCAGGTATCAGGTAACTGACAGAGATAAGCAACTGGTTCAATTGCTTGTTTTCTCTCCATGACAGACCTCACAGGCCCGTGCTTTTTTTTTTTTAATCTTTTAAATATTTTTAACTTTAAAACAGAGGATTTCTTTCTCTTTCTGCACCTTGTCATTTCTGTTTTCTTTCTCTTGCCTCTTCCCAGTTCTCTTTTATATTCTCATAATGTTTCCTGTTTACTCCTTTAAAAAAAAGGACAAAAAAAAAAAACAAACCTCCAGCTCTGAATGTGGCTTTCCAGCAGACACAGAGGCCCCAGCATGAATACCCCAAAGAGCCAGCTCCAACTTGGCCCTCGCACAGCATGCTGACTAGCTTTTGCTCTAAGGAAGGTGGCAGTCATGGGATTGTATCAGAGAGGAATGAAGTAGATACCCATCATTCAAAACTGAACAGAGCTTAATTTCAACTCAGAAGAGAAAAGCAGGGAATATACTCGTTCTTAACTTCAGATTAAACAAAGTTCAGTGCCCCTGGGAGCATTTTTTCTTGTTGTTGTTGAAGACACAAATATTCCCTTAAGGAGAAAAAATGCTTATCTTGAACTGTTGATTTCTTTTTTTTAGTATGTAATTTTTATCAGTTTGTTTTGTTTCTGTTGCTTTTTTTTTAACCTAATGCTTATAAAACTAGTAAGCAGAATTCTCCCTGGAATGAGATAGAATCATAAAAGACTTTGAGAATCTTGTCACAAACTAAACAGTACAAATTGCACATTCTTCATGGAAGTATCAGTGTTCAGTGCGTGCTTGGATCCAACTATAATAGATTATCCCAAAGTGGGAAAGAATGAACAATACAAAATTAGCAGAACTGGGAGCTGAGAGCCATGAGATCTGCACTCTCAGGGTAGTGGATTCTAAGGCAACTGGGAACAAATACGCAAAATGATGTTATGGCAGCGGACTCCTTTGTAGGTCCTGCAGAAGAGTGCAGGGGAAAGAGCGCAACATGTAGAGTCAAATGACCTCGGTTCAGATCCTACTTCTGTTACTTACTACCTGCTTGATCCTAGGCAAATCACTTAACCTTTTATCTCATTTGTCAAAGGAGGGGAGTTGGATTAAAAGGTCCTCCAAGTTCCACCCCAATTGTAAATCTATGGTTGTATGACCATGTGGCAGCAAAATTGACATGACCTTCTATGGTTATTAGTAATATCATCACGTTAATTACATAATATTATTATATCCACTATAAATATATATTATAATACTATAAATAATGTTATAGTAATGACTCTGAAAACTGTATATTCGAGGGATATAAACCCACTTTAGAGAGTGGATAGGCAGAACCTTGGATTTTATCAGCTTAGGGAACACCTGTGCCACTACCAGGGAAGGACTGCAACCCTTGTGCTTCTCTCTTCAAGAGTTCTGTGGAGCAATAAGAGGTTACTGAAATACGGTTTTACAGGGCCTGCCCCAGAGCAAGAATGTTTTCAGTGATGCCACTTGAAACCAGATCTTCTTAACTTTATAGAAGGTTTTCTATGGCATGTTATATCGCCTCCTACACATATAAACATGCACGGAAGATCTCTGTTCCATTCCAGTTCTCTACCTTCTATGTTCATAGTATTAAAAATTCACACCACACCAATGACCCTCTCCCACAATCACTCTATGATGTGGCAGACTGGGTTTCTGTCTGACATTATCCTCCATCCTTCCATCTCTGTGTCTTGGTGATGACCATCCCTCATCTCCATACGGCATTGCCTCCTTACGTCTACCTTACAGAATCACTCTCCTTTTAAGATAAAGCTCAGATTAACAGCTTTTTCATGAAGACTTTCCTTTTCTTCCACACTCATATTCAAGTGCCCTCTTTCTCAATTACTTTGTATATATTTTTACTCATTATCTTTATATTCTTGCTTTATAGATCCTTTGTACTTGTGTACTTGTAATAGGCATTATTTTATTCTTCGTACTTTTATATTCAGTGTCTAGCACAATGCCTGGAACATAGCAGATGTTAAATAATTAATGAATTGACTGACTGTTCTTGGGTATATGCATTTACCATTTATAGGTACATGTATGTACTTTAAAAATATAATGCTTGATAAAATACGTATATAATATACGTATAACCAGGCAAATCTAATTATTTTACATGGTCAATACACATGTTATTAAGGCATTCTTTCCACAGGTCTTCATAATCTTGTTGTACCAGGATAGGAGTTAAACAAAAGGAAACAGTTAAGGTATGATAATACTTGTAGCTCTTCTTTTTTCAGGTCACTATAATCTACCCAAAGATAACTAATTGTTCAAAGTAAACATTCCACTCAGACCACAAAAGGAATCCATTACACAAACATATAATTCACAGTCATTTTTAGTGGGTTGTAAACAGTTTGGAATGAGCATAAAATGGGACAAAAATCAAAGTGAGCATTTTGAAATGAAAAAGTGTTTGCTACAAAAGGTCAGTCCCTTTGCTTGGCAAACTATGTAGAAAAGCCTGGGAAAATGCTGATCACACAAGCAGTGAGGGGATTTTAAAGCCAACAACCTCCCTGTTTCTTTAAACAGACATCGGAACCTATAACTGGATCCTGTCAAACAAATGACAGCAAAAAAATATAACAGCTGCTAAGAAGTACAGTTGAGAGATAAAGTTTTCTGAGCTAAGGACCTTCTCAGAAGTAGACTAAAGGTCTTTCTTAAATCTTTAAGGAAGGTTATGGATCCCAGGGTGGCTTTTAGGCTCCAAGTCAAATATGTAATTTTGTATATCATTCCTGTCACAGCATTTTGTGTTCCAGGGGAATTAAAAAAAGAGAGAGAAAGAAAGGACAAACTTGCTATTAACATCTGCAGAGCCATTCAGCAAAGCAGCCTATACCTGGAATCACTGAAGTTGATGATGTTTTATCATTTTGAGCATTGTTTGAATGATTAGGGACAACTTAACCTGGTTTTTAAATTTGGAGGGGGGGCAGGCATTGTAAAACCATATTTCAATAAATGAATGCCAAGCTAAATAGACTTAAATTTCATTGGCCAAGTCATACCATTCCATTACAAACTTAAAATATCCTAAAAGTGCAAAAAAACAGGTTTAGTAAGGAAGTGTATTCTTTCTGTTAGCATATTGCATCACTATGAAAACAATATCTCTTGTTTCTTAACTTTGTGCATGGTATACCCTCAGTATAATGGTTTTGTATAACAGCTAGATCATCTGCCTTTCAGACTGAGTTCTTCTAATGTCTCTCACTTCAAGTGTTACCAACTTATGGGACAAATAAATGATCTGGGAAATGCCTTGTATAAAACTAGAACTTAAAAATTATCCCAATGGCCATATCACAAAATCAGGACCAAAATAAATTTTTCTACCACATAGAGTTTATTTTTCCATTCTTGGGGTATACAGGCTTCCTTTGCTTTTAAAGTCAGATTAGTTGAGACTCTAGTACTGTGTCCATGTTTGTTCTCTATCCAAATTAGTTAAGGGAAAACTGTCACCATCTTTGTTAACGAAGAATTATGAACATTTTTGCTGTGGCTCAAATAAAATGTTTGTGGTGTTCTGCATTTGGCTTAAGTCAACCTGATTTTTGTCTCGAGGGAGGCAGGCCAAACATATTTTTAAATTAGTGTTCTTTTTGTCCCCTCTTATGTTAATAAATATGGTTGAACACCTATGGTCTATATGAGAGAGAAACACAAACTACACACAAATTTTCAGATGAAGCTATATGTAATCTCTACTTCTCCCTTCTCTCCACTTGACCATCACCTCCATTTAACCCACACAGATGTCATCCAATGTTTCAATGCTTTTTTCTCTCTTAAACACGTGAATGTACACACACACACACACACACACACACACACGATAGATTTTACAATGACAAAAATAGATTGTGTAGAAATCAGTTGGTAAAAGGAAAAGATCTTGATTGTAAATTAGGTTAATTTAGTTGCCACATAATGAACTCAGGCATGGAAAAAGCAAAAGAGCGAAGAATCAAGGACAGATCATGTCTTTACAACATAATCTCTTTCTTTTTACAATCCAAGTTTTATGTAAGTTTCCTAGGCCAAGTGGTGAGCAGCTAATATCAGAAGCAGCAGAAAGGCACTGAATTCAAATGATAATAGATGGTAGTGTGCAAAAGAATATTGTGGGAGCTTAGAAGTAGATGGAACGCAATCGTGATAAGAAACACAGCAAAAGAGCTATCCACTAAATTGGTTTACATTCGGCTCACTAAGACATTTCCTTCTAGGTTAAATTAAAAATGTAACTAATACCTTCTAACCAGCAATGAATTCGGAATGCCTCTTAGAGCAAACGATGGATACGATTTCTGTATAAAGGTTACAGAAGCATGAACAGTTTGCCTCTGTCTAGATCAAGCAGGTAAAACCAAAAAATCAAGCTGGGGAGATCTCTTTTTTCTGATAATGTATTATTTTAAATCAAGCATGTAAGTAGCATTTCTTGGTTTAGTTTGAAAACACAGATAATTTTTTTAAGAAGAAAAAAATATTTTTCAAAAAAATTTAATAAAAAAAAGATTTTCCACAACACTTTACGTGCCAGCTGCACTAAGTATTTAGGCCATCTCAGTAAGACTATGAAAGTAAACATACAGTTTTCATTAAATGTGCCTTTCCCATAATTGGTACATAAGTATTTCCCATGACTCTGCAGTGGAGTATTTTGGCTGGAGGAATATCTGGCCATTAGGAGGAGGGTTTCAGATATGTTGAGTCTCAGCCATGCCGAGAGACTTGGCACCTTCCTATGCTACTTCCTAATACCAACCCTAGTATAAAATGTCATCAGAAGCCTGCATAAACATTGGACTTAGCTTCACATAAATTATTGCTGTCCTGAGATAGTTGATGCCAGAATTTAGTAAAAAACAACACTTTGAGTAAATAGAATTGGAGTATAAAAGTTAGAATATTAATCCAAGAAAATTATCATAGGAAAATATAATAAAAACATGCATGCAAATATTGTGATATGAGGTTTATATTGTGCCCCCCTAAGTTTGGTTTTTACTTAACATTTTCGTACAGTTCTTTCAACCAGACTGAAATAATGTTCCCTCAATACATCTATGTATCCAATGTTTTATATTCACGTAAAGACTTAAAATTTACATTCTCAAGCATTATTTTAAACCATGTCTTTGGAACTGATTTAGATTTATAAATTAATTTTAATATTGTACACAGATGATAAAATAAAAGCACTTTATATGTTGTCCAACCATAAAGTCCATGTTCCTAAAACTTAGTTCCTTCTTACTGTCTTCTCACTCCAAAATATGAAACTATGACTGCATACAGAAATGACGAGTAGGACATGAACATTCATGTAGATGTATGGATACTTAGAAGTGAATCCAATTCAATTCAACAATATTTACTCTATTTACTATACTTACTATAGTGTCTTAGGCATTGGACATACAAAGATAGAATCCAATAAAAGATCTTTACCTCAAGTAGCTTGCATTCTCCTGGTATAACATGCACAGACGTAAAAACAATGCATATGTGAAGTGACACAAAATGATCTCAAGAGGGAGAGGGCCATGAAAAGCCATATGGAGGAGATGACACTTTGACTCAGCTTTGAAGAAAGCTAAAGATTCTATGAAATATCATATAGGTATATATCACTGTGAATGATTTAGGCTTTCTCTGAAATTCCTGTTTGGTCGATTTGGGGTTTAGGACAGTATTATGCGGCAGTGAATTTTGGAAAGTGAGGCCATTTATGATTCTGATTTGGGAGCCACTTGAACGGTTCCATTGATTAGTTTACCTATTAAGTAAGAAATTGTCTGTTTCATTAGTTGCTTTTGGCTATAGTTCTAAATATAATTTATTATATATAATGTCAAAGTATCACAAAATTTAGTAAATCATATCTTTCCTTCTAAGCGCTAAGTCACTTTATTATTCCTCAGTGATTGTTTCACTCCTGTTCTTCTCTCTACTTTTCCTGATCTCTGCTCTTTTCTCTGATATGTTGATTTTCTCTTCCCTAAAGCCACTCTTTCTCCTTTTTTTCCTACCTATTACTCCTCTTTTTGTTATTCTCTCATTCCCTACTGATCTGGGACTAGCAGAATCCCAAGGTGATCCTTACTATAGAATTAAAGTGTGAATTTCCAGGAGTTGGAAATTGCAGGCCATTTTTATTATGCTTCTATAATAAAGCCAGGTAACATCAAGAGAATTAAAATGGCTCTTTTCTTGGAAGATAACTTGATAAAGATTTCCCCCCTTGATTCTATTGTTTTGATACTGGAAACCGAAAATGGGAATAGGTTCACCAATTCTTTTTCTGAAAACACCTCAATCTTTTACATGATATATATTCCCCTAGATCCTGGGAATATGTTGTAAACTTGTAACAGATGGTGATGAAGCTTCATATTTTTATACAATACGTTTTTTTAAGATTCTGCATCTAGTGTATGTATCTCTCAGTTAAAATGACCTTCGATGAGTGGAGTCATAGGAGGAAAAGTAATCATACATATATAACTGAACAAACCACAGATATAGTAGAGCAGAAATATTTGAGTCAATTAGAATTTTTTCTGCTCTTTCTTCAATGAGATGCAATGATTTCAGGTGACAATTTTGAGCAAGAGAATCAAAGGTCATCGTAACACAGAAGCTACAATATTCATCATTCTAGGAAGATAGTTAACCATGTACTAAATGGCAAAGAAACATGTGCAAGAGAGAATCTCACTGTTTGCAAGTTTGGGTGGTATTTGCTTTAGTTGGGTAATGTTGGGGACTTACCAAAAAATGTCCTGGCACAATATCTACCAGGGATCTTAGCATGAATATTATGAGGGTTCTAGTACTATGATTGCTGACATTTTATGAATGTTTTAGCATTGGCTTGAAAACAAGAAGTTTGCAATTGATTCAACAGTATGTCAAACAGACAAAATATTAAAAAAATGAGCATTAGCGAGAATTACTAATGTCCCTATTGTAAAAACAAACTAAACCCAATATGAAACTTCATCCAGTAAAAAAAAGACGCACAAAAAGTTGAATTTTAATTTCATGACTTCCCAGGCAAATCAAGTAGATCTGTTAACTTAGAGCATCAGTTGAAAAGGCGGCTGCAATAACGGGGGTGAAAACTACTACATATTCAATTACTCACCTCTTTTTTCAACAGCCTCAATGCATTGCTTGACAAACCGAGGTACTGTGGAATTTTCACGTTCACACACCTTGTGTAGATGAGAGCCAAAAATTTGATCTATGAAAGAAACAAAGATGAACTTCAGTAAAATCTATGCCCGTCTTCTATAATTTGATTCTACTTCCATATCTACATCCTTATGGAATCTCCATTTTGTACATCAGTTGCTTTTGTTTATTTAATTCAGCACTGCCTAATGTAGTCATACAAAGACAACAACTCATTCATGTAATCTGGAACAGAAGAGAATTAGACCAAATGACTTTGGAAGTTCCTTTTCAGTTCTAAGTTTTAACATTTCTAAACACTGGATAGAACCTTAACCCAAGAGTCAGGCAATGAAAATTCAGTTACAAATTATGTGAGGCTGGTAAGATAAATCACATTTGCTCTTGGCTTTAACTCTGCCATTTGTACACTGATACCAACAAATTTCAATAAGATTCTCCCAGTGTAAACACACACACACATACACACACACACATCTTGAGGACTTTTTTTTAAACATGTTTACCACCAGTAACATTTTACTATGTTGCTTACAAAGGTGCATAATATATGTAGCAACATCGACTGTTAGTACTTTAAATGTGAAGTCTTCTAATGACCAACAAAATGATATGCTATTGGGAAAACTAAACACACATTATTACCCTCACAATAATTAAACTAACAGGCAAAAGAAAATGAGAACCAACTGGAATGATGTCACAAACGGTCTTCTTGAAGAGATCAAGGAGATTGCTGAGTTGTTTTTTCCCTTACTCAAAAACAATAGGCAACATTTATTAAAAGTTGCACTTCTCTTGATGAGCATGAACGGAAAGACTACTATGAAAATAATTGAAGCTTATTCACTAAAATATTTTAGAAGATTAAGTAGTAGTGAGAGTTTTAGGAGGATGAAATGATCCACGCCAATGGAACACATACTTTGATGTTAAGGTGGGCATAGGCAATAGTATAAAAAAGATTTGTTGGAAAATGTGGCTCAGGTTTCAGAAAATCCATGACTATATTTCAAGAATACTTTCAGAAGCACTGGCCAACATCACGAAAAAAAGGGGAATTGGGTATATTTTAACATTTAGAAAATGCCTAGTTTCAGGTGTGTAAGTACTATGAGAAGCATGTCTGCCACCATTCAGACCACAATCTAGTTAGAGAAAAGGTTAATATCAGCATCAAAGTAGAAGAATATAGATTGAAAGACCCTGGGGGTTGGGTTGCTCTAACTTCTACTCTTCAAAAAATCAGCAATTCTGAAAGCAGGAAATGGAAAAAGGTAAAGATATTTACCATTTTTTATGAAAGCTTAAATGATGATATACCCTTATGATAATGTTAAAACTTGTTAAATACTTAGGCATGATCTATCAGGACACATAAGAAACTTTTGTGTGCTTTTTCAAAAATCATTTTTTCAAAAGAGAATACATACTTATTCTTACTATTTCTCTTGTTGATCCAAGAGACAATCTAGTAAAGTGGAGAGATGGGCCCTCAAGGTCCCTATAGATCTAGATGTCTGATTCAATATGCCCAAGAAAGAATTCAAATAGATTGACTTTATAGCAAATTAGCTAGATTTCTTCTACCTGTCCCTCTCCCTCCTTTTAGCTCTGTCCCTCCTTCAATATACAGCTCCAAGTCAACTTCCTCCAAGATGATTTTGACTGCTAATCCATAGAATCTCTTTCCTCTGAACTTCTGTAGCTTTCAAAACTTTTCATTTAGAATTTCACATACTAAAATATAAATAGATAAATATAGATATAGATACAATACTATCACACCAAATAAGTTGTAAGGACAAGAGACCTTGCTTTATATATCTATGCATCCACAGTGCTTGTTAGGGACCATAGTTTATGCATCTTGGTAGCTTCTCCTACCCTATCATCTAGCTTGGAATCCTGCAAAAACTTAAATGCATCCATCAATAAAAGAGATGTTCCCTTACCTTGTATGTTCCACATTCTGGTGATAAACTTCTCTCAACTTGGCTAGACTGGTCCTTGAACAGGCATACAGTTGAGTACTAAACTTCCCTTTGTAGCTTGGCAGGATCTGCCAAAATTCTACTTTGTCATTACTGATTTCAAGAACCCAGGAATACTGCCACACCATGAGGGGCATTTCTTGCGTAAAGTAGATACTTAATAAATGGATTTTGAATGAATGAAGTGCTACCCATCTGGCATTTTCATATGGACAGAGAACTCAACTGGCACCCAATGACAAAGTTAAATTCTAAAAATGTATTAAGACCTGTAGATAATTCTGATTTTCTAATTAACAAGGAGATGGGGATAGGGAGGTAAATGGCAATTGTACTTCTCTACCTCAACCTCAGGGTCTGCCAGAGATCTAGGAGTAGTAGTACAATGTGGAGCAAAGAAGGCCCATTAGGAATTATCTCCATCATCCTGCTTCCCCATTCTTATAGTATTTCACCTAAGGGAGCAAGCCTAGATTCCCAGAGATCTGAATATCCATCTAATCTCCTAAAAGTATTTATTTAGAAAACTTGTCTTCATGGGGGTGTGAAGATTTTGGAATCCCCTGAAAATTAACATGGCTTTGGCTACTACCATTATTTTATCTTTATTCTATCATTTCAGCGCTCTTACTCAGGGTGGCAGGCAACACATCGGTTGGAAAAATTCCATTTTCTGCTATTTTTCTTTGAAAGAATCTTTTAGTGAGAAAAACAAATAGGCCTTCCACATGACTGCACTTATGAATCATGTTGTTTACATAATGAATTAGAATTTAACTAGGAATGCTGGTTTCTAATCTTTATGCTTTAAAACTTTCAAACTATTTAGGTTGCTCATCTTTAAACATATCAGCATAACCAGGTTAAATCTCTCAGATTACAAATTGGCTTTATTCTCTCTCACCTCTGCTACATATTTTTGATAAATGGTAAAAAGAGCACTCAGTAATGGGAACTTTGTCAGTTAGATTCCAATGAATCAAACCCATGAGGAAAACCACTCAATAGAGGCAGTTAAATGTTCAAATAATGTGACTATGTTATCATCATTTACCCAGAGAGACAGTCTTCACATGCTTTTCCAAATGACACGCTTCTGAATGTATAGAGGGTTTTTGCAGTTAATAGATACTAGTACTAATACCACTACTGCTGCTGCTGCTACATTAATAAACCTTAGGATGCTATAGAATTGGAGAACCTGATGCAGTGGAAAGAGTGTTACCCTTGATGTCACAGGACTTGAGTTCAAATCTCAACTCTGCTACTATTACCTGTGTGACCTGGACTCAATTTCCTCATCTTTGAAATTAGAATGTTAGACTAAATAGCCTCTAAGGGTCTTTCCACCTCTGATTTTAAGATCCTACAACTCCGAGACAATTCAGATCACCTCTTGGTCAAATTATATTGACATAACTTGCCAATGCTCATTTACCTTCTGATATATTGATCCTTTAATCCTTGGTCATCTTGTTTCAGCACTTTTGGTGCAATAGTTATGCACATATCATCTTCTCCTTCACCCTATTCCTCATCAGTCCAGTTCTGATCTCTTCTGTTTCCTTTCCACTGTAAGGTCCAATAGTCTTTGCTCTATGAAACTCTCACTCTGGTATTTAAAAAAAAATACTCTACATCCTTGAAGTTTTCAGGGAATATTTCTACCACCTCCTTGTTTTAATGGTAATCTGATTCTTCTCAGAGATGATGGCATCCCTTGCCAAATTCTCAGTGGGCTACAGTCATTTCTACTCCCCTGACTCAAAGGGTCAGGATAGGATGTAAGTATAGTCCTTGATTTTCTCCGTTGTTTCCAGACCATTCCTTTACTACTAATAATCTCTCAATAATGTCTCTTTTTTTAAAGGATACTTATGACAAATTCATTTGTCCCTTTTAGCAACATTTGGGCTTTTCCATCAACTGTGCATTACTAAGATTGAACTATCTAGATCATTTTCCAAGGTTACCTTCTATTCCTCAAATCCAGTGAATTTTCAGTCCTCATTTTCCATAACTCCTCTGCCACTTTAGACACTCTAAACCATCTATTTCCTATTGGATATACTTTTCTCCCTTACCTTCAGGAATGTAATACTCTTAAAGATTCTTTTCCTCCCTCACCAACAACTTCTTTCCTGTTTCCTTTTCTGGTTCTCCACCCTCTTCCTGATCCTTGCTGTCAACATTGCTCAATATTCTCTCTGGTTTTCTTTTTTATTTCTCTATTTTTTCCTCCCCATTTTCCTCTCTATTTACCACTACTACTTTAGCATTTATATGTTAGTACTATAAAGTTTGCAGAGCTCTTTACAAATATTACTTCATTTTATCCTCACAATAACCTTGGGAGGTAGGTATTATTAATATTCCCATTTTTCAGATGAGAAAATTGAGGTAGAAGTGAAAACATTCCCAGGATCACACAACTAGTAAGTGCCTGGGACTGTATTTGAATTCAAGTCTTCCTGACTCCATGTCCAGTGCTTTATCAAGTGTACCACTTCACGACCTCTGGAATCACAAATAGTAAAATTAGAAGGCATCTCAATGACCTTCTATGCCTACTCCTCTAGAAAATCTCTGAGTGGTCAACAATTCTTTGATAAAAGGTTCTGTCTGGTAGAGGGAATCCACTACCTTATAAGACAGCCCATAACATTTTGGGTAGCTACAATTGTTAATGAATTTTTCCTTAAAATAAACCTAAATCTTTTTCTGGGTGACTTTCATTCCCTGATCCTATTCATGCCTTATGAGGGCAGGCAGAAGAAGTTTAATCTCTCTTTGACATGACAATTTTTCATATAAGTACAAAACCTTAAATATTCCAAATTATCTTATTTTCTATGATCTTTACTTCTTGTTTTTTCATGAACTTTTCTCCTATCTACGTAACCGATAAGTGACTTTTTCATGTTTTTCTAATTTATGATGTGACATTTTAAACTTAGGTCATGTGCTCATTTGGCACATTTTTTGGATAAGGTATGAGGTTTTGGGCTAAGTCTAATGTCTTCCATCCTGGTATCCAAGTTTTCCAAAAGATTTTGTCAAATAATGAGTCCTTATCCCATACTGAGATCTTCGTGTTTATCAAATGCCAACGTGCTGAATATTTTTGTTTCTGTATGTTGCATACCTAATCTGTTCCACTGATCAATGTCTTTATTTTTTCAACCAATTTTGAGAATTACAGTTTTGTTTTTGTTTTTTTTGGTATAATTTAGGACTTGGAACTGCTATGCTGCTTTGGTTCTCATTTCTTTTCATTACTTCTCTTAATATTCTTGACCTTTTCTCCATATGAATTTATTCTATCCTATAGTTATCCTTCAGTAGTTTGATTGGCATGGGATTGAATAAATAAATTATTTAGGTATCATTGTCATTTTAAAATATTTTCCCTATTATTTAGGTCTGTCTGGATATCTGTAAATAGTTGTTTGTAGTTGTATTTATATAGTTTCTCTTTGTATCTTGGAAGGTAGACACCTAAGTGTCTTATTCTTTCTACAGTAATATGAAGATAGGAATCATAATTCCAGTAAATCTTCTCATATCTAGGCTTGACATTCTTTCAACCTATCCTATAAGTTGTGTATTTTATCCATCATTTAAAACCTAGATCAAATATCACCTCAAGAATGCCTTGTCTGATCCCCCAGCAGATAACAAATTTGCCCTCAGATATTTCATTCTCTTTCAGGATTTCAGTAGCTAACTCTATGTGGGTAACTCTCAGATTTATCTATTCACTATTGACATTTTCTGAGACTAAAACTAGACATTATAATTGTCTATAGGTTTATCTGGGTTCTACACTGGGATCTCTCCCCTTAAAAGTGCTCCTCTTTCTGTCTTCTCTATTTCTGTCCTATCTCCTACATTTAGAACCTTGAAATGGACTCTTCCCTTTCTGGCACCTCTCATATCCAATCAACTACCATGTGCTTTTGCTTCTGTCTTCCCAACATTTCTTACATTAATTCTCCCTTCTTTTCACTGCTATCACCATGGTATAGGACGTCAATACCACTCATCCAATTTTAATAGCCTCCTAATGTATCTTTAGTGTCTCTTCTATGAACCTTCCCCATTTCATCTCCACTGCCACTTGAAGAGTAACTGTTCTTATATTTAACTTTTTATGTGATTCTTCTTCTCAAAAAATATTTAGGTACTCTTATAGCATACCCAGTAAAGTGAAACTTTCCTTCCCTAGCATTCAAAGATCTCTGTAATATAGTACCATTCTATTGTTCAAACTGTTTATCATATAATTCCTCACCACATACTCTGTCCTCCAGTTAGATGCTCAGTTTCCAGGAAACACACATTTTGGACCCATTTTTGTGTCATTTTTCTGAAATATTGTGATAAAATCTACATTCTTTTTTTCCTAACCCATTATTCATAAGGTTACCAGAACAGCATTTCCTACCCACATAACTAGAAATTTCAGAACTCTATCACCCAAATTTCAGTAGCTCCCTGTTGCCTATGGATGAAAATGTCAAGTCTTCTGTCTGATATTTAGTTCTCCCCAATCTCGCATCACCCAATATTTTCACTTTTTAGCTCATATTCCTCTCTTCTATACACTTTCTGTTTGAGCCAATCTGAGCTATTTTCTGCTCTTCCACTTCCCCTCCTTCTCCCCTTCCTTTGTATTCTCTCGCATCATGTATTTGCTCCTACTGTTCTCTGTGTAGGGAATGACCTTCCCAGTCCCTCCTTACTTGTTGAATTCCCTTGCATACACTAAACCACAACTTCATTATCACCTCTTCTATGATGCCTTCCCTGATTATCCTAAGGACTTTCTCCTTAGATCTCACAAAGCACTCTGTTTTGTGACTCTTCAATGCAATAATAATGAACTGTTGCATAATATAATTATATGCTTGTGTCTTTCCCCTCTACTAGACTACAAGCTTCATAAGGTCAGTGACTTAAAAAAAAAGGATACTTTCTACATCTCCAATGCTGAACACAGGGATTTGCACATAGCTGACACATAATAATTATTTGCTGATGGAGCAGAGAGGAAGCAAAAGACAAGCAGATAATTTGTATAGCTGTTAAATCAAATAATAAGTCTTTTGATCATTAAAATTTGAACATATTAAGCACCCAAAATGTATTAGAGACTATGAAAAACTGACTCTTTCTTCATGTGAGGAACTTTATAAATAGGATAATGTTTGTAAAATAATTAGTATAATGTCTGGCACATGCTAGGTGCTTAATAAGTTCTTATTTCCCTGCCCACATTTCTCCAAATGTTTATTTCCTAAGGGAAAAGGATGGGAATTAGTTTACTTTATTCCATCAGAATTATTTTTAAAAACCATATTTTGGAGCTCTGTGAAAAGCTTGTTTTATGCACATATAGGAGTTTTAATGGAAGTACGGGAAACTCTTCACAATGGTAGAAGATTATTAATAATAAATAATAATAAATAATCTATAGATTATTTTTTTCTTCCTGCAATAGTGGTATATAAAACTGCTTGAATTTGTTGGCTCAAAGAAGATGAAGTTGGTAGCCTGCTGCCTGCTAGGAAACAATGTTAATTTGATATATTTTATTCCTTGGAATTTTAGTTTGTTGGGATGAGAAGTTGTTATAGGCAGACTATGAATGAGACTCATTTTAATTAATCTCTCTTAGTAAATAGTAGATTTCAATTTGTCAGAGAGGAAGAGGAGGAGGAAGGGAATAATGACTAAGAAGGAAGGAAAGGAAGAAAAGAAGTTTCTGTGTGCTACCTTCTAATGTGTGAGGCACTTTGCAAAACAGTGTAAAAAGTGTACAATATAGAAATATTTCATTTGATTTTTCATAACAGCTGCAAGGTAGATGAGATTTTTTATCCCCTTTTGATTGAGGAAACTGAGGCAAGCAGAGATTAATGCCCAGGGTCACACAGCTAGTTAGGGTATGTGGCTAGATTTGACCTCAGGTCTTCCTGACTCCAGGTACACAACTCTACACACTAAGTCATTAGTTATATCTAAAGAAAATCTGGGTAAGTCTGGACCAAAATATGCTTCAGGGGATTGAAGATCTCATTAGGGTAGGGATCTGAATGATGGAAAGTAGCATGAATCTGGATTTCTGTGGGACAGGGCAAAGGAGGAGGAGTATAGGAAAGAATTTTGCTTATTTTCAAATTTTGCCCATTGTCCTAGCAACATTTTCCCTTGAAATTTAACTGTGATACCCAACTCTTGAACTGGGACTTGAAGATGCATTTTCAAGGCTGTGTACCTCACCCTACTCTCCCCAATTTAAGATTGTCGCTTTTCCAATCCAGTCTCCAAATAAATACAATGGTTTTACTCCTAGTTACTTCCTCTCCTTTGGTAAGGAAGAAGGGAAGTAGGACAGAAAGGGTGAAGAAGAAAGAGAAGATATGTACCAGCCAGGTATCTTCAAATTCCAGCTTCCTTGAGATATTCCCTTTTGATTTTACCATGTTTAACTGATTATTCCTCTACCCCTCTAGACCTTGAGTTTGAATAACCTCCTACACTAGATACACTCTTTGGTTTAAGATAAATATAAACTTTAATATGATTGTCAGGATTAACGTTAAAGAAAGCAGGAAATAACATAAATAAATAAAGTTTTATGTACATGTGTATATATGTATATATATGTGCATGCACTTGTGTGTCACATAGACACAGACATACACACACACACACTCACACACACATCAACCACTCAAGTGTATATATTTAGCAAAGTTTGTTTGGAATCAAAAGTACCAGAAGATTCAAATAATTAGAACTTTTCCCGTAGTCTCCTTTTATGAGAAAGAGATAAATAATAAACAAACAGATACTAGAGATTTATTTTTTACAAAGCAGCTTCTAGAGTACATCTTAGGTTAAGTACTGAATAATTCAGCCAATCTCCTACATCTACAGTATTGTACAATGATAATTGATGTTCAAAATGATAACCCTGAGGCATTGCAAGATCATGAAGTACCTTCTGAATCATCCAAGAAAAATTCAATTATGTTTAGTGTAATTTTAGTAGGAAATATATTTTACTCCATTCTAATTCTTTGAAAATTATTAGTCTTTGGCTAGGATAGCTATCAGTTGAACAAATAATCAACTAATCAAAACAGCCTATTCCCTTATCAGTCCATGATATTCAGTGAAGGACACATGGTTAAGAGCAATATGGAAAGATTACATAAAGAATGATGAGTAGTTTAAAAGTAAGAGAGGAATATAGTTTAATAAAGAGTTGGGGAAAGGATCTAGAGAAAACAGAAATTCTGATGATTGAAGCAGAAATCAGACAGAGGGATGAAGGTGTTTTTTCTTTTGCTTCTTAAGCTAAGTCCAGATGAGTTAACCATTCCTATATCTTGGGGGTGGGGGACAAATCTTTATTCCATCTGCATTTGTTATCTGCTGTTTCTCAAAAAAAAAAAATCCTCCACAGAAATATAAAACCAGAAGCAGCCATGTGGCACAATGGATAGAGCATTGGATTTGGAATAAGCAAGACCCTCTCTGCCTTGGTTTTCTCAGCTGAGAAATGGGGGTAATAGTAACATTTTCCCCCCAAAGCTGTTGAGAATTTCAAATGAGGTAATGCTTGTAAAGCACCTAATATAGCACCTGGCATATAGCTGCTTAATGCTTATAACATTCATCTTTATTCCATCCATTTCAACTATATGATGAAATCTAAAGATAAGTTTGGCACTTTTAACGAAAATGTCCCATGACCAAAAGAATTGCCTCCCTCTGGGTGAGGTCTTTGCTTTTCTATACTCTACAGGAATCACTGTGGTGTCATTGATCTGCAATTGGTAAAGGAGAGTTTGGATCCTAGCTTTGTCATGTCCTAATTGCATTACCTTGGGCAAGTCATGTAATCTATATATCTTAATCTCTCCATTTTAAAAATGAGGCTAACACCTAAATTATGCATCTCCCAGGGTTATATGGGCCCCAAATGAAAGAAAGTATATAAAATACTTTATGATATAGAAAACAATCAAGCATAATCAAATACAGTAAACATTTATAAAAGCAACTACTATTTGTAATGCAAGTAACATTTGAGTTGGACTTTTAAGATGGGTAGGACATGCCATTTAAAGACTTGTTTGCAGGAATTGAAATGTTTATTTTAGAGGGAGAAAAGATAGGAGAGATAGCATGATTGCTATCTTTAAATATTTGAAGGACTGTTATTTAGAATAAGGATTAGACTTGTTCAGCTTCACTCCAAAGGGAAGAACTAGGACCAGCGAATTCAAGTAGAGGAGAAGTATATTTAGGATCTTTGTAAGTAATATTTTCTAACAATTACAGCTATCCAAAAGTAGAAGCAATTTTCTTGGGACATAATGGGTTCCCCTCAAGTAATTCTCAATGACCATTAATTTAGGATGCTAAACAGGATATTTCTATATAAGTAAAAGTTGGAACAGGGGACCTCTGAGGTCCCTTCTAACACTGAGAATTTATGATTCTGAAATTGCCAAGGAAGTAGGTACAGAGAGGATTAAAGATAGATCCTTTAGGACACTTATAATAAGGGATGAAGAAAAAGATAGAAAGCTTTCAAAGGACACAGAGAAATACTAGTTCAAGAGGTAGAAGAAGAATCTAAATCTAAGCTCAGATGAAGCCAGTTCATCTCCTAGAAGAAGGTGTTCAATACGATCCAAAGCTTTGGATGAGTCAAGGAAAATTATGAATGAAAGTCATTAAATTTCCTGATTAGGAAATAAGTGGTGACCTTAGATATAGCAGTTGTGAAAGAGTGGTGGGGGTGGAAATCTAAAAGTGATGTGGCTAGTGAGTATAGACAATATTTGCAAGGAATTTAACTTTAAAGGTTAAAGTAGAAAAATAAGAAAACAGCAGAGTAGCTACTTCCTGTTTCATGCCTGTTAGAACTTCTTCCAGAAAGGGAGCATAAGGGAGGCAGAGCCAGGATGGCAGAGTAGAAAGATGCACATAAGCTAGCTCTCAACACACAGCCCATAAAATACCTGTAAAGAAGAACTCTCAACAAATTCTAGAGCAGCAGAAGCCACAGAACAATGGAGTGGAGGAGATTTCTATCCCAGAGTGACCTGAAAGACTGACAGGCCTGTCGCGCACTGGGCTTGAAGCAGAGCCCAGCCCTGCCTTGGCCACGCAGCACTGAAAGGAACAAATCTGAGCTGTCTTCAGAGACAGAATCTCCAGTGGCAGCACAGATCCCTCAACCCACAGGTGCCAAAGGTCAGTGAGAGGGTCTTTTCAGCTGGACAAGAAGGAGCAGGGTATCCCCACAACTTGGGCCTCCTCAGGTGGCAGCAGTAGAGGCAGCAGCAGACAAGGCTCCCAAAGCAGGCAGTAGCTGCATACACTGTTGAAGGTCTCATTGTAAACTGAGGGAAATGAGCCCTGTGTGTGGGCCTTGCCCCCTCCTGAGCAGCTGATCTTAATTTCACACTGAATAGCAGCCCTGCCCCCAACTAAAGCCCCTGAGGCTTTGGAGCAACTCATCTGAATCTCAGCCCCCAGTGCTGGCTTGGTGGAACTGGAGGCAAGGTGGTTGTGGAGAGGAAACTCAGAAGTCAATTAACTGGCTGGGAAAATGCCCAAAAAGGGGAAAAAATAAGACCATAGAAGGTTACTTTCTTGGGGAACATGTGTCTCCCCCCATCCTTTCAGATGAAAGAACAAGGCATACTGTCAGAGGAAGTGAAGACCTCTGCCTCCAGAGCCTCTAAAGAGAACTTAAATTGGGCTCAGGCAATAGAAGAACTTGAAAGAAGAACCAAAAAAATGCTGAGGAAAATAATAGCTTCAATTGGAAAAAAGGTCAATGAGGAGGAGGCTTTAAAAAGCAAAATTAGCCAAATGGAGGAGAAAGTCCAAAAGCTCACTGAACAAAATAATTCGTTGAAAGAGAGAATTGAGTTCAGGGAAATGAATGACTATGAATTAAACCAAGCAGTTAGTAAACAAAACCAAAAGTTTGAAAAAATAGAAGATAATGTGAAACATCTCATTGAAAAAGCAACTGACCTGGAAAATAGATCCAGGAGAAGCAATTGAAAAATTATGGGACTACCTGAAAGTCATGATCAAAAAAGAGCCTAGACATCATCTTCCATGAAATTATCAAGGAAAACTGCCCAGATGTTCTAGAAGCAGAGGGTAAAATAAATATTGAAAGAATCCACTGATCACCTCCTGAAATAGACCTGAAGAGAGAAATTCCTAGGAATATTGTGGCCAAATTTCAGAGCTCTCAGATCAAGGAGAAAATACAGCAAGCAGCTAGAAAGGAACAATTTGAGGATTGTGGAAATAAAATCATGATAATACATGATCTGGTAATTTCAACATTAAGGGATTGAAGGGCTTGGAATGGGATATTTCAGAGGTTAAAGGAACTGGGATTGAAACCAAGAATCACCTAGCCAGCAAATCTGAGTTTACTACTTCAAGGGAATAAATGGTCATTCAATGATATAGAGGACATTCAATCGTTCAGACTGAGGAAAAGACCAGATCTCTATAGAAAATTTGACTTCCCAAGACAAGAATCAAGAGAAGCATGAAAAGGTAAACAGGAAAGAAAAAACATAAAAGACTCTCTAAAGCTGAACTCTTTACATTACTACCTGGAAAGAAAATATTTATAACTCTTGAATCTTTTCTTAGTATTTGGGTAGATGGAGAGATTGTATATACATACAAACACATACACATATAAAGATAGAGAGTACAGGGTGTGTTGAATCAGAAAAGATGATATCTACACACAAAAAAATAAAATAAAAAAAATTAAGGGATGAAGGAGGAAAATATCAGAAAAAGAAAGGGAGAAATGAAATGGGGCAGGCCATATAACTCATAAAAGAGATAAGAAAAATCTTGTTCAATGGAGGAGAAAAGGGAGAAGGGGAGAGGGGAAAAATGAAGGAGAGAATAACATGCTCACTAAATTTGATATGAAAATTTATATCACACCACAGCAAAGCAGGAGAGGAGGTGACAAATGGAGTGAGGGGAAGGTTAAAAAAGAGGGCAAATGGCAGAAGGGAGTCACTAGAAATAAACACTTTTGAGAAGGGACAAGGTCAATTGTGGGGGAAAATAAATAATGGGGGATGGAGTAGGACAGAGGCCAATATAATTAGTATTACACAACATGATTATTATGGAAGTCTTTTGCAAAACAACACATATTTAGTCTGTATTGAATTACTTGTCTTCTCAGTGGGACTGGGGAAGGAGGGAGGAGGGAGGGGGGAGGGAGAGAAGTTGGGATTCAAAGTATTAGCAACGAATGTTGAGAATTTTTATTGCATATAATCAGGAAATAAGAAATACAGGGAATGGGATATAGAAACTTGTCTTGCCCTACAAGAAAAGAGAGAAGATGGGGATAAGGGAAGGGTGAGGTGTGATAGAAAGGATGATACATTGAGGGAAGAAGTAATCAGAATGCAAGGTATTAGGAAACAGGGGGAGGGGAATGATGGGAAGAAAATTGGACATGTTACAGAGTAAGGTAAAAGCAATTAGTATTAAAAACAATTGACTGAATTAATTACTGAGAATAAATCAATGATATCTTTAGTTTGGGGAAATGAATTTTACTCTAAATTTCCTAGAGGAAGATAACCTCAGATAAAATTTGGCATTGATGGAAAAGTTAAGGTTTTAATGGTAAATTTGATTTTATGATTGCTATTTAATCAGCAACTAGAACATGTATAGAAAGGCAGGTAAGCCACTTAAAACTTGCCTCAAAAGATGTTCTTTAGCCAAAGTGAAATTATAATCATATTTGAAACCTGGTTATTGGAACTTGCCATTTTTAGACGCTATGGGACTATTAAATGACTGTTCTGAGTCTAACTCCAGGTATGGAGAGCAAGAAAGGGGGTCTGAGCCTCCAATCCATAATGCCAGTAAGCCAGTGAGATGCTGGTATGAACGGCAAAAGGTGATCTCAAGGGAAGGGTGGGAAGGTGGCTGTTCAACCTGGGCTGAGATAGGATTCTCCTGAGTCAATTTCCCCACCGATATCTGGCAAAATTTAAGCCTGACTGAATGCAAGTGGATAATCTAATCCTGCCTGGAATTGACATGAAATTGGGGAGATATTGTATCTCTGCAATGTCCCAACTCTTGGTGGCAATTTGCTATAGTCAAAAGGTTTGTAAACTTAATACCAGATCTATTAAATTATAGATTATTGGTAGGAGAACATCTGAGATTAAGTCTAAAATTAAGCTATTAGGCATGGGACTTTAGACCAAAAACAATAAAGTAGGGTCCTTTAATTCTTAGTAATACTGTAGAGACAATTAGGTCAAGAGCTTGTGAAATTAGCAATGTAAATATTATTTGTGTCTAGTTGGTTAATGTTTTAAAAAAAATTCTTTTGTCCATATTATAAATGCTTTAAAAAGAAATATCACCTGACCAAAAGTTTGAATTGTTTTATCTGTTATAAACTGTTAAAAATGAAAAATTAAATTAAAAATAAATAAATAAAAAGAAAGGGAGCATAAAAAGGAAGGAAGGGAATACAAATTTAAATATGCCAAAATTTCTAATTCAAACATTGGTGAAAGATGGAATGATATAAAAATGATATTTGGCATTATTTGTGAATTTCACATATTTATACTTTCATTGTCACCCATATTGTCACCCATATTGCAAGCATTTCATATAGTTGTAAGTTAACCAATCTCTAAATCATTGCTTTCACTAAAACTTTTTAATCTCCATTATTTAGGTCTGTATTCAAAGGTGTTTCCCAGGTTCAGGAAAAGAGTACAGAGTCAAGGGATCAGCCTGCTAGGCTAAGTTTCCAAGAATACATTGGGCAGATAAAGCCCCTTCAGATACTAGGCACAGTCTAGAATAAGCTACTGACAGTGCCTTCCCTATGATCTAAGAAGGAAGCCCAGAGAATTATTGGACTCTTGATTTTGGAAAATGTACATTTCCCACCTGTATAATCTTCATCACCCCCAATTAGCCAGGTCACCCACAAGTCAGTATCTTATAAATGAGACCTAGAATAGGCTCAGCCCTGAAAGATATAAAGTGGACTATGGAGGAGTCCTTGGACCCTAATGACATTTCAAGGCTCATGTTTCTGGAAGTCTTAGGACCAGTCTGGGTGGAATCTTTGGTGGGCACCAAGTGATGGCCAAAATCGGCCACCAGTAGGCATCTTGAGATCCAAGCTCCCTAGATTACCCAATTACTTTTGAAAAGTAGTTGTTTGTCTCTTACAGGACCCTAATTGCTACAGAAGAGATAACATAGCATCATACAATCACCTTTTGTCCAAAGTTGCTCATTATGGATTGGATGATGCAAGTAGTCCATCTGATAAGATGGGTAGAATATATAAGGCTTCTACTGCCAAATGTAATTTAATCAAATATTATTGATTAATTTATTGCTAAATGGAGTTTTAAATTTAATTGTAGTTTAGAAATCATTTTTGTTGGGTCCCTTTGGTGTTAGTGTTCTCCACAAAAGGGCAGTTTGTTGACAGAGACTGAGGCCTCCATTCCAGAAACCTGGAAAACCTTCCTCCTCCATTGGTCAATTTACAAAGACCTTGCACCTCTGGAATTCCATTTTGCTTGATTATTTTATAGTTCTAGGTGCTACAAGAGAGGCATACACAATCCACTAATAGCCACTAATCTGGTAATAGGAGATATTCTAGGGAGTAGGAGTATTGGCAAGTCTTTAAAGCTGGTTGAGTTCTAGGTTTCATGGATGACATGCAAGAGAACCTTGAGGGGTTGGCAGAGAAGTTCTTCATCTACACTCTCTAGTGGGAAAGTACCCATGGTATGGTTAAGTAGTCTGGAGCTGGGAGATCACAAGACTGGACAACCAAAGCCTTTAACCTTTGTGGAAAGAAAAATGGAAGAAGTTTTTTGATGCCTCACAGTTCATACAGTTGTTTATAGGACAATTCAGAGACCTATGTTAAAAACTTAGTTTGAAGCTGTTACAAGAAGAACAGAGGTTGAAGAGTGAATCTGGTGTCAATTTAAACATTCGTGTGGTAGTTTTATGTTATGCTGAGCAGAGGACCACATGATCCCCCTCACTAAGAACAAAAAAGCTATTTCTTACACTAGTGGCCCTTAATCTATCCCCCACTGGAAAAATGGAACTCTGCTATCTCAGGGTAAGAGTGTTGACCATACTGATGAACAGCTGCTTCATTTTCTGACTATCCGTGTCAGTAGTCTGACCTCTCAGATTCTATGTCTAAGACAAGTTGATGCTACCCTGGAAAAGTGGTTTCTTGTATCTAATCTTTAGCAATTGTAATAGTAACAGTGGTTACTGTAATAACTAACATTTACGTAGGACTTATTAGGTACCACGTATGTGCCGAGCACCTTTAGAAATATCTCATTTGATTCTCACAACAACCATGTGATGTAGGTGCTGATAACAATGGACTATTTTTGGACAAAGTTTTGACTGATTCTCTCTAATTCCTTCCCTGGCACAGAACTGGCTTAGCCTCAAGTTTCTTGCCTCTTTTTGGAAGGAGAAATAACTCAACTCCTCTTCAACTGGCAGGGTTCCTTTCCTTTGGAATCTTCCTTTGGGAAGGATTTCTGGTTTTTTATTCTTCCACATTGTTTTTCTGTCCCCTTCCCCCTTTTCTCCATCCTCTATCCTTAGAAATACCCATAAAAAGAGTCCTGTGTAGACATTTAAGTGGTGGGAAGTTCTCTAGAAAATCATTAGGACCTTGCCACCAAGCAGTGGCATGTGGTAGGACAGCAGTTTCCTTATGAAGCTTCTTCCTTACCAACTCACCTCCACCCCTACTATGCCACCTGATTAGCCATAGTTTCCCTAAGGCAGCATCTTTATCTGGGGGCATCAAAAGTCTCAGCTACTTGACTGACCAGAAACATTTCTAAATAGAGATAAGGGAGATCTGTCCAAAGAAAGTGCCACTATATCCTTGTTGCATATCCCTGCTGTATTAGGTCAAAGTAAACTTCTTTTTTTGTTATGTTTAGTGAGTTATTAATGCCTTTTGTTAAACACTCAGTGACTTATGAACACTAACACTGAACCTGAACTGAGAGGGTTCTGGGCTTTAGAGTTCCCCTTCCCACAATAAGTGCCAGACAAATATAATGAAAAAATTCCACTGGACTTTGTGTCAGAAGACTTGGGTTGGAAATATAGATTTGTTCTATTAATATATTAGAGGAAGGAAAAGTCACTTAATCTCTACGAGAACCAGTTTACTCATCAGCAAAATGGGAATCACAATACCTGTATTGTTTAACTTACAATGTTGTGAGAAAAATACTAAATAAAGGTAAGTTTCTATTATTAATTACAAGATGGTTAAAATAGTGGTTCAATTTAAAATATTTAGCATCATGTAACTGTAAGCACCCAAACATACACAGAGGGATCTGTTATCACAGGTTCTTAGATCTGCATTCATAAAAGGAAAAGCAATTTTTGAGGGGTTATCAATCATTTTAATCAAGCACATGTATCAATCCTTTAGTCAAACACATATGTCATTTACCTAATTCAGGGGAATCAACACCCTGAACCGCAAAGTAATCAACAGACACGGCTTCCACTGTCTTATCAAAATTCAACAGACAGCTGTCTGACCATAATTACCAGAGAGGGAAGCTTGACATCTGGGTTCTCAAAGCCGGAGGACTCCTTAGCAGCTTCTCAGAGTCCTCCTCTGGCATTCAAACCTTATTACCAAAACTAAGCCCCTAAATAAAACCTCACCCTCAGAGTCTTTATACACTTTTTAGAGTCAGAGGGCATCAAGTCCCTTGAGAATCAGTGCCTCATTCACAAAAGGTGTGGACCTTCTTAGAAATCTTCTCATGCCCTACAATGAGTGGGAAAGATCCTCTTAATCACATTCAAACAGAGGCATTACACTTTTTGATGATACTGAAATAGAAACAGCAAAAGAACCTATTTCACTTGCCATTACACATCACAGAGTTAGAACTGAAAGGGACTTGAGAAATCATTTTTTCTAAATCTTTAGTGATCAGAGAAATATCTACTAAGATCCTTTCCTATTAAATATTCAGCTTTTCTCTAATAGATAATGATATAATCTTTGACACTGAATCTGGTAGGCCACCTACATATAAAAGCCCATCATCTGAGGAGTCAGCAGCACCCCAGGATTGATACAAACTTCTGACCTTTGGTCCTTCTTGGCAAATGTGGAGGTTAGGAAACTATGATAAATTGAATCACTGCTGTACCTTGCTGAACATCCTTTTCATCCTAGTGTTAAGTAAATCTTCTTTTGTTAAATGTTAGATTACCTATCAATATGGCATTAAATTCTAGTGCCAAATGTGAACCTGACTAGCCTGAATCAAAACTACCCCAGAACACTCTTGGTTGTAGAGACAAGCAAAACCAAGTGTTAAATGCCTTGCCCAAGCCTACATAGGTGGTTAAGGATTCCAGTTCAGTTCCTTTGACTCCAAATACCATGCACATTCCAGTATGTCTGATTGCCATTTCAATCCATTCGACAGTATAATTAAATAATATCAGATTTCTTCAGAAATACACTTCAATACTGGATCTTAGTCCAACAATTTATTTTTGTTTGAGTATAAAATGTGAACCACTTTGGTTTTGAGGAATGCCCTTGGGAGAAATTTGTATTTTCTCTGCTAGGCAACAGAGATCCATTGACATCCAAAATAGGAAAAGATTTTGTTTTATTACTTGTTTTTTTAAAATGCAATGATAAAAGTGCATAATTGATAATTTTATTATTTTTGATACTTTTGAAAATTACATCATAATATATTAATATAGCTACTCTGAATATACATATCAGAGTTTCATTTGGGTCCTTTACATTGTAACGTTGAGTAATGGCTGACATAACTAAGAGGAAAACACATACGGTTAAAATCACTTTATATTCTAAGCCTCTGGTTAAAAGCATTCTCTGGCACCCAGCTTCTGTTTAAAAGGGCATTTGATGAAAAGTGCTTTGAGCCAGGTAAAGTAATTTTATAGCAAACCATATTAAGGTGCAAGGGAATCAGTGTGGGGCTGCTGATGTGTTGAGTTGCATAGAGGAATGGGGTAAGATGGGTTTTGAACTGCAAATTCCCACTGGGATTTTCTGTGCAGTGCAGTTCACTGTTTGGTATCTGGAATGAAACTGGAATATATTTCCAGGAATGCAATTGGTGAGATGAGCTATATACCCAAATTAGTAGGCCTGAGTGATACATATATTCTCCAACCATTTTGAGTCCTCTGGTTATCTAATCAAATACGTCTATTTCCTATTCTTTGACTTTAATTGAAGGAAGTAGCAATGAAAGTGCCCATAGGGACCTTCTCCCACTCTGGATAAAGGGAGAAATTGCTGATATCTTATCTGAGAGAAGATTGCTGATAAGAAATCTATCCACATCCTATAGAAGCTGGTCTTGTCTTCATAATGTATGGTGCACCACCACATATATCTTACACAAAAAAATAATTTTTGTATCACTTTGGATCCTCACAATAACTTCTTAAGACATCTACTGTCTATATGATTACTTCCTTACTACTGGGTCTCTTTCTTTCTCAAGCACTTGGGGTTCAATAACAGAGAGTCAGGGGCACTCCAGCACATATACATGTATCAGGCTCATCACAGCACAGCACAAACGAGTTTGTTGCTCACACTCCATTTTAGTGGGATCCTGTCCCAGGAATACGTTCAGTACTAGGACGTCCTCTGGGGACAATGTCTATTCCATCTCCTGTTCCCCTAAAGGCCTTCTCTAGGACAACCAAGATACCCTAGTCTTCTGACCCAACTGTCCTACCTCTACCCTCTCCTGAATACTTGAAGGTAGTCTTTCTGTGTCCTCAAAGGACAAAGTATCACTAATTGCCCTCAGGTGGAACTCCACTAGACAATCTAAATTAATGCCTCCCTTAATAGATCTCTCTCCAACCACTGGTACTCTTCTTGGACTGACTTCATAGTGGGTTTTTTTTAAAGTTTTATTTATATGCTTTATTTTTCCATTACAAACATTTACAGATTATCTCTACCCTGTCAGAGGTCTCTCATTATAAAATAAAACAATTAGATAAAACTAACACTACTGTGACTCATCTGAAAATATATGCAGTATTCTATGACTTTAGCATCTTTCACCTCTCTATTTAAAATTTTTTAATTAATAGAAGTCTATGTTCTTTCTCTTCTACTCCCCACTTTAGGGAAGAAAAGAAAAAAGAAAAATTATTTTTAACAAATATGCATAGTCAAATATAGAAAATTACACAAGTAACAGTATAATAGATACACATATATATGTGTATATAAACACACGCATGCATATATACATGCATATACACATACATAAAAATATACACACATACACATATATATGTGTGTGTATACCTATATCTATATATCTCATTCTGCATCCTAAATCTACCTCTTTTAGGAGGTGGAAAGTATGTTTTCTCATTGGTCTTCTAGAGTGATGAATGGTGAATATATTGATCATAGTTCTTACAGTTTTTAAAGCTGTTGCTCTTTACAGCGTTGTTACTATATAAACCGTTCCCTCAGTTCTGTTCATTTCATTCCTCGTCAGTTTAAAGAAGTCTTCAAAACTTTTTTTATAACATTGATATTACCATATCAATTTCTCTCCTGGTTCTGCATCTACCCATAAAAATCTTGTCATGTCTCTTTGAAATCACTTACTTCCTCATTTTTTATAAAACTATAGTATTGAATCAGATTTACATGCTATGACATATTCAGATATTCTCAATTGATGGGCATGCCTTTAGTTTCCTTTTTTTTTGCCATCACAAAAAAGAACTGCTATAAGTATTTTTGTACAATAGACTTTTTCCTATGTCTTTGATTTTTTTACCACCTAGCAGTGGGTAGAAGGATTAAAATTGCTTAGTAGTTACTTGTAATTTCAAATTGCTTTCCAGAATGATTAAATCTATTTATCACTTGGTCAACAATACATCAATTTTCATATTTTCCCATAACTCTTCCAACATTTATCATTTTCCTTTCCTGTTATCTTTACTAATCTGATAGATATGAAGTAGAATCTCAAAATTGCTTTAATTTATATTTCTCTAATTGGAAGTGATTTGGAGAAATTTTTTTTAATATAGCTATAGAGAGCCTTGGTCTTCCCCCTTGAGAACTCCCTATCCATAATTTTAGACCATTTATCAATTGGGGAATGACTCCTATTCTTATATATTTGAAATGATTCTTTATGTATCTTGGAAATGAAATTTTTATTAGAAAAATTTCTTGTAGTGATTTTTCTCAGGTAATTGTTAACATTTTAATCTTAGCTTTATTGGATTTGTTTGTACAAAATATTTTAAATTATATATATACATACATATATAAATATATGTATGTATATATATATATACAAAATCAATACTACCCCTTTTATCTTATGTGATCCTTTCTATTCCTTGTTTGTTTATGAACTTTTTCTATCCAAAAATCTGATAGATAATTTTTTCTCATGGTTCTCTAATTTGCCTCCAATGTCTAGTTCAGCTAACCATTTGTAGCTTATCTTTGTATAAGATGTGAAGTACTAGTTTAAATTTAGCTTCTTCCATATTGCTATTCATTTTTTCTCCAGAAGTTTTAGTCAAAAAGTGAATCCCCATCACATGGGCTGGTTCTTTGTATTAACTGAATATTAAGGTGGTAAATATATTTGTTTCTATAGTGTCTCTAATCTTGATTATCATAATGGTAGCTCTTGGTTTTAGTTATAATTTTAAGGAAGGGAATATTTATTTCCATGTTTTTGACTTTTTTTTTAAATAACAGAATTAATTGTTTTGTCCAAACTTTTTTCTGCATTTCTTGATATAATCATATGATTGTTTTTTCCCCTTATGTTATTAATATGGTTAGTTAAACATATAATTTTCCTAATATTAAACCGACTCTGCATTTGGGGTATAAATCATACTTGATCATAGTATATGATCTTAGTGGTGTTATTTTAGCTTCATTGATAAAGTTTTATATAAAATTTTAGCATCAACGTTCATTAGTGATATTAGTTTATAGTTTTATTTCTGTTTTAACTCACTCTTGTTCATGTACTAAGACTATACCTGTACTTACAGAAGGAGTATGATGGGGTCCTTCTTTTTTCACACTCCTTAGCCTCATTCTAATGACTCTGAAATAGAGTTAGTGCTGTACAAACTCTGTTGCCCTGCTCATCAGACTACTTTCTCATGACTATCTGCCTCAACCTCACCCTCTGACCCTCCTTTTCCCAGTCTGGGTCTATCCACCTCTTCTCCTGAGACTTTTGGAACGTCTGTTCCTTAGTTCATCTTAAATCTCTACCTTTTCACTTTTTCCACTGGCCCTCAGGGAGATCTGGCTCCCTCCTAAGGACACTGCTATCCTCATACTTTTCCAGTATAGGCTACTTCCTTCCTCTCACATTCCTCCCCTTCTCCTGATCATGGAGGTGGAGTCAAAATACCCTTTGATCCCCATTACCACTTCCAGATTTTCCCTCTACCACCATCACCAAACTTTCTTTATTAAGTTTTACAAGAATCAAGTTAGTTATTATCTATTGATTTCCCCCCATAATAATATTTCATCATTCCATCTTCCTTTACATCTTAAGATACCTAACTCCATTTTTAAAAAAATTTCACAGTGACCTCCATTTCCTCTACCCTTCAGTTCTTTCATAGTGATCACCCTTGTAGTGGCGATACTCTCTTTTGTTCTGCATCTCAACCTACTGGTGAATCAACTCAGTTCCATGTTATTCTTTGCTAACAGATACTTTGTCCTACTTATTGTTGATTACGCTTTTCAAAACTCAAACATTACATAACTCCCACCATTAGTCCTTTACCTCCATATACATCCTGGAGAATATTGTGGAATTGTGATCATTGGGTCTACCACAAATTTATGTTATTTAGTCTTAACTCAAGCACACACTATGGCAAAACAAGCATTCTATGGTTCTTTAAATAATTTACTATCCTACTTTCCACAAGGAAGGAAACAAATATTTGCTAAGTACCTACTGTGTGCCAGCACTGTGCTAAGATCTTTACAAGTATTATTTCATTTATACGTATGTATGTAGAGAGAGAGGCAGGGAGGGGAGGGAGGGAGGGAGGGAGAGGGACTCAGTTAACAAACTCATTGATTTTATTTCTGTATTACTACTGTTTTTGATATTCAGCCTCTATGTGACCCTAACACAGTCACCTAATATTCCTCTTTCTGTTTCCTCATCTAAAATATGAGAAGGTTGATGTGACATCTGAGGCCCCTTCTGGGTCCATTCTCTCCCTCTTATCAAAACTACCACCATTCTTATGTGGGTCCTTATTTCAAGCCATCTTCCTAGTAATTCTTCTTACTTGTACGGTCTTCTATCACTAAACTATCTCTGATAACACTGTCAGAGATCTAGTCCTGTGACTGCTTAAAAATTTTAGTGGCTCATTATGACCTTCTGAGAGAAGTAAAAATATGTGTACTTAGCACTCAAGATTCTATAATTTATTGGAACCTAAAAATTTTCAGATTTGTATTATCCATTCATCCATGCACTTAGAAACCAGGACTGCTGTTTATACCTCATATTCATTGTACTGAAGAGATTGTATGTTTTGATCCTAGACCTGAAGTCTAGGGTCAAATTGATTCCCCTTTACCTAATCTCTACTATTACCATAAATTGGTGGCTTAGAAATCTCTTAGGGTTATAGGTCATAGATTACAGCTGAAAGAGACCTCAGGGAACATCTAATCTAACTCCCCCAGTTTTCAAATAGTGAAAATGAGGCCTAGATAGGGGGAAGTGACTTGACTAAGGTCTTCCATGTAGAAAGTGATAGCCTATATTCAAGCCTACATCATCTGACTGCCTAATTTTACCATGTATAAAAAAGGGAGATCCAGGTACTTAAACTTTGTTGTTTTTTTAAGTAACATTTTATTCTTTCCCAATTACATGTAAAAAAAATTTTAATGTTCATATAGATAATTTTTTAAGTTCCAAATTTTCTTGCTCCCTTAACTTAGGCAATTTGATATATATTATATATCAATCATGTAAAACATATTTCTTTATTAGTCATATTGTGAAAGAAGAACAGATCCAAAGAAAAAATATATGAAGAACAGTGTGCTTTGATCTTCAAACTCCATCAGTTCTTTCTCTGGATGTGGATAACATTTTTCATCATGAATCCCTTGGAATTTTCTTGGATCGCTCTATTGCTGAAAATAACTAAGTCATTCACAGTTTTGATCATTGTATAATATTGCTGTTCCTATGTACAATGTTCTCCTGGTTCTACTCACTTCACTTTGCATCAGTTCATACTTCTTTCCAGGTTTTTATGAAATCAGCCTGTTCATCATTTCTTATAGCATAATAGCATTCCATCAAATACCACAACTTATTCAACTATTCCTGAATTGAAGGGCATCTCCTCAATTTCCAATTCTTTGCCACCAGAAAAAGAGTTGCTATAAATATTTTTGTACAAATAAATCATTTTCTCTTCAAAAAAAAAATCTGTTGGGTGTATAGATCTAATAGTGGTATTTCCAGATTAAAGGGTTTACACAGTTGGATTGCCTTTTGGGCATAGTTACAAATTGCTCTGCAGAATGGTCACATCAGTTTGCAACTCCACCAACAGTGCATAGTATCCTAATCTTCCCATATCCCTTCTAAAATTTATCAGTTTCCTTTTCTCTCATATTAGTCAATCTGATAGGTACCTCAAAATTGTTTAATTTTTCCTTTCTCCAATCAATATCAGACATCTATATTTTGCAAATACATCTTTCAGTAGACGGGCAAAAAGAAAAGTTATTTAGGCCCCAATGCCCTAGAAATCTGTCTTAACTTAGTTTCAGTCTTTTCTCATTACCTTAGCTTATTTTTCATCATCTCCTTTTGTATTATTATATGAAGTCCCATAAACAGATGTGGGCTTATCCTACAGTACATTATCACTTGATACTTTCAAGCATTCTTTCTTTTTCTCATAACTACTGAACTTACAGAAAGAACTTTTTCCATCATGTGGGGTTTTTGAACATTTGTGCATGTGGATAGAGTGAGATTGCACTAAAAATTGTCATAGTCTATTATGTTGTTGCGGATTATATTTTTTTTGACAAAGATTGAACTGGGTTCATTTTTCTTTATTAGATGTTTATGACTTCTTCCTTAGTTGGTAATTATGTAAACAGATTTATGACAAAAAAAAAAGAAAATTCCCCAAAACCTTGCTCTCACTTCCTCCTTTGACATATTAATTGTTTCTTAAAAAAATTAAGTGAGGTCCTGTCAAATTCTTTACATGATTTGGAATGTTCTCTGATGCTAATTAATTTTTTTTAATTAAAAACTTTAGCATGCTCAAAGGCCCATTACATTCAAGAAAAAGAAGTTATCAGAGATGGAGATAATAGGATGTGTGGTTATAAAGAAAATGTACCATATGAGACACATCTCCCCTGGAATTGGGGGACATAAGATTGTTTGACAAGTGCTCAAGATGTTCTCAAACCACCTACACTGTTATTTCTTTGTATTTAGTTTTGTGACCCTCATTCTGGAGTTAGCAGAAACCAATCTTTAGGTTACTGGATCAGCTTTCCTCTTCCTTTCATAGTTTTGAGTTCCAAGTTCAAAAGGAACATTTTGGAAATGAAATATACAACTCAGTGACCCTTACTGGTATTTAACTTGGATAACATCTCATCTGAAATACATCACTTGTCTAATACGAATAAAAAAGGAAACGATTTTTTAAAAAATAGAAACTGACAACTGCTGAAAGGGAATTGTTATTTCCCCCCCTTTTACTCTAAGTAGTTTCACGGAATTATAGCTTATGAGCTTTCAGCTTTTTGACCACCTACAAGAAGGAGCTTTATATAAACAAAAATACAACCTTGATGAGCATGACTATCTCAAGGAGACATTAAACCAAGCACTTACAAACCAGAGGTGTGCAAGGTATGTTTTTAATAAAAACATAAGAAAGGAATCAGAATGACCCTACTCCCTTCCCTAAAGAAACAACCTTTAAAATTGATCCCTTCATTTTTTTTTTCTTTAAATCACTGCAGAGAAAATTCCAGTGTTATGTGTGTGTATGTCTGGGTGTGTTTTGTAATCTAGGGCATTCTAAGTTAATAGATTCCTGACATATAAAATATATACCACTTAGATAATACTCCATGTGCCTTTTGTCCATTCAGGGACACCTAATCCTCTAACTACACTATTGGTAATTTTAAAAAAATTGCCAGTATTTTTCTTATGTTCATATATTTACCAAATTAATTGAATGACCTCAGTTTTTCACTAGATGAACCTTAACAGGTACATAAAATTTAGGGGGGCACATTACTCACATGAATCCATACTCCATTACATTAATCTCAATTAATTTAATTTTAGTAAAAAATGATTACATATACTAGATAGATCAGATAAGGCATGCAGGCATGCCCACTGTCCATCCATCCATCCATTTATCCATCTATCTATCTATCTATTCATCCATCCATCCATCCATCCATCCATCATTGAAAGGTAAAAAAAAATGGAGGTTATGCTATCATGCTATCATGAAACAGGGAACTAAGCATTGCTACTTTGTCAGCTGGAGGAGGGATGCATTAGAAATACATTTTCTCTTTTATTTCTTGTCCCTTGCCTGCAAAGGGAGCTATCTGTGTTTTCCTGTAAGTAACTATATTAAAATGAAAAAATCAAATTTCTTAATACTTTTTTTTATTTCATTGCTCCTTCAGTGGAAAAAAATTTTGTCATTCCCCCCCACACCCTTTTAATTCTTTTATTCCATGTGTGGGAAGAAAGTATCCAGAACATCTTTTAAAATAATGAAAACAATAATAACTATTCCCCAAAGAATAAGAAAGCAAAAGGAGGGCTTTGTTTGATTTATCTGTGATGGGGCACTTTGGAACTTCACTTTTTATGAGTTGAAAAAAGAGATGTACACCACACGTCTACCCTTCTATTATGACAGTTTATGTTTCCTATATAGCTTATTTAACTCAAATGCCTGGGAAATAGACACAATTACCACCTTATGGAATGCTACTTAAATTTAAATGCTCCCTGAAGAATAGAAACCTACTTTATCTTCTCAAAGTTTATTTCAGTTTCTCAGAAATAATTCCCTCTATAGACTCCTGAAATATTCTAGTTCATCATTTAAAATTTTAACCTAATGATTGTACAAAAATGACTATCATAGAAAAAAAAGTACCAACATAGTAGAGACTGCTCACAAAAGTTTATACAAAAAGACTGCATTCTATGCCCATATACAGCTTTAATCATTCACTCTTTCAGCTGTTATCAATTTAAAACCAATGAAACTCCCACACTGAGTCCATTTGAACAGTCAATTTTAATATCTTGGGGCATCTGTAGTTATTCTGAATTGGCTGCAAAAGCAGAACTAACAAGTTAAGCTCTAACCATAAGTCTACATCAGGCTGGTAAACCATACATCAAACAGAGACAGTTAGTCAATACTCCAGTATGAAAAACCAACAAGCATTTTTAAGAAGAGCAATATATTTGTAATATGCTTGGCAGTCTGGTTTGCATTGCTTCCTGGAGAGTGGTACATTTAACTTTGTAGTCAAGATGGTGGGCATGGAGAACCAACATATCTCCTCATTCTGGCAGGAGAAAGAAATGATAATGGGGGAATATATGTCATTCAATTTGTGGATCATATCATAAACCTGAATGAAAGCCACAAGAAAATGCACCTTTTATGAGCAGTAAAGCTTACAGAAAATAGTCTAATTCACCTGATCCACTCAGTTACATGCTCATTGCTCCCCTTAAGTCCAGCTAGAAGACAATGAAGAAGGCATATTCAAAACAATTTCTGACATTCATCACTTTTCATCACTTTTATTTTATAACTTCTAAATGTGAAATATTTAAAGGGTGCACGTGACATGTAACTGCTAGACCTCTCAAACTCTTTTATGTATATTATCATCAAAAATAAAAAATATGAGGAGGTGGTAGAGTCAAGATGGCAGATTGGGGCAGCCATGGAGTCAGGCAGCTGAACTCTCCCAACATTCCCCTCCAAACAACTTTAAAATAATACCTCAAATCAAATTTTGGAGCAGCAGCATCAACAAAAGGTCTGAGTGAGATATTTTTGTGTCCTAAGAAAACTTAAAAGATTGGCAGAAGAAGTCTGTGGCCCTGGGGTAGAGGCCTCCTGAGAGTCCACATATACAGCAGTGGCAACAGCAGCAGCTTCAGAAGTTCTCAGCCCAGAGACAGTAGGTCAGAACAAGAGTACAGGGGATCTTTTTCAGGTACTGGGTATAAGTGGCACTGATTGGCAACTCTACTGCCCACAACCAATTGAAAGTTGCAATTCCAGGGTGGAAAGGAGAGCTGGTAGTCAGTCACAAGCCCTGATCACAGTAAAGAGGAGCATTAGCACTTATGGATACAGGGCACTAGAGACCCTTCCTGGTTAAAGATCAGAGCACAGATCAGGAGATAAGAGGTCATCCTCTTCCCAGGATAACACCACTTCAGAAATGCAGAAAATTTGCAGACTCCCAGAACTAGTTCTGAAAACAGCAGCACAAAAAATCTTAAGTTTGAGCCTCCATAGCCCCAGGTAAACAGAGCCCAACATAAAGTTCAAAATCAAGAAACAGACTGGGAAAATGAGCAAACAATGACAACAACAAAGAATTTGACCATAAAAAGCAATTATGGTGGCAAGGAACACCAAGATGTAAACTCAGAAGAAGAAAATAATATAAAAACAGCTGCAAAAAAAAAAAAGGACTCAAAGAAAAATGCTAATGGGAACCAAGGAAAGCTAGAATTCCTGGAAACATTAAAAAACAATGTAAGAATTATAGAAGAAAAACTGGGAAAATAAATGAGAGTGGTATAAGAAAATTATGAATTAAAAGAGATAATGAGGGAAACTACCTTATACAAGTAGGTACAATAGACAGTGAAGCAATATAAAATTTTTTACAAGTTTCTCTGAAAAAAATCTCATTTCTCATATACACACTGACTACAGAAGTGAGTGAAATCTATAAAAATAAGAGCCATTTCTCAATTGATAAATAGTCAAAGGATATGAATAGTGAGTTTTCAGAAGAAATCAAAGCACCTATAGTATTATAAAAATGTTCTAAATCACCATTAATTAGAGAATAGAAATTAAAAAATTCTGAAGTACCACTTCACACCTCTCAGAAATGATAAATGCTGAAGGAAAAATAGGTACACTTATGAATTGTAGATGGAGTAGTGAACTGGTCCAATTATTTTGGAGAACAATTTGAAACTATATCTAAAGCACTATGAAAAATGTGTGTACTTTTTGACCCAGCAATACCTTTACTAGGTCTATATTCCATACAGATAATAAAACAGGGAAAAGGACCTATTTGTACATAAATATTTACAGTAGCTGTTTTTGTGGTGACAATGAATTGGAAATTGAAGGGATGCTCATCAATTGTAAAATGACAAGCTGTGGTATACGTTGTGATGGGGTACTATTGTGCTATAAGACATGGCAATGCAGGTGATGGTTTCAGAAAAAAAAAAGATGGCAAGGACCATAGGAACTGATGCAAAGGATAGTGGGAAGAACCATAGAATCATTGGGCACAGTAATAGAAATGTTGCAGTGATCATCAACTGTGAAAGACTTGGCTATTCTGATCAATACAGTGATCAAAGACAATTCTAAAGGACCTACTATCAAAAGGTGCATAGATGGTACATGCTGATTTACTGACAAAGTCAAAACATCAAAGATGCTAAAGGTGGTAGTGGAGTTTAGAGAATGGAATGGACCTTCACTTGAAATTGTAAGTATAGAATTGAAATGTTTGTATTAATATAACATTTATTGGGGTATTTCAAAAGTTTAGTAAAATGAGATCCTAGTGGGCAGGTAATAGTCCTAAGTTTTCTTAGCCTCACTGTATAAAAAAGCATGACTGGTGCAAATGATGATTGCTCTAAATTGCTTTCCTTGTAATGGGCAATTCTATTTTATGGTCTCAACTGAAACCCAACTCTCTCCATGCCACGTAAAACATTCAATCCACCCAGATATTTGTTTAAATTCTTATTTACTAGGTCACTAGAACATTTTGCTTTCCCCCTAGTTATGGGTTACTCATTTTCACAAAGATCAGTCACAACCTCAAACAGAATGTAAAATGGGGAATTAGAAAAATTACAATATGTAAAGTTAGAAGCTTACAAGTACTGCAGATTCTGCTCAAAGAGCCTAGAGAGTAAAAACCAGAAAGAGCTAAGTTAGAGAATATTCGTAGCTGCTTCTGATACTGGCTTTAAGTGTCATGAGGGAACTATTTAGCAAAAAGAACACCTGCTGAAGAACAGCAGGTATGCATAACCAGACCTAAACTAAATTTTTTTAAAGGATTCATTTGGACACTGACAAAAACTCAATATCTTTTCCTCTTCTTCAGATAGTCCCAGAGAGGAAAAAGTTTAAGATGTGATCAGAGAATCAGAATGGTCATAGACCACCTCTCCTGAGGGCAACATCTTTCACTGTTCTGACACGTGAAGGAAACAACGTATTAGCCTGACATTCGGTCATCTGTATCTCATTGAGGATATGCTTCCGGAAGCACACTTGCTTTGGCAGAAGGGGAGAGGTTTAGTGTCTTTTACACATCCTCGGCATATAAATCATAGTCGATGCACAATGCCCTCTCTGAAATACAATGTGGAGTTATGCTATAAAACAGATAATGACTGTTACTCAATTTGCCACCTTTGCCTGTATCTGCTCATTTCAGATTTTTAAATGAGAGCTTTAGATCAAGCAACTTTATTTTGGAGATCAGCTCCAAGGTCTGACTAACATTTCTTGCAGGGCCCTCCAGAAAAAAAGGATTGAGCAACTGGAATTACAGTTTTCAAGATTAACCATAGCTTGCACAGAGTGAGGAAATCCCAGAAAGACTTTTTAAGAGGCAAGGCTAAGGGCATGATGATAGGTCTATGGGTAGCTAGCTGTCAACACTGTTCCATATCTGCATAAAAAAGGCATAGTTTTTATTCAAATTCTGGGACCTTATTATTTTTGTGAGGAGAGGTAAAATAGTTTGAGAAATATACTTTAAAAGAAAAAGAAAGGAGGGAAGAAGGCATGATACTTAAAAAAATTTTTTTTCTTAATATTTATTTAATATTTCTTAGTCTTAAAACCTTAGTTTAAAACCTCAGTATTAAAAAGTCATGGGTCGTCTGAATGAAAATCTACACATTACTCATTTCTCTTTTACATGCTAAAAATCAAATACTTGTGGTGCCAGGAACTCCCAAACACATTATTACATGCTAACTCCTTTGCAGTAGGTGCTAACCCATAAGAAAATAATTTTATGTACTAGAGGAAAATGCATTCCTTGTCCTGGCTTTTTTTTTCTTTTCTTTTCTTATCTGCTTCTCTCCCATTTCTGGAGGCTCATTTTCTCTTGTTGTTCTAATTTTATTCTACTTTTAACTTCTCAACTTGCCTGAATTAATTTGTCCTGTGGCTAGCAAGCTTTGAAAAGATATGGGTATAGTCTGCTACCTAGGTAACATTTTCTTCCAACTTTTTCCATCTTTCATGGTGACTGGTATTTTTTTATGGAATGAAACCAATTGGATGGTACTGTATTACCAACAGATTTGCTCACCGGAGCCTTTAAATAATCGTAACTGAATGTGAACTATAAATGCAAAGGAACCAGGAAGCTCATAGGCCAAGATGAAGCTTAAGGTTGGCTATTAATTTTGGCCAATATTAAATCATGACATAGCTCACACGTAAGGATCACAGTTCAATGATGAACCATAAAGTCGTAAGAAAGAGAAGATTTACAAGATATTTTTCAAGCACATTAGTGCATATTCTTGAAGCTGTGTGAGTGTTTCAGGCAGAAGACCCATGCCCCAGTATATAAATTCGAATACAATCATTCTCAGACCCACTCTGATAAAATGACAAAGCCAGCTCAGGCCTCTGCTCGAAGCTATATTGCAGTGTTACTCATATATATTTTGCTTAAATTAACAATGTGACAAATAGGTTACACTGTCATACATCAGCTCTAACAAATTATTTTTAAAATACTTTCCTCTTACTCAATGATCCTCATATGTACATAGACATAACAGAGGTGGAAAGTTTAGGGCTGACAATTTGCAATTACAATCTGAACTACAATTCCCTCCTTCCCCCCCTTAAAAAAGATATTTGACACACTTTACAAAAACACTATCATTTTAATGACATTAGTTTCTCATATGATGGAAACCTTAAACAATTAGTTGTATCTCTCTGGGTAATTACTTGGATGTCCAGACAATTAGATGACAAAATGCAAGTAAGTGGGTGCACTTAGAAGGGAAAAAAATGACCTTGCATGAGTATTCTTTGAGTCTCAGTGTGAATCAGATTTGAGAATCCCGTCCATCCAAGTGTGAATCACATTACAAAACAAACATAACAAAAGGAGGAAAATGACTGTCTCCACTACCATCTCCATTTTAAAAAACAAACAAAAAAAAACCCCAACCAGATTCTATTGCTTTGATTTGAAAAGTGCTTGGTGTACCTGTATCCACCTCAACTAAAATTCAAGTGAGCTAGTTTGTAGAGACATCTTCATTACTAATTTGCTTTACAGGTTTAGATAAATTGCTTGACTCTTCCATTCTTTAGATTTGATGCATATGTCTAAAAAGTATCCTGTGGTCTTTCTAGGTACATACAAAATCAAGGGGAAAGTATAATATTATTTCAGTTTCTGCTCATCTTAACAGTGGTTATGTGCATGTATCAAAGCTGAGGAAAATGTATCCAAAAGTATGTAATCTACTAAACTTGAAAATGACAAGAACTTTGCCATCTTAATGTTTAAGATAGTTAATACATTGTTGGATTGCAGTTTGATATGTAGAATGTATGATTCTTAAGATTAGGGATTGTTTTTATATTTTAAATGGGATCACTGAATCATTAAATGGAACACTGAAATTAATCAGTACATGAGTCCACTTGAGCATAAGTACTCCCAGAGTCAAGCATAAAGCTTTCAATATAGGTGTTCAATGCTTATTGAATTGAGCCAAATAAGCCCTACATTTTAACAGAAACTTTTTCAATGACTTCAGAGATGGGCTAGATTCAAAAACTTAATAGTCACTCTGTACTGATATTCTAAAACAGGAGTCAGCACAAGAGGGATGTGAACCACTCAAGAGCAAAATTCCAGCAATGCATTTTTAGTTGATTCTGATGATTAAAAAAACAAAAAAAAAGAATGAGATGTTTAAAAATTTCAGAGTGGCCACACAGAAAATTCATCTAAAACCTCAGATTTTTCAAAGGACATAAATGAGAGATACAAGGGTGTACAGGTAACTGAAGATAAATACTACATAATGGTAAAATTCTGTAAGAATAATGTGAGCAAGGCTAAGGGGTAATCTGCTAAAGGTAAAATATGACAATGGAAAAGCAATAATGGTGGCCTTACAAGAGAAGAAAAAGACATGTTGGGAGCTAGAGGAACATGAAAGAAAAGCTAAGACTCTTGCTATCATTGAGAAGATAATGAAAAATAGGGCTAAGGTATAACTAGCCATCTCCCTCTCCCTCTTGTTATTCCTCTCCCTCTCCTCCCCATCTCACACACACTGTCTCTGTCTCTCTGACTCATCTCTGTACTGGGGAGTATAATCTTTAGATTAGGAAAAGACATAACAAAAAGTTCAAAAGAAATCAAGATGACAAAAGAGGAACTCAGTGAGTTGAAGTTATCTGACTTCTCTAAATTAACATCACTAGATGCTGAAAGAACATGTGGATGGGATGGCTTATGTGAGATGAATGGCTCTGGGATGGGAAAGGAGCAATTATTCTAGTTTTTAAGAAGGAAAAAAGGTAGATAATTCAGAAAGTAAATAATTCACTAAATGGCACTATGGATATAGGACTGAAGTTGGAGAGAGAGAGATCTGAGTTAAAATCCTCAGATTTTTTTTTTTTGCTATGAGACTCTGGCCAAGTCATTTTACCTTTCCTAATCTCAGTTTTCTTACCTGTAAAATGGGGACAATAGTAGCATGTATCTCACAGGATGAAACTGCGGATCAAATCAGATTACATATGTAAAGAAGATTGTGATTTTAAAAATATCATATCCTTGATAGTTATCAATTCAAATTAGAGGCCATTGAACTTGACATTAATTCCTAGCAAAATTTTAGAACAGGTTATTAAAGGGAAATTTTATGACAACCAGAATAATTAAAAACAAGTGAAGTCAGACTATACTCTTTTTTATGATTATTAGTCTGTCAGAGAAGACTATAGAAATTATCTCTTTCAGCAAGACTTTTTGACCATTTTTCAACACAACCTTCAAGAAAAGATGGAGAGGTATGGACACAATACATTTAGGACTGGAACTAGTTCATAAGATGCAAGTGCAATCTGGACTGAGAGCTTGAAGGAACCTCAGAGACTTCTAGTCCAGGTTTCTGAGTTTCCAGATAAGGAAACTAAAGTCCACCACTGAGGAAAACCTGCCCACGATTACATATGTAGTCAATCTCACAAGAAGTCAGTGCTCACTGATTAGCTCTAAGGAATACTAAATAATGGATTGATCCTAACCTTGTAGATCATCTCTACCTGAGTACTTCCAAAGAGATTAATCCTTGGCTTTGTGTGATCAATGACTTTAAAGAGGTTGTAAACGATATACTTATCAAAACTGTGAATGACAAGGAATGAGGTATGATAATTAATGCATTGATGGTGCTTATATAGCCTTTTGCAACTTAATTCCAATCTAACTTTTCTCTCTAATTAAATATAATTCCTTTTGCTGCACTTTATGGTCTAGCCCTCCCTTCATCCATTACACATGTTATTCCATCTGCCATCTTCTTATTTTTGCAATGGCCATCTTTCATTCCTGGAATTCATTTTTGCTTCATTTCTACCTAATGTAATCTTTCATTTCTTTCAAGATACTGTTCAAGCAATACTTCCACACAAAACCTTTCCTGCTGTCTCTCCATCTATCTATCCATCTATCTGTCTGTCTGTCTTCTATCTATCTATCTATCTGTCTGTCTGTCTATCTGTCTGTCTATCTATTGATCTATCATTTATCTAGGTGGAAAGTGGTGTTAGAACTGTGCCTTGAAGGAAGAGATTATGTATCTATATCTGTATCTCCACATGCATTTACATAATTTTTTAATGTTTGTTATTGTATCCCTAATGTCTGGCACAGTAGCTAGCATAGAGTAGGCATTTGATAAATGCTGGTTGATTGATAGAATCAGGAACTGGCTGGAACAACTATCCTTCCTGATGATTAGATTGGTCCAAAAAAAAGAGAAATAGCCATAGAAGTTAATATCCTCTCCTCTCTCAGTTTAAAAATGAGGAAATTGAGGTTCAGAAAAAGAATAAGCTCTTCACCAAGGTAATCTAAATATAAACAACAAAGCCAAGTTTTAAACCCCCCCCTTTCAGATTTAGTATTCTTTCCACTACATGATGGTCTTTTCCCCTCCTATCATAGGGCACATTTAAGCAGGAGTTGGTCACAGCCTCAATGACAGTGGCGATCTGCCTCTCTGGAATGTACCTCTAAGGAAATATTAGTTGTGATATAAGAATTGCCTCATTTTCTGAAAATTATATTCAACATGTTTCCTTTTATTATCAGATTTATTATTTTAAAATGGGCGTATTTAGGTTTGGCTACAGCTGCAGACTTATCACCCAATATGAGCAAAGGGAGGTCTAAAGCAAGTGGAGGATATATACAGATATACCTATGAACCACCCCAAAATGTCTATTTTTGTCTAAATTTACACATTAAATTGACTTGAACATGGGTTCCAGTCTGATACACAATATTTAAAAAATAATGAAATTCCATACCCATCTGAGAGCTTGATATTGAACATGGCAAATATGAATGGCACGTGATGGAAATTGAAGGTTTTTCAGACCACTTACACTTCTCAGTGGCATGATTAGCCCTATGCTCACCTGAATTTTTTGGATGAGTTTTTCTGGGGGTAATCATTCCAAATGATGTACTTGGTGCTCCCTTGTCCTATTGGTTATCAGGAGCTTCTTGAACTACGAATGTTTTTTTCCCTTCTTAATCTCATTAAGAAACCAAAAATATTTCATTATGTTAGGATTTCTAGAGTCAGATTGACATAATTCTGAACATTTCTATAAGAACTTGCCTAGCACACATTTTGCAGAAATGACATGCGACTGAATTTGAGGTGGTTTTTGATCTCCCAGATGTACATTATATTCCTATCAAGCGCTCTGGAGATGCAGTTCTGATAACCATTATGATAACAATGAAAATAACTTGATTCACAACATGAGTTAACTTTGTTCTGAATAAAAAATAGAAGTTATGTTCCTCCAGCTTCTTAGGATTTAGGGCTGGATAGGAACCTTAGAGATCTCAAAGACTCATAGATAAAGAGGTAGAAAAAACCCCATCGTGCTCTTGTTCATTTCATCATTTTATGGAGGAGGAAACTCAGACCCAGAGGAGTGATTTGTCATGGCAGCTAACAGCAGGATTATTTGAAACTAGGTCTTTTGAGTTCTGATCCAAGGGTTTTCTCATTATGTCATTTCCTCATATCCTAGTTGGAGAAAGTTTTTTTTTTAATTTTTCAATAATATATCAAAACGAAACTACCTGGCAAAGGATAGGGGAGGATCAAACAAATTATGGTATATGAATGTGATGGAATACTATTATGGTTTAAGAAAGGATGAAGGGGATGGTTACAGAGAAAAAATTGAAGACTTAAATGAACTGAAGCAAAGTGACATGAGCAGATCCAGGAGAGCAATTTATAACAATAATATGGTAAATATAAACATTTCTAAAAGATTTAGGAAGTCTGATGAAAACAGTGATAAACCATAATTCATTGTGATGAAACATACTACCCCCCTCTAGAGAGAGAGGTGTTGCAATGATAGTGCAAATTGAGGCTGATTTTAGTTTATTTTTTTGGCCATGGTTGATGTGAGAATTTATTGTGCTTGACAATACGTTTTTGTAAAAGATTTTGTTGTTTTTGATTTCTTGTGGGGAGAAAGGGATTAGATGAGGGAGAGAATTTTGACCTGAAAATAAAATAAAATTTAATTTAAAAAGAAGCCATAAGTTAATGACCCTCTCCATTTTACTAATAAAATCCTTTGTTCAGATCAGGAAGATTATAAGTAGCAAAGGAAACAACCTTTGTTTTGTAAAAATATACAATTGTTAGAGAAAGTTTATGAAGCACCTTATTCATTCTAATAAAAGAATTTGACTTGAAATTAGGATACCTGGGTTCTAATGCCACCTATAGCACTCACTAGCTCTCTGACCCTGGGAAAACAATCTCTAACTTCTCAGAGCCTTGCTTTTCTTCATCTGAATAAAAAGAATAATAAAACTTGTAACTCATACTTTACATAGTTGTTATGTATAAAAACTTTTTCAAATCTTAAGTGCTATGAAATTAGAGTTATAACAATCAAGAGTACTGTTCTTTTCCTTTCCTCTTTCTCCTTTCCTTCCCTTTCCTTCCCTTTCCTTTCCTTCCTTTCCTTTCCTTTCCTTTCCTTTCCTTTCCTTTCCTTTCCTTTCCTTTCCTTTTCTTCCCTTCCCTTCCCTTCCCTTCCCTTCCCTTTCCTTTTTCCTTCCCTTTCCTTTCCTTTCCTTTCCTTTCCTTTCCTTTCCTTTCCTTTCCTTTCCTTTCCTTTCCTTTCCTTTCCTTCCCTTCCTTATCCTTTTCCTTTTCCTTTTCCTTTCCTTTCCTCCTTCCTTTTCTTACTGATCAAAACATATTGATTTTAATGATATAGTGACACAGTGGAGTTTCCACACCTTTGGTATAAGAATTTTTTTATGGAGAATCTGACAAGTTCTGTGGTTCTAAATTTGGATTATTGACTTGCTTAGTTAAACAAAATCATATGCTTCATATTTTTGATAACGAAGAAATGTATTGGATTTTCAAATCAGGGACTTCATGAAGAAAAAATACAACTTAATACAATAAATGGACTTTATGAAATCAATAAGTCATGCTGATTTGCCATATTATCCTTGTTAATGAATCTTGACTCTTTGGTCTGGTGAGGGTTAAAATTTAATGGAGTTATCAGATATGCAATTAGGTCATCTGATTTTTCCCTGACATTCCATTACATCAACAGTAAAACTACATTCAGCAGTGCAGTTACTGTAGAATTCTGAGAAAGATCTGAGTTAATAGTTTCTCAGCATTTTGATTGGGTCTTGACTCTGCTACTGAATTAAGACTTTTTGAACTCTGTGTTAATCTTAAGACTTTATGCATAAGTTTGGGTTGATTTGAGTTGATTATATGCTTATCTTCCTCAGACTGGTAAGTTAACCTACAGCCATACCCTAACTCTAAAAATGGTGTTTTGCCAAATAAGTTGAAAGAACTTTATATGCAGGTGATTAGGATATAAATTTTTGTCCCTAAGAATGAGAGCAATAAAGGGAAAAAATCCAATGTAAATTATGAAATAGTTGTGAGTACTATCTTCTAATGGCACCACCATTCAAAAAAAAAAAGTTTCCTCTGTCTTTCAGACCATATGAATGTGTGTTTATGTATAGTATTTGAATAAAACTTATTTTATAAATATGCAGAAGACACATTCATTTCAATATTACTAATGATTATTACAAATTATATTCTAGAACCTAGTTCTTGCATTCATATACCAAACCATTTGTAAATACCCAAATATTTTCATATTGAACAAGGCTAGTCAGTTTCAAGATCTCTATTTCACTTATTTATAAGATAATATCTCTTTCAACTTAATTTTGAAGATTGAAGAGTTCAGATTAACTAGTTTTGCACTTTCTAACATTTTCTGCTAAGTATTTTGTCTAGACAGATAGGAATAAAGTACTTTGGGCCTTGGGTTACAAATCTGTAGGATGAAAGCATTCATATGACCATGGATATATGGACCTAGAAGGGACCTCAGAAGCCAACCTGTATAGTTCTTTGTTTTTTATAGGTGAGGAAAATAAGTCTGAGGTGGGGTTAAGTGATTTGTCCAAGGTCACACAGGAAGCAAGCAGAAGAGTTAGGAATGAACTTAGGTTCTTTGATTCCAAAGACAGTGCACCCTTTCATTGCCACACTCCCTTAGTTGACCAGAGGCTCAAAGAATTAGGTGGCTTGCCTAAGATTAATAGAGTTAGAATTAATATAGTCATATTTAATTATTAGTGTTACAACTAAGATGGGGTAAAAGGGTATTATCCAAGGGTACCAAATTTGGAGGGAGATATATCCCTTCAATATTCCTTACCTTCCTCCCATAGCAAATAAATAACAAAACTTAGCAGTACTTTACAAGAAAAGAAAACGTTGCAATAGGAATTCCTGTATTTTGCTGCTCTGTTCCCTCCCACCCCATTTGGTATCCACAGAAATGCTTCATGATGTTGTCCCAGCATCTCTGCTTCTACATTGTGCTGTCCTGCCCCACTATCTGTTTAATTGAAGCAGGTAGGGGATGTAGTGTCAGATTGTTGGACTTGAAATCAGAGACCTGAGTTCAAATCCTGCCTGACATGATTGCTCGCTGTGTGATCCTGCGAAAGTTATTTCACTTCTCTTGGTCTCAATTTTCTTCTTGGTAAAATAAAGGTAATAATATTTCTCTCAAAAGGTTGTTGTTAGAATCTAATGGGACAACTTACGTGAAACACTTTGTAAACCTTGAAGCTTTACGTATTAATATTAATTGCTATAATCTTCGTCCTCATCCTCATTAGCATTTGTATTACTAATAATTTCTGCTACTACTGAATAAATACTGGGGGCACATTTTGTACCACTTGCCATAGGAGCAGTTTGTAGCAGAGGTTCTGTGTACAAAAATATCTAATTACGATTCTTCTAGCCATTATATTAAAAACATAAAATCCACTATACCTTTAATAAGTCCTTTTTCTTGAAGAGTTTTCAGGGAAGGTCTTCGGTTAATGAATTTCTTTAATCTGCTTTTGACTCTGCTTTTGTCACTTGTATCAGAAACACTGTGCTGTAGTCTGAACACTGGAGATAAAAAGAAAGACTTTTGGTAAATCTCCCTTTTATTGATATTATTTCATGCAAATATAAATTGAGAACCTCAGTCGTAAAGCATCTACCTGCCATAAGATCTCTCTCTCTCTCACTCCATACACACACACACACACACACACACACACACACATACACACACAGAGTACATATATATGTGATGCTTTCTCAAGTACAAGTATTAGTGATTTTGTGTACTTGTAGTAGGTATATAGTCAACCTGATATCGTCACAATAACTCAGATAACTGAATTAAATCACTTCACTTTGGACTACATTGTCTGAATAAAGAGAATATGCTCTGTCTTAGGAGTTGTTAATTTTGTTATTTCAGACTCTTTTGGCAGGCTGATGAAGCCTATACCTCGTCTTGGCAGAATAATACTTTAAATGCATAAAATAAAATATGTAAGGTTTTAATTCCTTCTCTATGTATGCATTGTATCTCTCGGTGCTCTCTCGGTGTATCTCTTATTAATGCTTTCCTTTTGAAATTAGTTTGTATATTCTGTAATTATTTACTGATGCATTTACTATATCTTTACTATCCCCACCCCTACACGTAGAATACAAGCTTGTTGAGGGCAGGGATTATCTCCTTCATGTCTTCTTATCCCACCATCTGTTTGAGCACTTGGCACATAGTACATAATTAACAAATGTCTATTGGATTGATTATAATGGACACAAAAACAAAATATCATGAAAATGTTGGGATGAATTTTATGGGCAATTACTGAGCACACCTAACAATATTCAAATGACTTTCAGATTACATAGAATTTAGCTAATTTAAGCATCTTTTGTGGTCCAAAATACACATATAATTTCCCAAATGCTCTGTCCAATTTTAGAGTAAGTTTCCTCCATAGCTGAGAAATTTGCTGACTGAAAACCTAAGTTGAGTGAATGCTTTTATTGTGTTTTTCTTTTTTTTTTTCCTTTTTTTTATAGTTTGAACTTGGGAAGTAAATATGAAACAACTAATATTTGTGAAATAACATGTATATTCAATTGCTGGGATGTGACTAAAACATTCCATTATAACTGCTACTCAGAGAATTACTAATGACCACCCTTTACAGCCTATTGCATGCTTTTCACATCATTCTTCACTGTAGGTCAGACGAGTTTCTATGAAGAAGCATGGTAGCCAGGAATCACAAGGACCTGGAGTAAAAACTGAGAAGACAAAGGTTGCTTTGAGTCCAAAATTTTTACCAATGATTTAGATAAAGGATAAATGGTCTTCTTTTCAAATTTGTAGAGCACAAATATCTAGGGAAGAAAATTAATATACTCTACTAAAGAGACAGCTTCCACATCTCACCCAAAAGAAGCAAGAAAGCACTTTTACAATGGAGGGGAAGAGAGGGGAGATGAGAGGGAATACAAGATCCTTACTCTCATTAGATTTGGCTTAAGGAGGACATAACACATATTCATTTGGGTATGGAAATCTATCTTACCCTAAAGAAAAATAGAGGGGAGGGGAATAGGACAAAGGAGGGGGTGATAGAAGGGAGAGCCTACTGGGGAAAGGGGTTGGATGGGGTACACACTGTCCTGGTGTGGGGAGAGGGAAAAGATGGGGAGAAAATTTGGAATTCAAAATCTTGTGGAAGTGAAGGTTGAAAACTGAAAATAAATAAATTATAATTTTTTTTAAAAAAAGAGACAGCTTCCAAAAAAAGGTCTGGAAAGGTTAGCACACTGGCCAGAACATAGTAAGATGATAATTATGAAGATAAAGCAAAGTCTGACATTTGGTTTAAAATATAAACTGTATGAGTACAAACTGTGGGACTTATGGCTAGATAGTAGTTTGTCCGAAGAAGATCTAGGATTTATGTAGATTATCAAGTCCATACAAGTCAGCATTTTGCTATGACCTTTATGATATAATAAGTGGAGGGGGTGTATTGATAGCCTTGCTGTACTCAGCCCTGGTCAGACTGTATCTAGAATACTTCTAGACACCTGTAATGGTAATTATGAGAGTTAAAGATCAGGAATGATCTTTAACTCTCATAATTACCATTTGATTAGGGAAAATCTGTTTAATAGGAATGCCCACACCTTTTGTTAATTTCTAATGAGACACTGATTCTCAAGGTTTGCGAAGCCCTCTGGCTCTGAAAAGTGCATAAATACTCTGAGGTGAGGTTTTACTTTGGGACTTACTCCTTGGAAGTGTTTGTTTGGGCAGATGAGACTCTGGGCAGTCACTAAAGAACCCCCTGTTTTGAAAACCCAGACGTTCTTGCTTCTCTCTCTGGTAGCTATGTTTGCTTATGGTTAGACAGTTGGAAGCCCTGTCTGTTGACCTCTATTTCTCTGTATTTTCTATGAAGTTCAGGGTGCTGAATTTTCCCTCTGAACTAAGTGAATGATATATCTGTTTGATTAAAATGATTATTGACCCATCAAAAGTTGTTTTTCTTTTAGAAAAGCAGATTTAAGAACCTGTACAGCGAGCCCTCCTGTGTATGTTGGGATCCTTGCTATTAGAACACCACATTTAAGGGAGGGAACTGACAAGGTGATAGTTTCCATACTCATAGAGTGGGGTAGTTTAATAAAAAGAAAAATTTCTTAACAATTAGAGTTATCCAAAAGTGAAATAGATTGTCTCAGGAGGTAATAAGATCTCCTTACTGGAGGTCTTCAAGCAAAGACTAGTTACCATATAATGAGTGTATTGTAGAGATTTCTTTTCTAGAGGGGGTATAGGAATTATAAATTTGACTAGATAACTACTGATTCCCTTCCAGCTCTTAAACTGTGGCTCTGTATTCACTATCATAAGTTTGCCCTAAGCAAATGTAGGTACATTTTGTTTTCTACAGCAATCTTCCATTCCTCACAGAATCTCCCAGTTAGAAGTTCATGAAGTCTATCCTTTACCTGAACAAGGATTCCTTTTACAAAGTGGACATTCCCTTTAAGAAGCCATCCATGAGGAACTCAAGTATGAGGATCTAGTCAATTTCCTATCTGGACACTTCCACTTATTAGTATGTTTTTCTTTATGTGAGCCTAAATCTTCTCAGGAATTCTCAATTTTTCATCCTTCTTTTTCTCCTCCCCATTGTTTCTAGTTCTGTACATTTGACCTAAGCAGAACAAGGTCCTGCATACTAACCAGACATAGGCTCCTCTATTCGAAACCATCTCAAATACTTGAAAATAGCTAGTGTGTCCCATCCCTTCCTCCTTAGGTCTTCTTTTCTCCAAGTCAAGCATTACCACTTTCTTCAATCTATCTACATATACCTTTGTCTATAGTCCCCTATTCTTATCACTCTGAAAAGTCCTTCTTAAATACCCGATCAACATCCTTCTAAAAATACATTGCCCAGAATTCTACAAACAGTTCACCATACATCTGTTTAAATTCCCTCTCCTGATATTACATTCTTTTTATTTAGGATCCTACTAAATGATTAGCTAAACTGATAAAGGAATTTAAGAGAAAGCCTTAATAACTGATAACGAATTTAATGTGTCACTCCTCCCTTATAATGCATATATGTTAACAGGAACCTTTAGTGAACGCTTTTTACCCAGAGAAGAGGATAATGGATGAATTTCAGGACGGTGACAAGATCCCTCAAATAATTTCTCATGAAAGATCTCTTCTTTCGTGGTATGTTCCATACTAGTCTCATAGGATAAAGCCTAATATCTAAAGTAATGAGAGCCAAGACATATGATAGCTAAAAAGATAGGAAAAAAGTGAAGGGAAAAGAAAAAGCAACACTGGAAATACTTTTTAAAAAGTATTCCTATACATATGAATATAAACAGTCACTAGATACACAATTGATGAATACTGATTGATTAGTCATCACATTTTAGGTACTAATAAAAAATATTTAAGATAGTCCTTTCCCTCAAGGAGTTTATAATCTAGTTGAAAACAATAACTAACAATAGTGATTGCTGTTGTGGGTAAATGATGAAATGACTGATCAAACAAAGGTTCAAGTTTTGAGGATGTTGATTTATTAATCAAAACATGCCAGTTCTCAGACAAGGCCTCTTCAGCTTTGGCATTGGACCCTGAAGATGGGGAGAGGCAGATTTATGCATTAAAAACAGTTAAATCAAATAAGACCAATTAATTAAAAGAAAGCAATTAACCAGGAAACAAAAAAGATAATTTGATTTTTAACAGGAGGAAAGATTAGGGGACTTCCCAGTTTGTGAGGGGAAGAGCAAACAGAAAAAGAGGTGCCTCATTCTCTCCCCTCAAGTGTCTGTATACAATCAAGGGAACATGGAAACAATAACTGATTGATCAGTACAGGACCAGTTTTCAGACAAAGTATATGGGTTGTCTAAGATGTATAATTGTGAGAAAACTCTGCATAAGTTTTCAGGTTTTACTAGGTTTCTGGTCATCATAACCTAGGTCTTCATTTAAAGGTTGCATGTTGTCTTTTATTCTCAAAGACAATCATGACTTCAGGAAGGTGATACTATGACTTGCAAGTGAATCACATTTAAATGAGAGAGGACTGTGCAAAGTCAGCAGCCTTACTTTCTCCTCCAGAGCCCTCTGGATTCAGTGGCCAGATACAGACAGAGCAGGATGACTTCAGATGACCCTGGAGGCTATTTTAGCAATAAGTACAGGAGGTCCAGCTTCCCAGGTTCAAACAATATAATAAGGTTTTCTTACAATTTCCAAAATTGAATGAAGTTTCCTCACAATACAAATATTGGGCTAGAAACATAACTGAGTCGAAAGGGAACTGGGCTAGCTCCAGAACTGAATCACAAGACAGAGCCAGTATAGTTCACTCAATTCCCATTACCACTTGCTGTTTTAATTCCCTAAGTGCTGCTAGGTGGTTAAGACAATAAGCACTAGATTAATTCAGAATAGGGAGGGATCATTATGTTGTAAGGTTGTCAGGGATAACTAAATAGATTTATAACATGGGTTAGGCCCAGATGTATTGGTAAGATTTTCTAGGTGAAGAGGAAGGCTAAGAGCATGTGATATAAGGAATAGTGTCAGTCTATACTCAGTCAGAATGATTGGGATATTTTCAAGGGATACTGAGAAGACCAGGCTAGTCAGAAGAGAGGGCAAATGATGGGTGATAGAGGGTTATGAAGTTGAAAGGTAGATAAATGTCAAATTGTGGAGAGGCTTGAATACCAGAATCCAAAATAGTAAAGAAATGAAAATTAAAAATTTTAATAACTGAGATCTTTTAATTAATTTAAATGGCCTCTATGTGGTCATTAGGAAGAAGTATCAAACCTTCTGGTGATCCAAGGAAACCAAATTCAGTTTTGCAGAGCTGCTGGAAATATGTAAATCAACTAGAAGTGATATAAACTTTGGGGACCATTTTTAGTATAACCAGGGGGTCAATTACTGGATCTGTGGTTATAGATAGATCTAGGGCCAGATCCGGGTCTTATTTGGACCATTTTCATCTTGACAGCATCTCAATAATAATGGCCTTTGGAGCATACTTCCAATCAGAATTTCCTCCAGAGACACGAGAGTTTGATTTGATTTATTTATCTCCAAGAGGCCTCCGAACTGATGTAAGTACCAAGGCTAATGTAACATTGAATTCAAGATAATTTCGAAGAAAAGAAAACATATGTACAAAATTAGGGGTAGTAGATCATTTTGTGGTGGCAAGGAACTAGAAAAATCAGCTGCCTATCTACTAGAGAAAGGCTGACTAAATTATGGTATATAAATGGAAAACTATCTTTTGTAAGAAATTAGGAAAGGTAATATTTCAGAGACATCACTATTAATTAATGCAAAATGAAATGTGAACTAATAGAAAAATTTATTCTATAACTAAATTGCAAAGATAAAAAAAAAGCTTTGAAAAAATTAAGACCTCTGACCAATGCAATGATCAATCACAATCCCAGATGACCTGTGATGAAGCATCCTAACCGCCTCTGAAAGAGAATTCAGATTCACATTGCGAGATTTTTTTTTTCTCCCTGGGTGTGGTTAATTCAGGAATTTGTTTTGCTAGAATACTAGTTAGAAGAGTTTTGTTTATTTCATCTATCCTTTCTTTTCCTTTTTTTCAGCTGGGGGGAGAAAATAAAATTTTGTTAGCTGAAAAAATAAAATTTAATTTATAAAAGAATATGGATTGGATCTTATTTAAACTCAATAGAAAATGCAAAGGATTTCTGCCCAAGCCCATGACTGATCAAAATAACTTTTCCTTCTGGTGGGTCCCACCTTTGTGATTTTTGTGAGTCTATGCAGACTCTTTTCCCAGTGTCAGGATGATGTGTGAATTAGCTGAGATTTTGAGTCAATGACAGAACAAAGGCCTTCTCAGTGGCACAATAAAAATTCAGGATAAGGGGAATTTACATGTATTTCAAGAAGACACAAGAGAATGAAGGGCTGCTCCTGGAGGATATTTGGGCACACACATAAACATGCTCTTGATTTGGGTCAACTCATGCAATTATTTCAGCCACTGTAATTTGCAACAAATGGGGAGTTGGCTTCAATAGCCACATCAATTGGGCCATCATCTGGTTCAAATGTTAAACATAAGTAATATTCTTTGAATAAGAGTTTGGCTGTTCCTGGGTGGAAACAAAATAATATCATTATCAAGAAAGTCAGTCTTATGATAAGATTTACTCCAACTCTACCTTTGGGGTTATATATCATGAAATAGCTACCATTAAGAAAAAGAGTTAACTAAAGTTAACATGCTCTGTTATTAGTTTCCACTCAAAAAATCTTACCATTTTCCATGAAAAAAAAAACCCCACAAAGATATAGAGGCACAGAAAATATTTTTTTCTGATTTCTAATAACAAGTGAAAAATATGTGATTGGAAAGAACTTTGCAAATACAGAAAGCAATGTAAATGTTACATTATAAAAATAATTATGTATCTAGTCATATCTCTTTGGAACCTCTAGATACTATGGTGATAAGATTCTTAATTAGGGAGATAGATATGTGTGCTATATTGTTTTCAATAGCACCATCTGGCTCTACATGTGAGAAACGTGTGTAAGGTGCACTGATTTCCAAAGGAAAATGGTTATACATTTCCAAGTATTCTATCTTTTAGGCTTTCATATGTACTGAAAAGTCTAGCAAGACTAGCAAACTGCTCTATACACAGTAGGTGTTTCAATCATTCTTTTCTTTTCCCATTGTTTCATTGCACAACTATTTCCTACATGCTTTTTATAATCACATGATGAGCACTGAACTAGGGATAGAATTGGAGGAGATTAAAAGCTTAAATAAAACACAGCCCTGGGCCTGGAAAGATTACAGCCTATTAGAGGGATAACAAACAAACACAAATTCCTATTGAACACAATATATTACCTGTTGACCACATCAAAGAGTAACAAAAACAAATTGCTGTGTTAACTCTGAAGAAGAAAATTGTTATGGACAAGGAAGTCAGGGAAGACTCAAATGGAGGAATTGATTTGTGAGTTGAAATCTACATGGGTGTGGATATGCTGTTGCCAAATTAGAATATAAACTCCCTGAAGGTAGGGATTGTATCTTCGTCTTACCTTTTTTTTTGAACATTTGAAAAATTATTTTTTTCAATATTTTTTCTTTTTAAATTTTGAGCTTCATATTGTCTCCCCTTCTCCCATCCCTCTCTAACCCACTGAAGGCAAGCAAGATGATATCCATTATTATATATGAAAATTATACAAAACACATTTCTATATTAGCCAAATTTGTAAAAAAAAAATAAAAAGCAAGAAAAAGTGAGAAAATAATATTTCAATTTGCACCTGGAGTTCAACAAGTGATGAACTCTTCCAGAGAGAGGAAGATAAGATTTTTTCATCATGGGTTCTTTGGAATTGATCAAAGTTGCCAGCTCTTTCACTGTTGATCATCATTACAGCATTGTTGCTAGCTGTTCTCAGTGTGCCTTACATTTTATCCTCCATGTTTGGCATATAGTAGGACTTTAATAAGTGATTGTTGAGACTGATTTGTTCTTTTCACTAAAACTTTTTGTTAGGTACAATACGTAAAAATTCACAAACTCCAAGTTCAGAAATCTTGACGTTAAAGAGACATTGGAGAAGCAGACTATGACATCCAAAAAATTTTTATGATCTTAAGCTGCATCAAATAGAGAAGTATCATTATATTCTACCTTGATCAGACTTCATTTCAAGTGAAATTTTCATTTCATTTCAGTTCTGGGGGACACATTTAAGAAAGGACACACCCAAGACTCTGTCTCCCAACTCTGGACCATCCCCAATTTTCTGAAAACCTCTTCTCCCTCTCATTTTTGCTTTCTGGCTTCCTTCAAGTTTCAGCCTAAGTCCCACCTTCTGCAAGAAGCCTTTCCCAGCTCTCTTTCATCTTAATGCTTTCCCTCTAAGATTATCTCCAATTCACCCAGCCTATATCTTGCTTGTACATAGTTGTTTACACGTTGGCTTTTCCATTACCCTGTGAACTCCTTGAGCGCAGCAAGGGTTTTTTGCCTTTCTTTTATTCCCAGCACTTAGCACTGTGACTGTGCATCACTGTTGTTGTTCAGTCTTTTCATTACCCCATTTGGGGTTTTCCTGGCAAAGATACTGAAGTGAGTTTGCCATTTCTTTCTCTAGATCACATAGTAAGTGTCTGAGGCTGGATTTGAACTCAGGAGGAAGATGAGTCTTCCTAACTCCAAGCCTGGCACTTTATCCGCTCTTCACCTAACTGTCCTGCCTCCTCTGCCCATTCCCTCCGCTACTGTTGGCCCAGTTTGAATACTTATTAACTTTACTTGATGCAGAGGATGTCAGTCAGAATGATGAGAATGGTCTTCAGGTTGTGCCATATATGTGTTTTGGGTGTGTGTATGTGTACATAAATCTCTATATCTATATCTAAATATGTAGATAGATATGGATATATTTATCAGGTAAGGAAATTGACTAGCTCAAGTCACATGGATAGTAATGGTCAAAACAGGGACTTAAATTCAGGTCTTTTAATGCCTAGTGTAGAGCTCTCTTTTTTCCCCTACCTTTATTTTTTAAACTAAATATTTTATTGATGATTTTATTGGAACATTCACTTAATAATAAAAACCCAACAGAGTCCTCTTTTACAACAACATGGAACCCCCCATCCCCTGCAATGAGTGAATAAATGTCTCATTCAGCACCTCTAGTCCACCACCTCAGCTGAGAGAACCAAACCATGTTTCAGTGCCAGTCCTCCAAAACTCTTTCCACTATACCATAACAAACTTACCAAAGTTGTCTTTATTAATGACTTTTCAGAAGGCAGATTTTTGGAGTCAGCTTTCAGTCCTTGGTACCATTAGGAATTATTTTCATGTGACAAGCCAAATTTTAAAGCCTCAGGTATCATTTAACTACATTTTTAAAAGAATATATGAGGAAAATTAAAGCCAATAAATGTTTGTTATGTAGGACCCACTTTTTTATTAACTGAGGATCCTGAGAGAGCTAGGAATAAACTAAAGAAAGAGAGGAAGTCCTCAATTATAAAGCACTGGTTAGTTACAGGGTCCCTTTAAATAACGGCAAAAGTCCTGGAATATTGTGGTTTACAAATCTCATTTTAACAGCCAAACTTATAAAACAGTTTATGCTTTTCTGTTGTCAGGGGAGAAAAACTTGCCAAATTGTTCATTTTAAGTAAATATAACATAGCCAATTAAGGAAAGTACAATTTAAACACATGCCTATGATAATCAGGACATAGTTTGCTTCTGATTTCACTACTGATTTTAACAGCACACTGTTCCATTTTCCCACAGCACTAACATGACCCCACACATACTTTTAGAAACTTGTAATCACATAGCACAAATAAAAGGACACTTTACTGGAAAATACACAGCATGGTACAATAATCCATCATTTATGAAAAATAGAATTCAGCCTTTTCTTTCCCCTCAGATTTGCAACTTTCTGAGGGTGAAGCATCCTTTAGTTTAGGGATTTATTCTAAGCCTGTGACTATGTTGCTTCTATCCCTGTTTTAAATCTTTCATTCAAAATTAAAAGTACCCTAGGAGGGACAGGTTTAAATTCCAAAGTAGTTAGCCCAGATTAAAGAAGACAGAGTAAATGTTCATAGTTCCACATACTGCAAAGTCTAGGAAAAGTAACCCAGAATTGTGATTAATTTTCTAGGCATCACAGAATTTTTGCTTTTTGGTTTGTTTTCATTTAGAATTTCTCTTTTTTTCTATTGATAACTGCTTATTTCCTTTCAGATCTGAACAGTTAGTTACATTGCTATTGTTTTTCCAGTTCTAAGATTTTCCAATAGCAATATACAACCTGAACTGTAATTGATAATAACATACACATGGGCATTTGCTTTGAGCAAAATACTAAACTGGTTGAGAGATTTAATTGATGCTAAAGCTGTTCACACTAGAGGATGTTAAAATCATGGGATTTTTGATTTGATCTTCAATAAATATCACTACATAGGAGACTTAGTGTTAGCCTAACCTTGAAGTCGTTTTTATACCTAGAGCAGCAATTATGGTGTTAAAACTACCTCTAGAGGTACAGGGAGTTATTGTAATGGGCTGTCTCAGTATATTTAAAGCCAGACTTTAAAAAACGAGGAGAAAAATGGCAGCAAAGACAGTTTTGATGGATTTCCACCATCCATTCGATTAAGCATGTATGGAAGACCCAAGAAAAACTTGAGCATTTCTGAGATCCAAGGGTTTGGATAATATGATCCAGAATTGAGCATCTGCCAGAACTCCTCTTGCTGGGACCATATTTTGAAATATCTCTTTTTCTTGCCAAGCCGCTGTTCTCGCGGTATTCCCATGTTACAATTACATGTTTTTTTATTTGGAAATGCTGAGGGAGCTAATGTTTCAGTGATGTTACCAAAGGAAAACAGAATCATTACCCTTTAGAACTATGATTATAAACAAAAGCTTTCGAGGCTACTTGGCCCCACTTATTTTTTAGACTACACACAAAGACTAACTTGTGCTAAATTCAAAGCAAGTATAGGCTGACTGCTTGTTAGCTGAGCCCCCCAATACTCAAAAGAAATAGGGAAACCAGGGCAAGGCATGTTGGAATTAAGTACTGTAATGTTCTTATTAAGGTAGTCAATGTCAAGGGCTAAGAGACTGTGAACTAAATGGCAAAACAGAATGGTAGATTTAGAGCTAAAAGGGCATCAACTCCAACTTCATTACATGGGTGGGGAAACTAAGGCCCAAAGACATGAAATGATTTGCCCAAGATCAGCAAGCTGTAAAGTATCTAAGGTGGAATTTGGATCCAGGACTTTCTGACTCCAAGTTTAGCACGGTAATCACTATGCCAAACTGCTTTAATAAAATGATGTAGGATTTTTTTTCTTCCTGCTAACCCCACCCCCAAATAGTTCACAACCTCCTTGAGAGTAGAAACGGCTTTATTTTGGTCTTTATCCCTATTCCTTTGTATAGTTCTGGGAATAAAGTAGATATTTAATAAACTTGTTTCTTGATTGATCGATTTTAGCCTCTAGAGATCCTAAAATATATTACAAAATGTATTGTGCAACTGTTCTACAATAAAGCTATGTTAGTCTCATCCTCATTTTCCATACTACTTTCCCTCTCCTATTCTAAATTACCTTATAATTTCCTATGGGGATAAGTAATGGACTTGTGAATTCACTGATATAAGGAATCCCAAGATACAAAAATACCCTTTATCAGTTTATGGTTTTAGAGTTGTCTATACCACTAAGAGGTTAAGTGACTTGTCTAGGGTCACACAGCCAGTAGGTATTAGAGGAGAGACTTAAACACAGATCTTTTAGCTTCAAGATCAATATTTTCTCTGTCCATTATACCAGCTTGTCTCTAAATGTCTTCCCACGTCATAGGCAACTGAGGACGTCTTAACAAAAAGCAAATGGAAAAGGAAAGAAAGTTCAATGTGTAGAATTGTAGAATCAGATAGATGAGGTTATCTAGTCCAATTTCTTACCCAGACTAGGAATACCTTCTCTAGAACACTGTACCAGCTAGGTATGAAATCTCTACGTGAAGAGTAAAAAAAAAAGCTCATTAATTTTCAAGATAACATTTTAGTTTGGGATGTCACTAAGTATATTCTTCCTTATACTGAGTAAAAATCCACATCCCAGCTATTCCCACATATTAGTAGTCCTACTTATCCCTTTTGAAGCCATACCAGCTGATTAAGGGACCACATGTGTGTTTTTATTTGTCAAGCTATAAACATATTGCTTTGTTTTAAGGATCAAGATTCAGCTAGAGTAAAGGGCAAGAGCTTCACAAATTTCACTTTTGTACATGAGGTACTGTATGTATCATAGTGGGTAGGCTGAAAAAGGTATATTTAGACTAAATTACTGTATCATTAAATGTGACTTTTCCCACATACTTATTGAAAAAAAAAAGAAGAAACAATATTTTCTCCATTTACAGACTAAAAAACTAAATGATTGAATCTCTGAAAGACTCTGTTAACTTTAGCAAAAACTGGGAGAAAGTTTATGGATATTTTAATTGCTGTACCTTGTTTTAATGCTGCAACTCCCATTTTTAAATATCATTAATATAAAAACAGGCTACTAGATTCTCAAAAAAAAAAAGGATCATATATATTGTTGCTACTTTTTGTGCCAAAATAAAGAAAATGAGGATTTCGGGGCATTTAGCAAACAATTCAGCTAAGAAAATTTCAAATTTTTGGAAATATGTGGTTTTGAGTATAGTTGTTTACTCAGACTTCATTCATCATGGGAGCCATCATGGTAAAATTAAAATTCTCTAGCTCTTAATTTCCTCATTTATAAAAATGAGGGGGTTGTTTTAGATGACCTTTAAGGTCACTTTTACCTTTATTTCTAAAATCTTATGATCCAAATGATTACTAAGTACACCTCACCTTGCTTGTGAAGTCATTCACCTTCATGCTATCTCTTCATTATTAAGGCAGGTAAAGGAATATTATAGGAAGTTATTAGATGGAAACTTCAGGTTTTCTCTATCAACTATGATAAGATGGGCTGATCTATTTTGTCAAGGGATATACAAATATTTTATCAGCTATATAGTGACCATGTATCTTAGGAAAATCCCATTCAGGGTTGATTATACTCTTCTTTTTCTAGAGATAAATTGTGATATGTTGTTCACTTTATACATTATTATCGATATCAAAAAATTGGTGATAGCTATAGTTCACAAAGAATGCATTGAATTAAGTATTAGGTCTCCATGAAAAAATCAGACTCTTTTATAGTATGGAAAGAAAGACATGGAGAATTCTGGAATCCATGGAGAACTGGTCCTTCCCCTTCCATGATAGAAGCTGATCTTTGAGATTTCATTAGATGAGCAGAAATAAAGTCATTATAGTTCAACTAAAAGTTCAGTTCTTTTGAACTTCAAAGTGAGCACATAGGCTTAAAGAAAGTCATCTGACAAGGAATCAATTTGTCAGTTAAAATTTTTAACAATGTCAGGAAAAGGGAAGAGGTGGCAGTTTTCTTTTTCACCATGCCCAACACAAATATGATCTTTAACTATTATAAATCAGCCACAGACATTTTCTAGCCTATTTTATTATTTATATTCAGTTGTTAGCAGATTTTATATGTATGTCTATGTTAATGTGTTCTTTCTCACAGTGTAAGTGTTCAGCAACCTTTATGTAATAATGTCTTTGCTTTACTCTTAGTATAGCATGTAGTGTAGACCTCAATCTAAGTAGTTATTGCAGAGATCCTACTGTTAAGAATGGACATAGGAGATTATTGTTCAACAGATTAATTTCAACTGAACAAAAAAGGGATCCTATGCTAATGTGCACTGGGGAGACAAAGACAAAAATGAAACTATTGCTGTCCTCAAGGAGCTTGCATTCTACTGGTGGAATACAACTTAAATCCACAAAAGAGTACAAAGTAATTTTAAGAAAGAGTATGATCTGGGAGTGGGGTGTGTGTCAGAAAGAAAAGAAAAACCTTATAAAGCAGGGAATATGAGCTGTACTTTGAAGGAAGCTAGAGATTCTATAAAACAGAAATGAGGACATGTATGGGGATAGCGAGAAGAAAGGGACAAGATTGCCATGTCTGGGAAACACTGACTATTCCAATCTGACTCTTGTTCAATAACAAAGGAACAATAGATATTCCTCCATTGTAAACATTTGGATGAATTGGTGAATCAGCATTTAATATGTTTCTTAAATTAAAGATGAAAGGCATTAATAAACTTATAGAAAATCAAAGACAAAGGAAAGAGCTCTACATCATATATTAAAAAACAAACAAACCAACCAAGAGACATATTTCTGGTATGTTCTCTCTATGATCTTTTTGCAAATAGGGACATAATGCTTTCCTTTCCCTTACCTAGTTCTAGTACATTGTAAGATACAATCTAAAGTACAGTGTAAGGAGAGAGATCATTAAGACCCCTTTCTATTGACATGGTATTGAATCTCTAGAATCTTCTGGCTTCATATAATGTCAGTGAAACTTTGTTACTTGGAGCTGTTCACAGGATTGATAGATTTGCTAATAAAGTAGCTACTGAGCAAAGGTGGCAGCTGATTTTCAAAAGCTAAATGACTGAAAACCACAGGGCACCAATCCAGATTAAGACAGAAATTATGTTGTCCATGTATCAAAGATTGTATATTATGTATTGGGATGAGCTCTCTTGGTGATGGGAAACAGACTGTGGCAAAATCAAGCCAGGAGAGCTTCAGAGATAAATGTGAAGAAAAGTCTTTAAAATGAGCAAAAAAGGAGAAAAAATGGAATGGAGAACGTGACAGAAAATCTCATTGCCTTTACCAAAAACATAAAGCAGTCTTATAGGAAATCAGCACATAGACTGCTTTAAAGAGAGTGTTGATATGCATGTGAATGAATTAACCCTATTGTTGAATGTTTTTTATCTTCAGTTCTAATCTATGGAGACCAGAAGATACTTCCCTGGGTTTAGGCTGGATAGAATCTTAATCTTTAAATCAAGCCTATCTACATATCTATTTATATGTAGATCTATATTTTGTAAATAATTGCAATAATTATAAAAACTCATTTTTATCTGTGGGACTCATATGCATGGACCATTTATGTAGAGCTAGAAGCGATTTTAAAGGTCATCTAGTTTATTCTTTTCTCCCCTTCTTTTAAAAAATAATTAATTTTTAATTCTTCTCATTTTATATATGAAGAAATGAAGACCCCGAGAAAGTGTGTCATTTGTCCACTGTCACATACCTAGGTCCTCTCAGAATTTTTTGCTCATTACACTAAACTCTTATAATTATGATGAGGATATCTTATATAGCTCTATGTTATAATATTCTATTTCTAGTGACTTTTGATTATAAAAATCTTGCTGTACATTATCTCATTTGATATATGACTGTGTGGGTTTGTGCTAAAGACACTGCATTATCAACCGGCATGGAAGGGAGGGGCATATGGTACCTTTGTTGTTGTTTTAAATCATTTACAATTTCTAGCACTTAGTACAGTCATGAATCTTCTTAATTGTATCTATAATTTTTCCCCCAGAGAAAATTAGAAGTAGGAGAAGAAAATGACTGAAGGGCAGAGGTAGTTTGAACTGTATTTAATTGATGAGAAAATTAATATATTAAAAGAAATAAGACAAGAAGAACCTCCTGTAGCCTAAGAAAATAGAATAAAATAAAATAAACAAAAAAAAATCTAGTTTATCAATTCCTTTGAACTATATGATCCGTTTCTCAAAGGGTGACTGGCCAATCTGGTCACCCAAACCCCACATGTGAACCATAAAGCTGTCAACGTGGTTACTTGATTGTGAAAAGCACAAGTTAAGAGCGACCAAGGGCCATAGTGAGGCACTTTCTTTCTAAGATCTTAAATCACATAACCTCCACGAACTCCCTGGGACTGAAAACATCCCTTCTCAGAAGGTAGCCATTATGGTTCTGAGTGCAAAATGAATTCCCGAAGGTTATAGTCATGAGTCATGAGTCAAAAAGAGGAGACATAGTTCTGGACACACTAGACTATCCGTCAAAGCCATCCAGAGCTATGCTTGGCCCTCCAGAACTAAGCCTTGAGTTCATACTGTATATTGTACCAAGCTAGGCATTATGTTGTGGTCAGAAGTCACGAGTAACCCACCTTCTGGATCAGTGAATAATAGTGACAGGCTTGTAGAAAGGAAGCATGTTTATGTGGCTCCCAAGCCAGAAATGGAGTAGAAGACGGCAATGATGACCCAATTTACGTAGCTCCTCCATGTTCCTCTTCTAAAAATCCTCTGAGGCAGGTAATGTGAGTGTTATTGTTCCCACTTCATGGATGAGAAAATCAAGGCTCTCAGAGGTTAAGTGACTTCCTCATGTTCCCATAATAGTTTGTGGTAAACAAACAAAAATTTGTATACAATCCCACAGGTTCACGTATGATTAATTCCCACCAAGTACAGCAAACGTCAGGACTTTTAACATGTGTTGAAAGCATTAGTTTTTGAAGAACTATCCATTAACGACTTTCTGAACTGTGACAATGGATATCGACAGTGCTTGTCAGACTAAACCACTATTGATTATTTCACATCATGTGTATAGCAAAACCAATTTCTTTCGAGTGCTTCTTCCTAACTGAAATACATTATTACAACCTTCCTCTCTATTTATAATAACGCCCATGCTCATAGCATGCAATGCATCTAAAAGAAAGGTTGAACGGTGAATGAAACAAACAAACAAAAGCACTGCGACTGTGAAAGTAATCCAAAAACTTTAGGACTCTAAGGCACTATTTCTTGGGGGAATATTGATTCTAGCAGAGGTCTTTGTGTTTTACAAGTCACTTAAGGCAAGACTGTGGACTTAATTCTGCTATTGTTAAATGACCTTGTGACTCCCTATGGTTTCGACCCTTGAACCAAACTACTTTAGGAATTGTGTGCATGTTTCAGTGGTGGGAAAGAAAATGTTTATATTGGGCTGCTATTCTCCAGCACACAAACCTATACAGATGTGCATGTGCACACAGAGATTGTAGATCTGTTGTTTCATAGCTATTCCTTTGAGATGGTGATCTTGTACTATTTTTTCCTTTTATATAATAACGAATAGTTCTCTCAGAACTTTCATGAGACAAGAGTAATTACTACAGATGAATGATTCACAATCCTCTAAAAAAATATACTCAATAAGTATTCATTAAGAAGTAGCATAGAGGAGGGAGCCGAGTTCAAATCCTTACTGGCTATGTGACCTGAACAAATCACTTAACTTCATAATTCTCTAGGTAACTCTCTACTTGTTGAAGTTCATGGCTTCAACAAGTAGAGAGTGTCACCTTATTCAAAAATTCCCTCTGCAAATGATATCACAGGTCCAGTCCCTATCACTATCACTATTCAGGGAATATGTATTTTATACTCAGTTTTGTTTTAGGTGCTATAGAGGACAGGGAGCAAAGCTTAATGCATGGTATTTACTGTTAAATAGCTTTCAATTTACTATCTGGACAGTTCCCTGTGTTAGCTTTTAAACAATTAATAAGCATCCACTTAGTGCTGCCTATAAGCTGTTTACACTCTAATGAAGAAGACAACATGTATATAAATATGCACATACATATCACATAGATGGAAGGTGGCCTTAGGTTGGAAGGCACTAGCAACTGTAGGGACCAAGAAAGTCCTTTACATCATTACAGCAAAACTATTTTTACTATATAATCCTGGAGAAGATGGTGCTTGAGCCAAGTATTGATGGAAGTCAGGGATTCTCAAATTCAGAAGAGAGGAGTAGCATTTGAGGGTGGTACAGTAAATATGGCTGATGGTTATGTGTATGACTAGGGAAATAAGAAGGGGAAATAAGTCAGTATATTTGGAACACAGAATGTATGGGAAGGAGTAATGTATAAGGAATATTGGAGGGATAAGATTATAGACTTAAATGTCAGAGTGCTCTCTATTTGCTCCTGTATGTATAGTAGGGAGCCACTGAAGTTTACTGAGGATGACATAGTCAGACCTATGCTATACTTTGGGAAAACCAGTTGGGCAAATAAGTGAAAGATAGATTGAAGCAGAAAAGGATTTGATGTGGCGTGACCAGTTAGAAGGCTATTGAAATAGTCTGGGTGGAAGGTGATGAGGCTCAGAACTAGTGTGATGGCTAGGTGAATGGAGAGATATGTTGTGCAAGCAGAAATGACAAAATTTTCCCTTGATATACTTAAGTTCTATGGTTACAGAGGGACATTAGGGCAAAAGAAGGCAATTTTTTTCCTTCTTCCAATGGGAAGAATATGACAACAGATTTTTCTGGTTCTACAAACTCTGTATATTAAACTAGTATGACCTAGTAGATAGAGAATCAGTCTCAGACATGAGTTCAAACATGGTCTCAGACACTTATTAGCTGAGTTTGCCTCAGTTTCCTCATCTATAAAATGAGATGGAGAAGGAATTTGTAAACATCCCGAGTCTCTTTGCCAAGAAAACCCCAAACAGAGTCATGAAGAGTTAGACACAATTGAAAAACAACTGAACACCCTGGCATGGGGCCTCAGCCCAAATATCTCTCTCATGCCTCGTCAAAGTATGGAGGTGACTCAGTTTTTGAAAACCCAGCCAGTAGAAGCCAATTACTGACAGGTCCTACCAGGTTGAAAAGACTTTACATATGAACCTAAGAAAAAAATGAATCTGCTATCCAAGGATAAACCTAAGTGTAATTAGACTCATCACCAGAGGGTAAGCAACTGGGTAAAAAATTGCTTTTTCTTACTTTTTATTTTCAGAAACATAATGAGACTGTTTACTACCATTCTGCAAACCTATTATGAATTGATAGTAAATACTATAAGTTGATCTGGTATTATGTTATGGGGAGGGTCTGGGATCTAAGCTGTGGGATGGAGTATCCACACTGATGAAATTTCATGTTTCTTGAAGTGTTAATGTCAGGCACAATGAGTAACTCCCAGAAATTTCTATATTCCTTGTCAATTCAAGTAAGAAAGCTTGTCCAATATCTTGGGCATATGCTGTCTTTCACCTCTCTTTTACTCACTCAAATGTCCTGATTTACTCCATCTTGTACTCCAAATGCAATTTCCTTAGTTTCACCTTTTGCACCTTTATTATACGATGCCAGATGTGGTTACCACCCTTGGCATACCCACCTTTCTGGTCTCATCTCTTTTCTGTAGCTGTTGCGCCCCCACAATCCCATGCTTTGAGAGAGGGTGCTGGCATTTGGCCCTCCACTTGGCAGTCTTTGCAGGGGTCATTATGTTCAGGATAACCTTTGTTGACTGGAGTACATGCCTTCTTTTGCCTTCTGTGACACACATTATGTATTAGGGATTGACAGATCAGTCAGTTTGTGAAAAAATTTTGAAATATGAAATAATTATGAGATAAAATGGGGGAACAGGAGCCTTTATTATCACGTATCAGGGTAGCCAAAATCCATATCCATGTATATTAGTGGTACCCACATAGGCAACTGATTGAGACTGCAAGTGGTTTGGTGGGCCTATTTGAGTGCACACCGGGCTGCCTTTGGGTAAATGATCAATGATAGTTAGAAGGGTTTGTCCTCACAAATACTGAGAGACAGCTGCAGTTTGCAGCTGGCAGTGAGCTTGTGCTCACTAAAACAAAGGTCTAACTGAGGCTCTTTGAATACTTGGCTCTAAAATAACCATCATAATTCATAATGTGCATTTCTGAAAACACTAAAGGAAGGCCCCCCAGCCACAATTCTGACATGACTACTGTGAGTGAGCTCAGCTGTAATAAGAGAGTGTGGTCAGGGCGCAGACTGCCTTACTTGAGTATCTAACCTCCTCAACTCAGCGGGAGCCTTTTTATTACAAAGGTGCCTATCATTTCTATGACATATGCAATCTGTTTCCTTACTAGACAGACCTACAAGTTAGCTTTCCGTTATGAGTTTTGCAAGCAAAGGTGAATTTAGTTGATGACAAAAGAGGCAAATGCTCCCTTTGGCGTTATGCTTCTTTTCTATAATTAGGAGAATTTTTAATGACACATGCTAAGGGCTTTTTGTCCCAGTTTACCAGTTGTCTGTATTTTCTGGGAACATGCATCGCGTTCCAGGATTTACTGTTATGACTAGAACTGTCCATAAGCCCTGAAATAGCTCAGAGGAGCCAGCCTTTCTGACCCACCTGTTCCGTGTTGACTTCCTTTTTAGAACCCTCTTCTTTCCTCCCTTCACCCATAGAGCATGGAAGGGGAAGTGGTGGTGGTTGTTATTGTTGAGTTGTTTCAGTCTTGCCTGACTCTTCCTGACCCCATTTGGGGCTTTCTTGGCCAGGATATTGGAGTGATTTGCCATTTCCTTTTTTGAATCATTTTGCAAAAGAGGAAACTGAGATACACAGGGCTACGTGACTTGCCCAGGGTCGCTGAGTCTAGTTTTAAACTCAGGAAGAGGAATCTTCCTGACTCCAGATCCAGTATACTATCCACTGCTCTACCTGGCTGCCAAGGGAAAGTGGAGGAGAAGGGAATTAATACTACATAGCACCTTCTACTTGTCAGACTTATGCTTAGTGCTTTTGCTAACATCTCATTGGATCTTCACAACAACCTTGGCAAGTAGATGATGCTATTATCCCCATTTTATAGTGGAAGCAAATGACCTGCCTAGTCACACATCTATTAAGTGCCTGAGACTGGATTTGAACTTGCTGATTCTAGGTCTAGTGCTCTATCTACTGCACCATCTAGCTGCCAAGAATGTATTTGGTTCTTGTTTTTGTTACTGCCTTTGCATTTCCAGCATTTTGCACAGTCCCAGTCAAAAAGCACTTGATAAGTGCTTGTTGGATTGAATAGAAAAAGATTCAGAACTTGAAAAAAAAAAAGGATATTTCCAGAAGCATTGAGGTGGTATGCTGGAATTAGAGAGATCCAAGTTCAAATCCTGCCTCAGTAAGTGAGAGTCCCTTAACCCATTTCAGCATCAGTTTCATCTATAAAATAGAGAAAATAATGACACCTATCTCAAAGAGTTGTGAAGATCCAATGAGAAAGCATCTTTGAATTATTTTCAAACTTTAAAATGCTATATAAATGCTAGCTCTTATCTAGTCCAACTCTTTGGGGGCAAGTAGGTGGTGAAGTAGATAGAGCAATGAGCTTAGAATCAGGGAGATATCTTCCTGAATTCAAATATGGCCTTAGATACTTACCAGCTGTGTGACCCTTAACCCTGTTTGTCTCAGTTTCCTTGTCTATAAAATGAGCTGGAGAAGGAAATGTCAAACCACTCCAGCATCTCTGCCATGGAAACCCAAATGGACTCATGAAAGAGTCAGACACAACTAAAATGACCAAACAAAGGGCAAAACCGACTCTTCAAAGCACTTCGTACACCTCAAAGTACTGTTAAAAAAAAGATCTAATGATTATTATTCATTTCATTGATGAAGAAATAGGTTTAGCAAACTGACCAGGTATTGGATTTGAATGCAGTTCACCACTACATTTTGAATTTAAATGTGCCTTTGTATATCATCTTAGTTCCTCTTGGGATGAGGGATATTGGTTACAGCAAGTAGCAGCAATTAATTTTTTAAATTTTACCTACTTGAAATAGGGGAGTTTTCAATGTAACATGCAAATATATTTTAATGGCCTGCATATTTATTCAGAAGCACATGAAAAATGCCTGTCCCTGTGGGGGGAAAATACAGTAGTCTTATTTTTGATGTGAAAATACTGAAGCAATGATAACTGGTTTTATTGTAATCAGGTTCTGTGCTATTCAGTAACTTGAAATCTGTATCAGATTATTTTCATTTAGGTATTTGAGTCCTCCCTCCCCTCTCTTTACCAGGGATAAAACAATCTGGTTCCTGAAGGCCAGACTTCTCCTTCAGAGGCAGATGTCCCTAAAAGAGGCAGCTGAATGTCCCTCCTCAGCATTGGGTCCTGGGTTAGAATGGAAAGCATAGTGCTAAGGAGGGGAAAATGAATTTTGTCAAGCTTCATTCCTTCCAAAATTTATACTTTTGGACTATTGAACAGACTTAGACCTGCATTTCCTTGTAACTTGTTTACTTTAACAAAATGCAACCACTGGTCTGGGAGGGGAAAAAATGTCTCAGAGCTTATAAAAAGTCTCCAAAAGCTTCTTGAAACATTAAATACCTCTTACATAAAATAACAGTATGATGATTTAAGACTGGAGGAATTGGAAATACAAGGATTAAATGATCCTTAAAATACACATAGGTTTAAAATCAGAGAGTGAATGCACTTGGTGAAAAATAAAAGAAAGAAAAAAGAAGAAAAGAAAAGAAAAAAAGGCAATAGGGGATTTATTTCTTCAGAAAAGTTCCCAAACCTGATTTGAAACATTTAGTAAACTCAGAGTCAGGCAGGGCTTGCACACCTTCATTTCAACCTAAAGTTCTACTTTAAATAACATACCATGTGTAGTTATCACTAACTTTTCCTTCAGGGACAATGGAAATGGTGAGAAAGACATGGTAAGATCTATGTAATAATGAGAGCCATCATTATCCCTTAATCCTTCAAACTGTCAAAGCAGAATCTGTAGTAAAAGGGAATGTCCTGGCTGAATCTGACTGCTTCCACATGATCTATGGTTCATTTAGGAAAGTTCAACAAGGAAAATGTCCTCTAAACTAATCTTCATAAAACAACTATTGGCACTATAGCTGTGCATAATGAAAATAAAAGGAAAGAGAGAAAGGAAGGAAGGAAGGAAGAGAGAGAGAGAGAGAGAGAGAGAATTTTTAAAAAGGCAAACCACCTGTGGACTTTAGTCTAAAAACGCCTCTGACAGCACCAACAGGTGCAGGCTTGATGTCATGGTTAAGCAAGGGCAGAGGGGGCAGACCGGTAAATCATGGGTGGGCTGGAACCAAGAAAAAAAAAAGAAAATTGAATTAAATTGTTCCATTGTGAAGGAGCTTCTGATTGAAAACGGCTATAGGTCACATCACAATCTGGCAAGAAAGTTTCTGTTCCCAGTTCAGTGATTGCATAAACCAAACTGCTATTGGAAGGTACACAAAGGCTCAACTAGCTTGTTGGGAGTAGGGCGGACAGCCGAGGTAATGAGAATCTGTAATCTTTCAATCTTGAATTGAATTAGTGCCATGACGATCAAGGAGCATTTATTATGTGCCTACATGAAGGTTGCCTTGGTCTGTACAAAGTGAGTAAAAAGGATCTGGGCCATTTAGTAGCTCGCTGTTTAAGATACACAACGCTAAAGTATCCGGACATGAAAGGCAGACAGAGAAGGCAACAAATATGAACAATTTTGTAAGTGAAATCAGTAATACTTATATTAACACTATGTACAAGGAAAGAGCCACATGTATATTGCAGTGTTGAGTGAAGGGGGAATGGAGGGAGCTAGTTGCTTCTTTAAACAAGGTGTATTACCCTCACAGCATTTTCTCAAAGTTCTCCAACTATTCGAATATTTATTAATTGTAATACCGACATGATAAAATTAGCAGCAACACCCAATGCCCCCCAGGGGAAACTGGGTACAATTGAGGATCATGCACTAAAAGAAGTTGCATTACATCTTCTCAAGTTAAAAAAAATTAAAATGAATACTTACTGAAGAAAATTAGGAAAGGCTTCAGAAATGTTCTGATAAACAGGACATTAGTAACTTTAAGTAATTATCACTGTCAATGCATTAAATATGCCAGAAGGACAAGTTATGCCATGATGCCTCAGGATACATAAATGTGTACTTTATAAAAATCATAATTAAAAACATGTTTCACATATTACTTGAACAAATACGTTCAACCTCGGGTTAATCACAAGTGCACTATCTGCAGATTTGGCAGTTGGATAGACAGGTAAATGGAGGGCGTGGAGAGACAGGTCGGATAGAAGACCTGTTGCTTATTTGTTGCAGTTAATACGAAGGTGGCCCTAGCTAGTCTCTCCCTAGAGAGTTTGGAGGTGAGTCTTCTCTTTTTGCAGTAAACTACTATGACTATCAGAGTAAAAATTAGGAAGTTTAAAAATGGAGACTTAATGGCTTAAAAATGAAGGTTTTTGCCCACTTAGCAGGGGGAAAGTATATGAAATGTTACTTCTTTATGAAGCCTCTCCCTAGTTGCTAGTAGCTCCCTAATCTTTTTTCTCATTTTTTACACATATTTTGAACATATTCTTATGTGTACATATTATCTTCCCTGCAAGAATTTAAGCTCCTTAAGGACAGGTTCCATTTTTGTCTTTTTAGCACGTTGCCTCACCTGTAGGAGGAATTTAATAAATGATTGAAGATGGAGGGAGAATACTCTATGTCTCCAAGATTTTGTGAACTGGGAAAAAGTCCTTGGGCCCCTGGCCATTTTCATGAGTACGTTCAAGGGAGTAGATCATCCCAAAGATAATTGAAATTATTAATGATTCTTTAGCTCTTGAGTCAGAAATTTTTGAAAGGTATGAGGGGTGAGGATCACATGAGAGGGAGAAAAGTATATGCTAAGCAAAGTAAAATTGTCATATATATGGGAAATCTTACCACTTTCAAGTTTCCCTGGAAGACCCTTCTCCTATCCCTAACTAAATCTTCTATATCATTCTTGTTAACCCTTAAGCAAAAGTAAGGTATTGATAAAGTTTTGCTTTTTTCCGGAGCAGGGCATTTAGGATGTTTTGCTTCATGGTGTTTAATATTTATGAATATCCCACATTACTGAAAGATCTAAACTTCTACTTACTCTCTACAAACAGGGAAAATAAGACATAGCCTTTGAAGGTGATTCTCTAGGGTCAAATCCTGAGTCTGTTAACTAATAGGAATGTAGACACAGTTTCTGACTCCAGATCATTGAATAGGTAGCATTCACTCTTCAGAGCCTTAAGAATATTTTAAAATAGTTGGTTAATCTTTCTTTCCTCACAAAAAATTTCTTTCGTTGTCTCCTATAAAGCAGTAGATAGCTGTTTCCATATCATGATTTTAAAACCTGCACTGAAAACAGAGTATTTGGTTGCAACTTTGACTAAGAAGATGAAATTTGAAATACTCCAACTTAAATATTTTATTGTACAAGGCACAAAATTATAATATGATCCTGATAATAATTAATGATAGCCTGCATTTATATGGTTTTTTTAAGGTTGAAAAGTGCATTACATATGTTATCTCATTTAGTTCTTATAACAGATTTGTGATATAGTTCTATCCAAAGATCTGCTGAAGTCAACTTCTACTGAGAGCTGAATGTTAAAATTTTGGTATAAGCATTTACATCTTAGAAACAGGTAAAAAGCTACAAATCATAGCTTAATTTAATGTTTTGTTGATTGTCTAGACTTACGGGAGTAATGAAAAAAATATGAAGACTCAAAAGTATATTGTGCACTCCCCCCACAAAAAGTGCCATATTAAATATTTACTAGCACATCACTGGATCTATTATTTTCTGCATACTTGTAGAGAAACTGAAGCTGAGAAAGGTCAAGTGAGTTTTCCAGGGTCACATAGTTAATAACGGTCTGAGGAGAGATTTGAATCTAGCTCCATGGTACTTATTCAAAAGGTAACTATGGAAAACCATGTAAAGAAGGAGCCCCGGTTATCCTGACATAGTTCATGACTTTCAGATAATCTGTTTTCCATCCTTGAAACACACCTTTTCTGTCTCTCTCTGAAGAATGTTTCTTTTAAGTCTGAATTCAGAAGTTATCCTAAGGACCCCATAATGGAGATAAAGGAGTCAGTGGCCATCAAGAAACTTACATTCTGCTGTAATCTCTTTTGTCTTTGTATTTCTCGCTGCATTTCATATAATAGGCATCAAGTAAATGTTCAGATTGAATTTGTTAAGTTGAATTTAGAGGTTCTATCACTTTGTTCAGTTGATGGAGTAAACAACTGTCAGAATATTGTTGCTATTATGATTTCATTCAAGTATAGGAACCTATAGGGATCCCTAACATATCCAATTCGTCTCCCCCAAGTCTGACCTTTATGATCTGCAAAGTTTTCCACCTAACTTAAATATCTCTATTATGCCTTTTACAATCCTACTCAGATCTTTTAGTCCCCTGCTCACCATCCCTCAAGTGTGATATGCTCATTCTTGTAGCAATCTAATTTATAAAGACTTTTCTCTGTTCTCTGCATCTGGAAAATGCCTTCTGTCTCCATTCTCCTTCATCAGTCTCTTCTCCAACAATCCTTGACCATGACTTCCTTCACGTTCTGGGTCAAAATTCGTCTCCTTCAGGATGCCTTTCCAGAAGAGGCTGCTTCGACTTGCTTCTGGTCTATCCATAGGCCCATGGTATTCAACAGATAGTACATAATTTTTCGCTTGTTGAAATGTTGCTTTGCATATCTTTTTATGCCTGTTCATTTTCTTTCCCAACTATCACTTGGGTCCAAACTTTAAAATGTACCAGAGAGGTTGATTGTATAATCTGAAGTACTTTTTACTGATCAGTAATTGTTGTATAAGGGAAAGATTATGGGATTTTCAGTTGAGAAACTTGATTTGAATCCTGCCTTTGACATGGCTAAATGCCCATAGGAGGACATTCTGATTCTTATAGAGTAATAGTACCTTTGGCACCCATTTTTGAAAGGCTGCTGTAAAGTTCCCCTGAGATTTTGTATATAAATTACTGCCTTACATAAATAAAGCTATTGTTGTTGTTGTCATTGAACAACCTGAAAATTAACCATATTCCTATAGGGTATTCTAATGTCCTCCTATCTGACGTCTCTTAACAAACAGGTCTTGATGTGGAAACTCAAGGTCAAGTCTCAAAAAAATCTAAGTTTCCCCAAAGGCTAAGCTTTAGCCTCTCCTTGATAATGGAAGAAGGATGGGATAAGAACTTTAAAACATTTGATTTCAAAATAACTTATTTTGATGTTTGGAACACCATCAGTGACATAGCACCCACTATCAGTTTGTATGTAGGGGAAACATAATAAGGGTATTAGTCATCTTAAAAAGAACCTTTTTTTGTAATTCTTTTGTTTTTTGATGAACAATTCTTCACATATATTGTTTCATTTTTTGATTTTGCAAATAGTCAACTGAAAAATAACTAATTGCCTCGGCTGTGTGATGATTTGAATGGGTCATTAAGATGGCTTAAAACACTAGATGATTTCTCATTTTGGGATATGATATGCACAACCACAAACCACAAACACACATTCAGCTACACATACAAATACACACATACACTCATAAAACAACTTGTCAGACTGTGTCTGAACTAGGCAAGCATGAAGGGAAACCCTCATCCCACCAAATCTTGATAGATTAGTAATAAAGCAGACAATTCACCCACGGAAATCTACTTTCTAAGATAGAAACCTCATTTGCAGAATATCCAAAGTAAGAATTCATTCAGTTCTAGAAAACATGTGGAATAACAGAATGGAGTGTATCAAAGATTAAAACTTGATTTCCTTTAAGTAAAAAAGTTGTTTTCTTATTTTATCCTATTGAGTTTATTCTCTTTTATATCACTGATGATAATATTTAAACACTATTTTAAAAATTCCATAAAGGAAATAAAGTAATTATTTTATTTTAAAAATCAGATAAAATTCTCATTTCATTTTGAGAGTATGTGTATATATTAAATCAGTTGAAAAATTAGTTACATTAGAAAACAGAAAAAAATAGTGAAGTTTATCCTTCATTCACCCCCAACAAGGGACTTTTTTTAGTGGCTACAGTAAGTACTTGAAATGTAATAGATATGGTATCTGACACTGTATAGCCATACATAATCAAATAGGACACCACAAGGCAGACTGTAAGTCTCTCGATCATATTTCCACTGTTTAAAGCAAACAGAGGTCTAATAAACATGAACTTGAACTACCATGAACATGTTCACATCATCCTTTAAAAAAATAGGTGTTTACAATAACAAAATAATACTGTAATAGAAAAGATGGATGTACTAAGCTCAGATATGTACAATATAAAAAAGAAAGCAATGATTATATAGGGCAAATAATTTTGCTGTAATATGACAGCCTAATGACTTAAGTGCCCAATATCGTCATTATAGTGCTGAACCTCATGTACATTAGCATTAAATTCTTATAAAAACTACTGTATCATTTATATTTTTGCATGAAACTTTTTGTTCTAAAATTGTTGTGTCTATAAGATCTGTGAGCCTAAGTGGAAATAAATTAATAGCCTTACATTAAGTATTATGTCTCTGTTGTGATCCAAAGGTAGTCTGGGGAAGTTTCTAATTTCATTCCTTCTGAGATAAAGAAAGATGATACAATTTCTAATATGGAGAACTGGGTCAATATCAAGAATTATTCATCGAATGGGAAATGGTAGTCATATTATGTATACATATTACTTTCACAATGCAATGGAGAGTATCTCAATGGCAACTACAAATACTTATTCAATCTATGAATTTTAATTTGATAGGAAACAACACGTCATTGGTGCTACAACATGTAAGAATATAGGAAGGATTTGTGATTTATCAGTGGAGAAAGCTTCCAGGGTGGAAACTCATACCTCTAAGGCAGAATGCACCTATGACTAGTAGAGAAATCCTTAAAGAGTTACCTCAGATACATGAGATTAAGTCACTTTCCTAGAAACATACTTAGTAAGTGTTCCAGCCAGGACTTGATACCAGGTCGTCCTGACTGCACAACGCCATTCTCTCTACTCACTTCTATCTACTCTGACAAAAATCTTATCACTGATATTCATGTTTTCTGAATTTATAAATGCAAGTTAACCTTCTGATTGGAAGTGGGTCCAAGATATATACATTTTATAGATTACATAAACTAATGTTAAGGTGAAATAATTTGTAGAAACCATTGGAGGAATTGAACTTGACATGGTGTTTATTCCAGTTTCATATTCTCATTCACCTGCCATCAGAAGGCTGACTATTATATGCCCATCATTCTACCTGATTGTAGTACCTAGGGAAAAAAATAAAACAAAATAAAACTCTGAAGTATATAGCACCAATAAATATTTTTAGGCCACCAAGTCATGGATCACTAAGCTATTTTTCTAAGAGAGGCTCAGAAACATGAGAAACTAAAGATTTTATTGTCTTTTATTTTTCCTTTTAGGGCTTGTAAGGGAGCAGCTGTGCCCAATTCTCGGAGTAAAAAGAAAACGATATCCATTTTACTCAGTTTTGTGTTCTAAGAAGCACGTGAGGAGAAGAGCAGTTTGCCTGTTTTAAACCATGTTGCTGTAACAATTATGGTAACTAGTATTTTTCGTCTACCTGATAAACTGGGCCTCCTTATTGAAAATATTGTCATTTCTGGTGACATCAACCATCTGGCATCTAAGAGTAAGAGCTTTCAAAGGAAACTTCTTGGTTATCTAAAAATGATGATGGGATAGACAAGCACCTAAAGGGTGTCTGCACAGATGTGAGCCAGTTACATTTGCAAGTGTGTGCACAAAAGAGAGAATGAGATTACCAAGAGAATGGCTCCCCACAATTACCTGCTTTGTGTCTGAGTGTGCATGATTTATGAGTATAGGACAAGGAGTCAAGAACTTGAGGGACTAAGTATACCAGAGGACAAAAACCACCACCATAAAATACAATGCTTTTCATGGATGCCCCAAGCATGGGGCAAAAGCTAAGAGCTTGTAAGAACGTGGTGCTGGAGAGAGATAACCTAATGCTTTCTTTATTTGCAAGAAAACCATCATCCCATCCCCACCTCCCCCCAAACAAACAAGCAAACAAAGGAAAATCCTGCAACAATTATGTTTCTACATTCTTTCTCATACTTCCAATTAATTTTAAAACATTTTAAAAAATTTATAAGAAGAATAACCATCTCTGTCTAAGCCAACAGTGTTTCTAAATCACACCATATTATTTGCCCCAAAATAATATCCATTCCTGTCTCTAATTGGGACAGGCTTGAGAACCCTAACCACCAATTGCAAATCAAAATCATTTTTACTTAGAATTGATTGAGAGCCAATCAGGGCTGTTGCTTAGAAAACGTCTGGTAACCATGACAAAAGCAAATATTTTTAAATGAAGCTGGAAACAAAGGTGAAAAATATGAGAAATCAGTTCCCATACTAAAGAACTGTTGCCCAGAAACAGAGGAAGTGGCTGGTTCACTGGCAAAGATTTCTATCCCATCAGCCATCACTGCAACATGCTACAAATTATAATGAAAGTCTTTAAATCAAAATTGCATGATTTTTTTCTTTCTGGAAAATTAATTAAGTTATAGATTGTGCTTTAAAAGTAAATTTGAATTCATAAAATGACTTGTCAGGCTCAGCAGGATGAGTGGTGAATATGCAAAGGAAGATAACCTTCCAAAATAGGACCATCATGCCCCCAAAGAGGCCAACATCCTCCAATGTGAATGTTGTAGAACACTTCTGGTAACTTGAAAGTAGTTTTTAGTTAGGATTTCATAATCTTAATCATAAATAACTTTAAGAACTCACTTAAACTTCTACCTCAATTAGCTTCAAACATGTAAATACCTAGGGAGGTCATATTAATTTCAAGAATGCTACATTAAAAAAAAATCCTAGCACATGAAGGTTAAAATTGAAAAGAAGGAGAAAGGCAAAATGGTAGAAAGAATGTGTGTGTGTGTGCGCACGTGTGTTTTCTCTTCTTTTTTAATTGATGTATCAGCTGTTTCCTTAAATATCCTAGATGCTAAATCCTAAAACAGAGACCTTTGGTGGTTTGAGTTGATATACTTCTAATAGCCCATTTTCGTATCATTTGAAGAAAAAGATTATAACAATAATCCATGATTCAAGGTCTGGATAATTCTTAAGACCCAGGCCCTTAATTTGCTGTGATTTGGTGACTGTAGTAAATGCTATGGAATTTAGGGCCAGTCGTGGAAGTCAGAGTCAGCTGCAGAAATTAGTTGAAAACGGGCAGCAGTGCCCAGCTGTTCCTCTTCCCCCTCCTCCTCCTCCCTCTCCAGCTTCCTCTGCCCCTTCTTTTGTTCATTTTGGATCCACTAGCTAATGCTCATTAAAATGTATTAACAAATGTTAATGGGCATCTTCAGAAGAACAAAAGCCGGCGGAGGAGAGGAAGAAGGAAATAAAGAGGAGAAAAGAAAAAAAGATTGGCTGAGGGGGAGGGGACTTAGACTCTCTGAGGAGAAAGAAGAAACACACTGAAACTCTGTGTTTTAATGATAAAATAAGTTCAATGACCAAAATGAAGCTTTGAAAGTAAAGGGTTAAAAGAAGTTAGGGGAATGATTAAAAAAAAAACTGCAGCTAAAAGTTTCATCGTTGTCATCCAGACTATAAAAGGGGGAAGGGAGAAGATTGTATTCTTACAAGGCAGAGACAACTTGCCAAGATAAAAAAATCATTCAAAGAATTCAAAGAAAAAAATAAAATTTCAATTCCGCATTTGCAGATGGCAAAAAAGAGAAACAGTGAACTGGGAACAGAATAATAGTTTAACCTGGAAGGAGAAGCATTAGTAGAAGCATAAAAGGTATTGGTTCTCTAACACAAATTTCCTGAAATATTTTGTTTCTTATCAAGTGATAAAGAAAACTTTAGTTACTGGGAACATGCTCTCAAGTAGAAGAAATACTTTGCTTACCAAAAATTCCGTTAGAAGTTTCGAACGTAGACAACTAGATTTTGTCACAGTACCTAACAATTTATTCTGTTTACATTTCCAAAATGGAATTTTAAATATTATGGAAACAGTCATATCAAACAAATCAAGCTGCTTCCAAAACATAATTTTTAAAAGCACAGGGAGAAAGTATTCAAACATTGGCCAAATCCACTTAACCTAGGACAATTTACCTTACAATGATGCCTCCCAAAATGACCATAAAATTACAAGTTTAGAAACATACACTGGGATTCTTCTAGCAGCTTGTATAAAGTTGACAAAATGTCTTTTGGATCATATAGGACCACAGAGAGATCAGAATAATCTGCTTTGTTTTTTACTTAGGGACTCTGAGTCAAAGATTGATTTTGCTTTCTAAATAATACAATCATCAAACTTTAAGTGTCTATATGATTTTATCAAGTGATAGCCACACATTAAGCTATCTTTACAAAAAATACAAATTTATATATCCCCAGGCATGGGTTATTCTCCAAAAATTAAAAGATAGCATAAAATTGAAAAGTTTTTTTTTTAAATTATTTTAATGAAAGAGTATACTGGATAGAGTTCTGGAATGGAAGTTAGGAAGCCCAGAGTTCAAATCCTGTCTCTTAGTCTCTGACTGGGCGAGTTACTCATCTCCCTTCAAACTTAGTTTCCTTATCTATAAAATAAAGATAGTAACTGTAATTATCTTACAAGCTTGTTATGAAGACCAAATGAAAAATATATGCAAAGTGCTTTATAAATCTTCAAGAGCTATATAAATCATAGTGATGGAATTTTTTTCCATAAAAGAAAATCTCTTATGATGTTGATTTTCCAAGAGAATACTATTCTTAGCCAGGTTGGCTTTTCAGCTCATCAAATTTAGTTTTCTGATTCAAAGCTAAATGAATGATCTTGATTAAGTGACAATTAAATTTATAGGTTTTCCACAGAAGTTCATCTTCCTGATCATGTTCCTGGGAGCAGAGGGATACATATGGTTGAAAAGGAAAAGGTATTGCTAGATAGAGTGCTTTTCAAGAATGATAGAATAAAGCTTAGAGACCCATCCACACAGCAGGAAATACAATCAGCTTTGGAACTGAATAAAGTAACTGATTATTTATGCGGTCACAAACTGTTCAAAACATGTTATGCTATGTTTGGGTTAAAATTTAGATTATTGAAGATACAAAGCCCTTTAAAAAGTTGCTCTTGTCGGTGGAAAGGTGGTTTAGTTATCAGCTACACTAGTATAAGGTGAGGGGAATCTTTTCTCTGCTAAATATTCAAGAAAACAGCATAATAGAACAGATAATAAGAAGACATACTGGGAAGGAGAGTTCATATTTTTGTCATGTGGTAAATATCCAATCATAGGATTTTAGATTTAGAGTAAATCTCTATTTTGCAGAGATTAAATGACTTGTCCAGGAGATTAAATGGCTTCTTGAAGGTACTCATATACTAAGTGATAGAACTGGGATTTGAACTCTGGTTGTTTGAATCCAGATTGATCATGTTTCATTCCATATGCCATCTCCTCTATTAGTTTAGTAAAAGGCAATAGCAGTAATTCAGAGGTTGTAGATAAGGGTCTACAACTCTTTGCGAGTTAATTTTACTCTGAGACCATAACATCTCTAGTAGGACCTGTATTCTACAAAAATAGAGGATACTTTCAAAATGCAATAGTAAATGTAATTTTAAAAAAACTACCTAAAATTGTTTGATTCATATTTTGTCTATGAGTCTTCAGTTCTCAGTGACACAGTAGCAACAAAACCATCAGGTAAAAGCATTTAGGTCCATGTCTGATTATGAGTAAAATCAGCTCCTTGGGTGAGAAGGGTTAAAACAGATCAGCTATTTTCTGATTAGGGTGAATACTTATTAATTATAAAAATAATAGAAATTTGTCAAAGGGTAATCAAAACCTTAGAAAAGGCTTATCCTCTATTTTTGCTTTGAACCGGTATCTCATTTACTGTTACCTTTCTTGTAGACTGTTTCTTCTAATATTTTTTTGAAAAGCAGTTGTGTGGGGCAACTGCCTTAGATTTGAAGAGACAACCAGACAGCTTTACTTTTTAACAAAGCAAAGCTGCCACTTAGTGGTAGTAACTGCTCCCAAACTTCATTCATGAGCCTGAGAGATATGCCCTGGTTTTATGTTTTACCTCTTTCTCCAGTTTCTGATAAGGCGGCATCCTTCTCTTCATCAAGACCCATCTTGCTGTGTGTGCCCTTAATTCTGTCTCCTCCCACCTTCTCCAGCACTTTGCCCCTCAGTCTTCTACTATATAATCTTCAACCTTTGCAGAGCTACTGGCTCTTTCTCTTATTGCCTACAAACATGCCTCAATCTTCCACCTAAAAACCAAACAAAACTCCTCCACCAACTTAACTAGACCCTGCTAGTCCAACTGCCTGAATTTCTCTGCCTCTTCACAAGCAGTGTCTTCACTACTTACTTTCTTCCCACCTCTTCCTCAGCTCTTTGCAATATGGCTTTTGTTCTCATTACTCAAGTGAAATTACTCTTTTCAAAGTTACCACCTATCTCTTAATAGTCAACTCTGAAGAGTTTTTCTCAGTCTCATCGTTCTTGATGTCTCCCTGGTATTTGACAGTATTTACATCTATCTTCTGAGGCATCTGCTTTTCTTTGGGGTTGCATGGCATACCTCTTTCCTGGCTCTCCTCCTACCTATTGGGTTGATTTATCTATACTGGATCAAGATTTATATTATATACTTGCAGTGCGGGTATACCACAAGGCTCTGTCCTGAATCTTCTCCTCTTCTTTCTTGATATAATCTATTTCTTCATTGGATTCCCATTCCCTGGTTTGTCATCTCTATCCAGATGACTCCAAGAGCCTTGGTTCTGTCCTGAGTTCTAGTCATGCATTACCAGTCTAGTCCTACTGATTCAACAGAACCATTTCAAAGTGGAGAGATCTTAAGCTCATTATGACAAAAACAGAACTTAAATTGTTCAGAGCTCATACCTCTCCAGCTTTTCTAATCCTGCCAATGGCCCCACCATATCTCTAGTCTCCTAGATTTTCAACTTTGGCATTTTCTTCAAATCTTTAGTTTTATTTACTCAATAAATTTAAAAAGATGTCATATTTTGTCATTTTTGCTTCCATAACATCCCTCAGATTCACCCTTTTCTCACTGTTCACATAGCCACTCTCTTAGTATAGGTCCTCATCACCTCTTACCTGGACCATTTCAATAGTCTTTCAATTGGTCTTACTACCTCAGATCTTTCCTTACTCTACTCCATCCTTCACATAGCCACCAAGGTGACTTTTCTTAAGTATAGATCTGATTGTATCACACTTTCACCTAATACACGACAATGGCTGCCTTTTGCCTATAGTTTCAATGTGAACTTCTTTATTTGTCATTTAAAGTCCTTTTTTAACTAGCCAAACTTGCCTTTCCAGACTTGTTATACATTACTTCCCTTTTCACACTCCCTAGTCTGGTCAAATGGGCGTTCTTGCTTCTCCTCACATATGACACACCAACTACTGCCTTCACACCATTGATTGACTATTCTCTACCAATGGAAAGCACTCTGTCCTCACCTTCACATCTCTGAATCCATTATTTCCTTCAAGATCAGGTTAAGTACTGCCTCCTGGATTCCTCAAGCTATTGGTGCCCTCCCTCCCAGAGCTATGTTTATGTTGTAAGTACTTATTTTCTGCCAGCATTGAGTGTAGTGAGCTCCTTGGGGGCAGGAACTTTCATTTTTGTCTGTATATTTAGCCTCTGAAGCACAGTAAGTACTTAATAAACATTTGCTGACTAAAGGATAATTAATAAAATCTCAATGTCAAATTAGATTTCTACTTGACCGTATGTTTCACAGATATAGACTCACCTGAAGAACACAAGGACTTATTAATTTATATAATAGAAATCAATACATAATATATATGATAATATATTATAATTTAATGTAACTAATCATGTGATAAAATATAGTATAATGTAACAATATATAAATCAAAATGTGTCAAGAGTTGAAGGAAATATATGTTCTGCAAAGTTTTTCAAAATGCTTATAATCCATTTGATAGTAATAAATTCAGTTTGAAAGGAAACACTCAAATCTCTAAAAACCTTAAGCTATCAGGCTGAAATGACGTTCTCTGCCATTAGAAAATCTTTAAACTTGAATCTTTATCAAGGACAGCCTTTTCTAAGGAATTAGAGCAACTTTGATGGCCATGTTCAATTTAGAAGTTCATGTTAACCCATTATTTTTGCTGTAACTCTTTACAGATTCATATCATTGTAGGATTTCGAGGTAGGACAAGTCTTCCATGGTTTTACATCAAAGCTAGATTTTCCTCTTTGTAACCTTCTACCCATTATTTTTAGTTCTATCATTTGGACCAAACAGAACAAGTCTAATTTGTCTTCCAAAAAAGCAGTCACTACATACTAGAAGGGACTTTCATTTCTCCCTGGAATCTTCTCTGCTGGAGATAAATGTCCCCAGTGTCCCATGTCCCCAGTTCCTTCATTTGATCCTCTTAAGCTATGAATGAACTCGAGGTCCTTTACCTTTGATATAGCTCGGTGACACAGTGGAGAGAATTCTGGAAATGGAGTAACGAAGACCTGAGTTCAAATTCTGCTACAGACTAAAGATAAAACCCTGGGCAAGTCACTTAATCTCTGTGTCCCCCAGTCTCCTCATCTATAAAATGTTGTGAGAACAAAATGAGAAAATGTTTATAAAGCATTTTGTAAATCTTAAAGCATGATATAAATATTATTATTAGTAGTAGTTTTCTGTGTTATCCTTTGAACATTCTCCATCTTATCAATGTTCTTCTTAAAAAGTGGCTTCCTAAATTGAATGCAGTACTCCTCCACATGTGGTCTTACTAGAGCAGAGTGCAAAGTAATTATCACCTTCTTATTCCTGGAAATGATCACCTATATTTCAGAGAGAAAAATATTTATTCCATTTGTTTCATTACAAAAAAGCATTAGCTTTTTTATTGTTAAAAAAACTCTTTTGGTTCTTTTTTTAAAAATGATTTATTTTTATTCTGAACTTACACACCTAATAAAATGGATATTTCCATATACATAACAGACTAAAAAAAAGTATTGTGTCTCTACAGATCTCTATTATGAATGACTTCCTTTTTTTGTGTACATAATAAAATCCATTTGTAACTTTCAAAGTTAAATTTTGTATTTTTTAATACAACTAGACATCCCATTCAGCTTTTTTGGCTGCTACATTACATTGCTGACTCAGATTGTGTTTACAATCTACTAACTTCCCTGGATCTTTAATCCTAGCAATTCTAGCTGATACCCTCTCTGTTTTGTATATGAAGAACCCTGGATGCAAAGAACATGTCTTCTCCTTGGTTGTCTTGGTTGTCCAGAAATCATAACCAAACAACACAGCCTATAGAAGTCTAGAATTTTGGACTGTTCCTAAGGCAGCTAGGTGACATAATGGATAAAGCCATTGATTTGTAATCAGGAAACCAAATTCAAATCCTGCTTTCAACACTAACCCCGGGTAAATAAATTAACCACACTTGGTCTCAGTTTCCTCCAAAGCAAAATGGAAATATTACCAGAACCTATCCAAGGATCAAATGAGGCAGCACACACAAATGCTTCATAGACCTTAAAGCACTCTATAAATGTTAAGTTATTATGAAGATTCTTCTTCACACCTACACTTCTAAAAGATGATTTTGGAAGCATAAACACAACTCTATTCTAAAATATACTTCTCCTGGTGGCAAAGCAACAATTCAGTTTATAGTCCTTTATTGGGACCACTTTTCCATTCCTTATATTCCTAAAGAAGATTTTATTTTTAAAGTTGAACCCCCTATTGAAAGTGGTGATGCTTATTTTTTTTACCATTCAAAAGAGATGAACTGTGAGTTATAGATGTCTGGGAATGTCAGAAAGAGAATTCGAGATTAGAAAGAAACTTTATTAGTGCCACCATGACTAAAAACCATTCCTGGCTTAAAAACCCTTGCATTTTAATTTAGTTATTCCTATTTTTGGAGTCTGCAAAAATTCCACCAATTATTGTACTGGGAGAAATATCATTACAGTTGCTGATAGACTTTCATTGTCATAGTTGTTTAGTCATTTTTCAGTCCTGCCTGACTCTGACCCCATTTGGGGTTTACTTGGCAAAGATACGAGAATGGTTACCATTTCCTTCTCCAGCCCATGTTATAGAGGAGGAACTGAGGCAAACAGTAGGTGTCTGAGGCTGGATTTGAACTCAGTTCCTTCTGACTCCAGTGCCTGTACTCTGTCTACTGAGTCTGTCTGTCTGTCTCTCCCTACAATTTTCTCCTGATGATTAAAATAAGTTTAGCTTTATTCCCTGTCTCTGTTCTCGGAAACATAAGCCCTATAAAAGAAATGGAACCTTTCCTTCTCCGGCTAATACAAAAGTTGATGGACACCATACTGTATTTTCACTTGCTCTATCTGATTGGTCCTTACTTTAGTGGTATAAGAACCAGCAGCACCAATGAAGGAGTCAGAATAAAAGGAAAACTTCCTTGCTTTCTAATGAAAATACAGATGGGAGCCTCACAGACTCACTTCAAATGTTTTGGAGCCTGAGAGACAGAGGAACCTCTGATATCAGATTAAAGTAGCATTCAGCTAGCAGAGGGGTCTCCATTTTCATGACTGATTACAGGTCTTTTATCTATGTCCTGTTTGTTCCCTGCTGACTAAGGTGGCAGAAGGATTTAGATGGAGTTACAAGCTGCTTAGCACCATCCCTATAAGGACTTTCTCTCTAATCACAAAGTAATGGTGGCAATTAGTTGAATGCCAATAGGATGTAACTTTCCCCCATGTAACCTTCTCAGGCAGCCTTTTCAGTGAGGCTTAGTGATTATTTCTCCACTCTTCTTCCCATTTCATCCCTTGTCAGAGGGATGGGCAGTTATACATCTGTATGTCAAGTAGCCAAGCCCCAAAGCATTGGTATAATCCTTTGTAGAATACTAAGTCATGCCTTGGCTAATTGCCAATCCGAAGATGAGAAAATAATATTAAAGAGAACAATAACTCTAATGAAATTAGAATGTTAAGCAATAGACCACAATTTATGTTTGCATCTGAAATTTGGTCAGTGTAAAATAAAGACACACATTTAAGATTATTCAAGGTCTTTAACTTCTTGAACATATATGTGTGTGTGTTTGTGTATACACACACACTCACATATATTTTACTGTGAAGATTTTTAATTCTTTCTCTTGTCTTATTGCTTGATATATTACATATATCATATATAAATATCTATGTATATATACGTGAAGCCTTATAACATGTATATATACATATATATTTCTAAACAAGTACATGTGAAGTTCCTGACTTTTAGAAGATGAAAATAGTATATGGAAACTGCTAATGGACATACATGTAGGGGATACGCAGATAATTAAATGAAAATAACAAAATCACATCAAACTGAATAACAAGAATGTCTATCACATACAAGAGACTAAGTGAGAGTAAGTGTACTCTGGGTTTGGGATGACTAGAGATAAGAGTTACAAATTATGGAAAGATAGAGAAAGGAATTAACGTTCTTATAATTGCTAATTCTTTTGTGACATAAGAAAGTATTCTTAACAAGCTTTTTCGCAGTTAATCATCAAAAATTAAGGATTTACATGATATATTTCTTCATTCTTATCATCAGTGATGAATTTGGAAACATTTTCAATATACATAGGGTCTTTCTATACCATTTTAATTAAAATCAGACCCTCTCTGAGCATTAGAGTTATAGTTAAGATCTTAATAGCATTTCAAAAACATGGGCCAGCATTTACTATGTCAAGCAAGATTTTCAAAATAGGTGATTACAGATATATTCCATGAGGTTTTAGAGGTTTCAATAGCCTAAGGTAAAAATTATTTTTTGAGATTAAATAGCCATGAGGTTTTAGAGGGTTCAATAGCCTAAGGTAAAAATTATTTTTTGAGATTAAATAGCCACTTCAATTTCTTCAGTTTAATATCTTTTAAAAATCCCAGTACTGCCAATCCTACTACCTTTCAATTATATATATATATATATAATATTTGTATAATATTTAATAATTTATATACTAATGTATATTTTAATGCTTATATAATTATATATCATTTAATAATTATCTGCAGAATTTTAAATGAGAGTTGCCAAATGAATAAAAAAAAAGTCACAATTTAATTAAAAGTTTAAAAACCAATCATAATCAGCATGGTATTGTGGATAGAGAAAAGGCATAAAAACAAAGCAGACCTATTTAGGTCGCAACTCTGATGTGCATTGTCTATGTGAGGCAATGTATGAAATATATTTTGAAGTATATCCAAATATATCCCGACATAAAGGGTCAATTGGGAAGGTAGAGGAGGGTTGTGAATCAAATGATTCTCAGATTTGCCTGAGACAATGACATAAATCCTCACATGCGCAGTCTTATGTAGCCATCTAGTCAGTCAATAAACACATTGTCAGTCCTATCCTAAACTAAATGTTCCATCGCAGATAACTATCATCTTATTTCTCTTCTGCCCTTAGTAGCTAAACTCCTCAAAAAGGTGATCTATGATAGATACCTCCACTTTCTCTTCACTCTCCTATTAGCCCCTTAAAATCTAACTTCTGATCTTATCATTCCATTGAAACTGCTCTCTACAAAGTTATTAATGATCTCCTAGTTGCCAAACCCAAGGAATTTTTCTCAATTTTCATTCTCCTTAATCTCTCTGCAGGCTTTGACAATATTGATCACTCTCTCAGCCTTGAAACACTCTTATTTTTTAGGTTTTTGGGATACCACTCTTTTCATGTTTTCCTCCTACCTATCTGACCACTCTTCTGTCTTCTTTGCTGGATCTTCCTCCAGATCATACCACCTCATCACAGTGTCCCTCAGGGTTCTGTCTTGGACAGAACTTGGACAGAACTCTCTTCTCCTTCTCTACTACTTCACTTGGTGATCTCATCCTGGATTTGTTATCTTTATGTTGATGATTCTCCAATCTACCTATCCTGCCTCAGTCTCTCTGTTGACTTCCAAACTCATATCTCATACTGCCTTTCAGACATTTCAGACTAGATGTCCAATAGATAACTTAAACTCATTACGTCCAAAGCAGAGCATTAGCTTTCCTTCTAAGCCTGCCCCCTGCCCCATCTTCCCTATTACTTGTAGAGAGCAACACCATCTTCCCAGTCCCTCAGGCTCACCACCTAGGAGTGAATCAACCAAGATTCCTTACTGTTTCTTAATCCCCAAATCCAAACTGTTGCTGGGTCTATTGATAACACCTTTGCAACATCTCTCAAATATGTCCTATTCCCTCCTCTGACACTCACCACTCTAAGGCAGGTCCTCCTCACCTCACATTTTGATTACTGGAATAGGCTGCTGGTGGGTCTAACTGCCTCAAGTCTCTCTCTGCTCCAACCCATTCTCCATTCGGGTAAAATCTCCCTCTATTAAATTTTGTTTTTGAGGGTAAATGCAAAATTTCCAGTGAAGTCAGTGGAACTTTTAATACAAAGATAAAGACAATAGTTTATTGAAATTTTATCTTACAATTTAGTGTTTTATTGATTTTATGTAGAGTATCCTTAGTATCAAGCAGGTATGTTTTGATCCCTTGATATCAAATAATTATATTTTTAAGTTTGCCTGGAATTCCCATGATATATAATGAAAATAAAATATTTATTTCAATCCAGTAGAAAGTGTGATTTTCCATACTTTTTGGTCACAGAATATTGGAGGGAATTTAAACATATATGTTTTCTAATATTATCTATACCATTCTAGAGGAGTTTTAAAGTTTTCTCCTTAACTTAAAAATATACTACAACCTAGCTTTTTCAGTTTGAACACCACTGTATTGTTGGTGGCATGATGGATAAAGTGCTGGACTGGAAGTCAGAAAGATGTGAGGTTGAATCCTACATCTGACGCTCGCTAGCTGTGTGACCCTGGGCAAGTCACTTAATCTCTCTGCCTCTTGTTTTCTCATCTGTAAAATGGGGATGGTCTATCTCACAGGGTTGTTGTGAGATTCAAATGACATGATATATGCAAAGTGTTTTGCAAATCTTGAAGCACTATAGAAATCCTAGCCATACTGTCTAACTAGCTATTAACTGAAGTAATATAACTTTATTCATTTTCTCTCTAGAATGAATTTATTATAAAAACTCTGATTTGTTGACCCAGTCAGACCACCAAAGAAATAGGGGGAAAACTCTCAAGATTTTTGTCAAGCAGACCCCAAGTATCCAGGAAATAAACATAAAGGGTGTAAGAGTCTGATTTATGAATTATTTTTTTTTGAATGTGGAAAATTTTGATTCCTAACTATTTTCACAGGCCATCAAAAAAGTCCATGTTTCTATTACTATCAAATAAGATATCTCAGGGACTGTCACTAACTGATTAAAAAGATAAGCTGACTTATCTCCACCAGCTCTGAAGGATTGATTTTTATTTTGTGTCATCCTGTTATAAGTGATTTATTTTCAGTTAAGACCTCCCCAATTCATTGAACTGTGGATTCCATCTTATATCATCAATACTTCACACCCTTCTTGTGAACAACCAAGTTATCTAATTGTACTATTTAGCTGAAAGGTTTTCTAAATCTGTTATCAAGGAATATGAATGTATTGAAACATGCACTGTATCAGATTTGGCATGAAAGTCTTTCTAGAAGCAGAGATTGACCCATATCATCTTAGATGTGATTCAGTGAACTTGGTTGCATGGAGCAAAATAATAAGATTATACAAAGGCTGTTAATTATGAATCAAGAGTGTAAGGAATGGAAACTGGTGGGAGCTATCCAAGACCAAAGGAAATGGACCTGTCAATCAGCTAGCTAGGTTTATAGCTCATTGTAAATCACTGAATAAATATTTTCCCATATAGTTCCTCCTTTCTCCTCAGAAGTTTATATATTGCTAAGGTCTTAAATTTTAGCTTAATTATTTAACTTCATGATTTTTAAAATATAATCAGTAAGATTTTCTATCTTCTATGTGCCTAGAAAAATACAAATATCAGATTACAAAGATAAAATATCTTTTATGTCATGGAAGAACTTTTAATGCTTATATAGAATAGGTCATGACTTTGATGTGATATCATTAAAGCAAGAAACCAACAATTATTGGCATGATAATAAATCAGTAAATAATTTTATAAGTGGAAAATTCATGTTTGCTTCTAATTCTGCCACTTTTCCCCCAATAGGTTATTTTCCTTTTATCCAGATGCTAACCATGATGAATGATTTTAGACAGAAATCTCAATGGATTAGAAATGCATATAGTGTTGGTGTATGGTCTAAATATGTGGTTCCTTTCTGTATCCAAATGGTCAGTCATGTCCTCTCATTTTAATTTATTGGGAAGAATGGAATGAAATGAAAAAAATAGCCATATTTGAGGACATTTCACCCTGCAGTTGTGTACCTCTGCACACAAAATATAACACATGCTTCTTTTACAGGCTTACCCTTAAACTGTTTCTCTGGCACATCAACAGGCAGCTGGTGGAACAAATAGGAAATCCTGGGAAGCACATTCATTTTTAAAGTGTTAATGCACCCAATCCAAGAGACAGTAATGTGCTTCCATCCGTTAAGATACTCTTTAATGTTTTGGATTGGAGGGTCATAATTTAAATGAAATGTGTTATTCAACCTGGAAGGTATTCCACATCCTAAATATTTAATTGATTTCTCCATCAGGGATACAATGAACCTACCCAGTAAGTAAACCCTCTCAATAGCTAAATGTCCGATTAACAGCATCTCTAATTTGGGGTAATTTAGGAGTTTTACAACCTAAAAAATGAGTATTTCTCCAACATTCTTCCCAAGGTAATAGGGAGGATTGTTCCTGGATTAGATGCAAAAAGCAAACAATCCTCTTTGTATAATGAAAATCTAGAGTTAACTTTGCCTCACTTCATACCTAAAATCTGAGTTATATCTTTCACATGGGGTTTGATATCCATTGTAAATGGAAGTGGTAACAGAGGGAACAGGTAATTTTTGCATTTATGTAACAAAAAGTTAAATAAGTCAAATTCATTCCTGCTGATTTTTCCTTATTTGGGGCCCAGCTAACTGTGTGAGGGAGATAAATCAAACTACTTGCAGATTTTTCTAATGGCGCACAATTTGGCACCCTGAGGATTGTGGAAATGCCTGTTACTGTACTTGTAAAGAAAAGAGGAGGAATGAGATTGTGGGTGGCTGAATCCATAGGAATGATTTATGACCAGTGAATCTACTTAGTCATTTCCAGATAAGCAGGGAGTTACCCAAAGTGTGTGTTCAGTCTCACTCTGCACACAGGGAACAGGAAACATTCAACATATAAACCCATAATACTCAGGTCTTCATTTAACTCAGTCATTATCAGAGCAGCATCTTGATCCACCAGCAAACAGTGGAGCAGAAATTCTGACTTGCCACACTGCAAGGCACAGTGGATAGAATGCCTTGCCTGGAGGTCAGGAAGAATCATCTTCATAAGTTCAACTTGCCTTAAATAACTTACTAGCTATGTGACCCTAGGCAAGTCACTTAACCTTGTTTGCCTCAGTTTCTTCATCTGTAAAATGAGCTGGTAGAAAAATGGAAAACCGCTCCAATATCTTTGCACAGAAAATCCTAAATGGGGTCGTGAAGGGTTAGACATAAAAGAAAAAAATGACTGACTCATCATTATGGAGTTTACTGAAATATTCATCTCCATTTCATTGTGTAACTAAAAGATATGTCAGGCATTTTATTAGATGATTTGATTATTTTTATTTTGGACTCTACTATTAATATATATATATATATATATATATATATATATATATATATACACACACACACACACACACATATATTTACTCATTCCATCCCTAATCATTATATAGGCATGCATAGATCCCATAGGTATGAAATGAACAGATATGTATATGTAATACATAAATACATCATGTATCGTATAATACATAAATATGAAGATTATCATTTCAGATATGTATTATATGTACATATGTATCATATATTCTATAATAGTTGTTTATATTATTATATAATACACAGATATGAAATAGCATTCAAATGTATATTCTTGCCAATTCAAAATTCATCATTCAAATGTAATTTTTCCCAAAGTCAGTTTAATGAACTGTATCATTTTCGTTGAAATGCAAATAGAAATTTGTTTTCTTGAGGAAAAATATAGTATGGTTCGTCTTCTTAACAACAAAGAAAATGTGTTCACGGACATTTGGGGGATACAATTTCTTCAATACTCTTCTGAACAAGTCCAAGGAGATTTGAAGCAGACATTCCGTATTGCCTTATTCCTAAGGGTCAAATCTGCGATTATCTTCACTAAAGTTTGTTTCCATCCCAGCTGAATTAATATGCATTTTATTTAACTAATCTTGAAACAACAGGAATAAAGTTTATTCATGTCTTTTATACCTCAGAGAACAAAATAAATACTACAAATCTTTGGAGAGAAAGGATATACAAGAGGGCTTGAGGTGAATATTTCAAAGCAAATATTCTTTAAATGATGTGCAAATTACTTTCACATAAGCATGATTTATAAAAAGGGGATTAGTCCACTGAAACAAGAACTGAGCTTAAACTCCTGAGTTTCAAAGTCAAAGATGAGATGTGGCTCTAAGGGGCTCACAAGTTAGAAGAGATATTTTTGATCCATTTATTTTTTATCTAACTAATCTCAGTTTTTAAGATGAACTAGCATTGTCAGTCATTTTTAACTACAGGCTGTGACTCATTTCTATTTTGATGATTTCTCTAGAAATCAGATAAACACAGAAAAACTGATGTAGAGTGAAGTGAAAAAGCCAGAACACACACACACACACACACACACACACACACACACACACACACACGCACAATGGCTACTACAACACAAGGGAAAACTAAAATAAGTTCAAATGTAGAGTAATTTTAATGACTAATTTGAAAGAAAGCAAGTGTTTATTAAGTACCTAGAACAGTTCAGGAACATTGATAAGTACTTTATAAATATTATTTCACTACAATCTTGGAGGATAAGTGCTGTGATCCTCATTTTATATATGAGGAAACTGAGGCAGACAGACGTTAAATGACTTGCCCAGGGTCACACAACTAGTAAGTGCTTGATGCTATATTTGATCTCAAGTTTTCCTGATTCTAGAACTGCCTAGCTGCTTTTAAGATGAACCTAAAGGGAACTTCCCTTCTTTCTAGACAAATGTGGGGGCTGTGGGTGCAGAATGTCACATACACTATCAGATGTGGTCTCTGTTGCTTTTGATTAAGTGTCTTTTTTGGTGGGGAGTGATAGGAAATGGCTTGGTTATGAGGTGTGAGGCTAAATCCAGAAATAATTGTGAGTAAAAAAAAGGCATCAAAATTTTATTTAAAATAATACCTTAAAAGTATATATAACAATGATTAAGAATCAATACAATTATCTATATGTTAACAATAAGATCTCTACTTACCTAACAAAAGAGTGCTAACTATGTGAAATAATTAAATTAGTCAAGCTGAGACTGATAACTGGTAAAGACTCTGTGTCAAGGAGCATACTATCAGGTCACATCTATAATAACACTTCTTATTACAAAATAATATTCCAACATATTTTTCAAGTAATGGGTAAAAACTACTGAAAAGAGCTATGAAAATGATTACTTTTATGTAATTGTAAAGATGAATAAGTGAGCTCACTTCTTATGGTTCTATAATGACCTGCTGCTCTAGAAGGTAAAGGAAAATTTAATGATCCTATTCACACATGATTAATATCCAACTTTTCTTGACTAAAAATCTGGACTTGGTTCAATGAAAATGAGTTAAGTGAACTTTCCCTAGGTTTTCTGCCAGATTCTTTAAGGAAGCTGGTTATGCCTAATTTAAAAATAAGCCACAGAACCCCAATAACAAATACGTGCAAAGACTAGGGAAAAAAAGGATTAATCACCATTATGTAAGTTGTCCTGATGAACCAGGGTTAACTAAATGAAGCAAAATTAGTCAGTACCAAGAAGTTTAAGAAGACCCCCATTTATATCTAACAATTTTTTTTAGAATAATCTTGTTTGCCAAATTGGAGAACAATATCACCACTGAGAATAGAATTATTTGTGTTTTCCCAAGGATCATTTCCTACAGGAGATAAAGGTGACAGTGAGAAAGAGAGAGAGAATAAGATGTACTTTATCTTAGAACTAGTAAATACCAGTTCTTTTCAATCAGTGATAATCCAGTGATGTCTTTTGAAAATGGTTTGGAAGAAAGAATGCATGTCCTTTTCCCTCTTCTCTAATGACATAAGTTGATGGTCTAGTTTTGTCTTATTTTCATTTTTAGTCAATGATTTTGAAAGAAGAGCAGGTTGGCCTGCAATGACACTTTTGGCAATCATTTAAGATAGATTTTTTTTTATTATATTAGTAAATAGCTAAGTCATTTCTAACTCAGAATGACATTTGCATTCTATACTTGTAGAAAACTAATTAAAGGACCAAAGTATAGCCAAAAAAAGTAATTAAATATTGTTGCATGCTGAATGGGAAAATGTCAATATGAAGATTATAGGTGAGGTAGACTTTGCATAACACCTAAGAGTTTAACCTTCCTTCCTTCCTTTCATTATTCCTTCCTTCCTCCCATTCTACCTTCCTTCCTCTCTCCCTCCCTCCCTCCCTCCTTTCCTTCCTTCCTTCCTTCCTTCCTTCCTTCCTTCCTTCCTTCCTTCCTTCCTTTCTTCTTTCCCTTCCCTTCCCTTGTGTGTAGTAAGAGTTATAGAGACAATTCAAATCATTGGTTCATCCTGACTTAGTATGTAACTTAGTTGGAAGAGACAGAAAAAGTTATAAAAATATACAGTTAGCCTCCAAATGCACATACTATCATAGCCTGATGAATAAAGTCAATATAACTATATAGGTTAGAGTGGTGTTAAAGAGAGGCAGCGTAGCAGCTACTTACAAAATAGAATTTGAAGAAATGACCCTAAAATTCCCTCTCTCCTCACTTTAAATTATCTCCCTGTCTTCTTTTTGCAAGCCTGAAACATAAAGAGATAACCTATCAACTATTTTACCAGATTCATTTTAGTCACTTAAGCAACCCAGTGGGAATGGAGAAAGGGATTCGGGGATCATAAGGAGATGGAGGGAATCAGCAACATGGGATGTTATCCAAAAGGGCTGGAATACAAAGGGAGGTCCCTCAAAGACCTTGTGAAGAAAGGGGTGATGTGGGTACTGTAGGTATCTCTGGCTAAGACAGTGATTTAGAATCAGGAAGAGAAAGATAAATTTTGTTTAGTTCATAATTTGACTTAGGGCAAACTTTGCCACAGTTAATTTAAAGAGTTTATGTCAAAGGTTATAACAAGTTATCTCAAGTTAATCTACTCTTACCTGTACAATGGCTTCTTAACTCGTGGTACGTAGACATGGTATTTAAAATAATTGATAAATCTATTTCAATATAGTTTCCTTTATAATCCTATTTTATATTATGTATTTTATTTTGTATGTTTATAAACATTATTCTTAGAATAATGTTTTTCATTAGACTGCCAAGGGGTACATCTTACACACACACACATACACATATAGACACACACACACAGATTAAGAATTCCTGTTCTAGTCAGATTTCTCATCATCATTCTAATCTTTTCAGTCAGGAGTATTACTGTAACATTTCAACATCTAGGCTTTTGAGATGCTAGGATGGCTTTTTGGTGTGTCTTATTCTCTATCTGTTCTTCTATTGGCTGCCATAACACATTGCTTCTTTTATTTCTACTGCTCCTAATAGTGACCTTTGCCTTCTTAATTCATTTTCTATTTTTTATCCATTACCTTCCTGAGGTAATTCAATTCATGTGTTATATTTTATTTATGTGCTTATGTAGCATTGCGTGCAGTGTTTAGAAGATGAAAGGAAATCAAAGAAATTGATTTATTTTAATGATAACACCTAGAATTCATATACCAGATTTATTCCCCTAAACTCAAAATGCACCAGCTATAAATCTCTTAAGATTCCCTGTGAGGCAGAAAAGAGGAAAGTATTATCCCTATTTTATAGATGAAAAAAATAAAGTATACTAATGAGCTAGGGAACAGAAATCACATATCCTGACTTTCAGGTGTATATTGACTTCTTTGTGAAGTAAAAATTACACTACATAGATTTTGCATGCAATCGGCTTTAATATGTGATAAAAATTGTGATCAGTGACCACTGCTTCTTCCCAATTTTCTTAGGAAGAAAAACTACTTTATGTAATGGAGGTGATAGATTTTGACCTTCAGAAATACATTCACAGATCCAGCACTAGAGAGTTATGTGGATGTGTGGACACCACTCCTACAAGGCTGATTTTATTGAATCTCAGGCCCTGGATGATCTCATGGGCATGATTCTTTTTCAGAGAGTTATACAACCCCTCACACTATTAAGAAACAAAAAAGGTACATACCCTCTCTCTGGGAAGGGCTCAGGAAGTGCCAACAGTGATGACAAAAAATGGAGGGAGATGTATGGTTATGATCCCAAATCCCAGTTACCATGCTTGATTTTATAGCTGGGGACCCTATGGCATCAGGAGAAAATTAAGTTTCTGTGTTGTATGTGCAGGGGGAGGTTTTGGACTCTGGGGCTACAGAGTATATAATAGCAATATGTTGAACCAGGTGGACTGTCGGTCTAATCCTTAATGTAAAGTCAGAAAAAAATAGTTTTGACAAAATAGTTACTAATGATAGGCAAAGGGTCTATGATTTCACCATAATAGCAAACCTCTAGGTGAAAAAAAAACTTCTATCAATGTGGGTCAGCATCTTACAAGCAACTTTCAGTGTTAGAACAGGTGTTCTTAATTTGGAGTCCATGGATAGATGTGAAGTTAGATGGAAAAAAATCCTCACACAATTTAATATTTATTTTAATATAATTTACCTCTCTTCTCCTCCTTTGTTGTTGATTTTTATTTTGTACATTTAAAAACATTCTGAAAAGGCATCACAAGATGGCTGAGAGTTCAGTGACATAAAATGATTAAGAGCTTCTATTTTAGGGGGGTGCCTTGAACAAGGAGAGATTAAGTGATTTAGCCCAGGTCATGCAGCCATTATGTAATAGAGACACACTTGAACCCAGGTCTTTGCTTCAAGGTGGACTTTCTTCACTCTACCTCCCTCCCTCAAAGTTTTACTTAAATAGAAGCAGCCATAGAATCAAATATTTAAAGTTGAGGAACCTTTGAGTCTATATAGTCTAATTCACTTATATTATACTTAAGGAAACTGAAATTAGAGAATTTAAGTAACTTGCCAAAGATCACACTGAGAGAAAAGGATGGGGAGCATCTGAATCAACGTTCTCTGATTCCAAGTCAAATATTTTTTTTCTTTTGCTTTCCTTTTCTACTACTGGAAAATTACATTGAACTAACCAATATATCTCTCCTAAGATGCAATGAACATTTGCTTTAGGATCTGGGACACCTGGTGTTTCCAGGAAAGGGATCTTCATGTTAGTGTATTAGAAATGAAAGCAATCACGCTCTTCCTAAAGACTATCAGAGAGACCCTGACCAAAAAAAAAATTGGACAAATAGGTTTCCAATGATGGCACAAATATTCAGGGGGCAACGTTGGCCTTCACTTCACTTTTGCCTCAAGGACACTGAGACTTGAACTCATCACTGATTCCCTGAACAGAGTCTCATATATAGCAAAAATAAATAATGGAATACTCAGTGCCCTAAATTATCTAGTGCTAGAGCTATCTGAACCAGAGTATGGTATGACAGATGGGAAATATTTCTCAAAATTGAAAGATCCAATAAAAAGACCTCTGCTTTTAGATACCTAAAGGGACTCCTTATTGTGTTTGAGGTGGACCTACAAGGAAATAATTATCTGGAACAAAATTTAGCATTTAATTATATTAAGGACTTCAAAATGTTCCTTTGTGTTCAATTGGCTATGCTTTCCAGGGATTTACCCCCCCACTTAATATTGTGGCCACTCACTTCCCTCTAGCACCATTTGCTGTTGTGACACTTACCTATATCCTTGACTGGAAGGTAGGTTATTTGTTTCTCTTGGCCATTTAAACTTGTTTCATGCTTTAAAGTCTATGGATCCCCTTCCCATCTTCTTCTTAAGATGGGCAGGATTTTTCATCCTTCAGAGAATGTCAAAGGTTAGAGACCAAAGTCCCCAACTCAGAATCCTGGCTACTGAATCATGCCCCCTCAAATATCTTTTTACTTTTCAAGAGTTGACATCTTTGTCTTTTTTTTCTACCTTGTTCCACTTCCCCAGGCTCTGATGTAATAGATTAAACCATAGTCCTGGATAGATAAAGATGTAGTCTCTCCTTAGCTGATCAAGAGTCAAGCCCAGGTCAGTCGCAGTTGATACTGAAGTCTGAACTATATTCACTCAACTGGCACTATAGACACAGCATGAAATTTCAGAGATCTTGAGAGCAGGGGATTCTTAGCTCATTAGCTATGGGGCCTTGTCTGATAAAGGAGTAATATACTTAGTTATTGGAAAATTATAATAAAATACAACTTATTCTCATAAAAATGTTTTTCCCCTAGGATTGATACTCAGGGTAAATATATGTAGGGGTAGGGGTATGAGAGGAGAAGGTAACAAGTAAACAAAACCAGTAAAACAGTAAAAATAAACCATTAGATAGAAAGCAAAACCACTCAACTCTTATTTTGCTTTTGTTTTCTATGCCAGTGAGAATGATTATCAAGATTCTCATGTTGGTGAAATAGAATAGGAATGGGAAACAGATTATCCATTTGTAATTTCAGTCACAAAGATACCACCAAGGTGAACAAATCCCTTCTATCAATATAGGCAGGCACCTTCTCTTGAACTTACTTAGTCTTAAAGTTGCCTAAGCAACCAAAATTTCAGGTAATATGCCAAGGTCGCTCAGATTCTGTATACTTTATTTATAAATCAACATGCAATAGTATTATAAGTAAAATATGATTCAGTGAATAAAGAACATGGGCCCAGGTAGGGGAAGAAGGTTAAATAATATTTAGATTGTGTAAATTACAATTTAGATTGTAATACTAGGGAAATTCATAATGATAAAAATTATTGCTAGATACATATAAATGACAATATAGATACTATATATTTCCAACTATTAGATATAGCCAAGGAAGCATTAGGAAATACATCATTATGCCAAGTGCTTATATCAAGAAGAAAAAAAGACAAAAAAAAATGAATTTAGTCTACTCCTAAAAAGAAAAAAAACTTAGAAAAAAACCAAAACTAATGAAAACAGAAAATGTTGAAAGAGAAATAAACAAGATTAGAGCAGAAATCAATATAAATGAAAATTAGAAAACAATGGAAATGATAAACCCAGGAGGTGTTTTGGAATAGGCTCACAAAATTGATATGCCATTAGTAAGTTTAATCAAAAACAGAAAAGAGAATTAGCAGATCATCAAAATTAGAAACAAGCAAGAAGAGATCACAAAGAAGGTAAAAGAGATAAAGAAAATAATCAGAGTTTTTATATATTATTTTATCCTAATAAAACTGAGAATGCAAAATAAATGGATGATTTTCTGCAGAAATAGAACAAATCAAAACTAACAAAACAAAGAATGGATAAGTGATCCATAGCAGGGAGATCAATTAAACAAGCCCTATAATTCATTCTTCCAAAGTAACTAGTTTTCCTTGTTCATTGTTAATGTATTTGATTCTACCCTGCTAAATACTATATAAGATTACGTGTAAGATTTCATATAAGATTATTATATAATATTTTATTCCCTGTTTTTTCTTTAAATATTCACTTTTCACACCAGTTAATAAGTTTATAATGACATTTTTGAAAATTCACAATAGAAAAATCTAATTTATTGTCCTCTATTTTAGTAAGATATTTGAAATCTTTCAGTGTATCCTTGTCAAAGATATGGGCTAGGTAGCATCATCATGTTTTGTGGACCCAAGTAATTGGAAAATGTTTAACAAAATTAATTTAAATACATATAACATAGATAATGTTTATTTGTGGTTTTCTGAGTTAATATGCAGCAGTTTGACGGTAAAATTAATTGGATTCAGAAATGGTGGAATGACTGAATCCAAAGAATAGTTAGTACCTAGTTGATATCACTTTGGCAGGAAAGCTTGAATGAAATATCCCATGAATCTTCCCTTGCCATTATGACATTTAACCCATTTTTTTCAACAACATAGCAGAAGGCCATTTAGAGGCACTTTGGTGTAAAGGACAGAAAACATTGATCTGAATCTGAAAGAACTGATTTCAAGTACAACCTCTGAGCATTCCTGGTTCTTTGAATCTGGGCAAGTCATTTAGCTTCTTATTGTCCTCCAGGCAACTCTTTAAAACTGTATATTTCAAAGGAATTAGAGATATGTATGGGTAGAGAGAGTTTCCTCACTGGGATGTTCCCTCTACCATAGAAATCAAAGATTATCCAATTTACAGATGACATGGAGTTGGAAGGAATAACTGGCAACTGAATGAATGAATCAGATTCCAAAAAGATGCTGACAGGCTAGAATGATGGGCCTGATATACATAACGTGAAATTTTAAAGGAGCCATATAAAGTCCTATACTTGATTTGAAAGTAAGCAACTACACAAATTCAGTATCTGCAAAACATGTCTAGACTCCTGTTCACATGGGAAAGTTATGGTGTTTTAAATGAACTCCAAGAACATTAGGAAGCTAACAGTGGCATGGTAGAGGGAAAAAGTTCATGTGACTTTAAACTACCTTAAGAAAGGGAAGGTGTCAAAAATATTGGCAAGATGGGGTACCCCTACTGAAGAGAGCCCAGCACGAGAGGACTATGTAGTCCAAGCTATTGAAAGATTGAAGAAACAAGGAATATTTAGCCTGGGGTACTGAGGTGTGGGAGATATGTGACAGGTATCCTCAAATATTTTAGGGTTCATTGAACATCAGTGTTAGAGTTATTCTCTTTGTCCCAGAGAATAGAATGAAAAGAAATGAGGAAAAGTTGCAGAAAGACAGATTTTGCATCAACAGGGTAAAAAAAAAAACAGCCCAAAACTTTCTGATAATTAAAGCTGTACAAAAATGAAATAGGCTGCCTTGGGTGGTATTTAGTTCTTTTTAGTCAATGCCTCTACTTGGCATACATACTATAGAAAGAATTCATTGTTCAGGATGAGCTCTGAGGTCCCTTTTGCCTCTGAGATCTTATAATTTGGGACTAAAATTCATTGAAGATTGTTTTGTATGAAAATAAATGTGATGGACCAAGTAAACAATATGATAAAAGTAAGGAAAAATAGGAAATGAAGATTTTTAGAAAATATGACTTTGTTAAACTAAGAGGTACATATTTTGGAAATAAAACATACCAGTTTGACACTCTAATGACAAGGAAATTTTCCTAATTTTTTTAAATTGCCATATTCAATATAAAGTCAAATAAAAATATAGAAAAAGTTTATAGAGATTTTATTTAAGCCATGCTCATAAGAGAGCTGTGTGAATATGGCTTTAAACACAGGTATGCCTCAATTAGTACAATAGGATCTTCGTGTGATTTCTCTTATAAAGTACATAATTGCCATCTAGTTTATCCTTTGTGTAAAATAAGATTTTTATATGTATGCTAACAATGCTTATAGAGAATTATACCAGATTTTTCTTTTTAAAAAAATTCAGCCTACATAAATGTTAATGTTCTGAAATATTTATATAAATATATTAATATGTATACACATATATACATACATATATGTATCCACACATATATACATAACGTGCATACATGTATGTAAGTGTTAGGAACAATTTCCTTACTTCTTTTCTCCTCTCCAACAAAATGCCTTTGCCAAAGTCACCATTCTTGAAATCTGAGTCAGACCGCTTCTGTTCTTTTAGCATAAGTGCAACTAGGTTGTGAAATAATTTGGCACACCCCAAAGCATTAGAATTCATGAAATATAATTATGTACATTATTAAGGAAAGAAAACTATAGAATGTCAATACTCATTATTTCTCAAATTTGTAAATATTTGGTTTTCAAGTCTGTCTGGGTCTGAATAGTCAAGAACTGTATTGGTTGATATCCATTTGAATGTTCCAAATGCGTCTTTGCATACAAGATGTATTTTCAGCCATGTATTCATGTTATGTATCTACCATGCCTTGATTCTCAAGTATGCATTTAATGAAAATGATATAAGGAGTGGCAACATTTAACATGGAGGAGGATAGAATTAACTTTAAAATGTTTTGTTGTGATAGTTTCAACTGCTTGATTGACCATCTTTGCTATTTTAATCCTAACCAAAGATTCAGCAAAACACTCAAATATTTCAATAACTTCTCTTTGTTTACCAGGTAAGAGTTTGTCTTTTTCTTCTAGACTACATATTATAGATTTTTTTTTGCAATTTTAATATTGTCTTTGTTTTCTTGGCAGATGGCTTATTTATCTTATTTTCATGCTTTGGCAAGATTGTGCTGTTTTCTACAAACTTCTTAATAAAAAGAATGTTAAAAAAAACAAATTATGTATTTATATGAGTCTCCAGAACAGGCTTCACAATATGTGTTTAAAACAATTGTCTAATTACATATTTATCCAAGAAACTGGTATGACTCGTTCTTTTTGGATAAATAGTGCACATCTTACACATTTTCTTAATTACATATTTACCAGTAAGGTCAGAATGGTCACCAGTTAAAAATATATCTTCATGTAAAAACAGAAAAATAACAAATTAATAGCAATTTCCCTTAAAGGATTCTTAATTTAACTTATATTCAGAAATTTTGACCTTGATTTAAAAGATGTTAAAAAATCTTACTTAATTACAATAGCAGGCAGAGTTCAAGTCAAGTCAATAAACATTTATTAAGTGCCTACTATTTGCCACTTTACTAAGAGATTCTTGACTAGCTGCTCCCATATATAAAAGGCTACCCCAGACTTCTTCACTTTCCTATGTTGTATAGACCTCAGCTTCTTTCACCTCCTTTTCTGGTCTTGTGAATATAGACAACATCCAGGATGCTAATCCCTCCCCGGTGTTAAGCAGGTGCGGACTTCATATCCTCTCTGCACCACTAGAATTGTAAGGCTATTAATCTATTTTGAATGGCCTGGTAGAGAGCAGGGAAACTCTTCTACTGATAGAGTTATATAGGACTCAAAAGGAGCTTTCTCATGGAAAAATGTTATAAATTGTGTTTCTGGGGTAGTAATATCAGTACAGTAGTTCAGCTACTTGATGGTTTAAATGAATTTTTTGTGGGTTATCCTGGGACCCTAATCAAATAATCTCGGAATTCCAAGCCAGTGACTTATGAATGAACTTTTGAAACACAATCTAGTTCTAAACTGGGGACTCCCTATATTTGTAAACCTTTGGATTAGTACTGGAAAAGCCTACCGTTGGCAGTTAACCTATTTCTATTCATCCTGGCTATGCAAAGCATGCAGACAAGTTAAAAACATACCCAAAACATTCTAATGGTCTACGACTATTTCCATCACCTACATTTTAAAAATCATCCCCATTTGTACTGATCATTTCTATCCCTTTCACCTATTATGATCCATTCCACTAGACATATTGGGTCTTTTTGTCCAGATCCAAGAATACTATGTTTTCACAGAGCAAAACTTCTATGACAATTTAACCAAAAATAATAGAAAGAGAACATATTTTCTATTTATTCATCTTCCTGATTTCATTTAGTCCTCAAGAATGTTTATTTCCTTGGGTGCTTAGAGGTAATATAAATGATATTATGAAAAGATGATATTACACCCAATGTGGAAAAAAAAATCTAAAATGAAAAAGTTTTTGATTAAAACTGAACACTAGTCTGGGAAAATGTAGTAATTTGTTAACTAAAAATAATCTTTCCACAACATTGCATACTTTTACTCAGTGTCCTTTCTCGTACATAATAATCCTTCATTTGTGAAATCCCAAGGAGATGCTTCACTTGTAGCTCATGAACTTGCGAAAAAGAATGAGATGATTGAATAATTTCATCTGAAATAGATCTGAGTATTCAAAAATATATTCTATGTCATTTTTTGGAAGTAGGTGGGGAAACAGAGGCTTACAGAATTATGAAATTTAGGTGAGTTTTTTGTCTTTCAGATGGATGATGGTGAAAATTGAACTCAGTCTAATTTTTAAGAGAGATGCTTGCTATATCTTCTACACCTTCTTATAGCATTTTCTACAAAAATGTTAAAAGATTGCATAAGAGTAATTCATAATTATAGAGATTCTTGCCCATGCAGTGTTTCTTGCTAAAGAGATAATCAAGAACAGAAAGTTATTGAAGGAAGAAACATGCCATTCACAATTTCATCTTCTAAAGTACCTTGCACATAATAGTTATGCCAAAAATATCAATTGAATTAAAGGAATACATAGATTAAAAGTAAGCACTAAAGAAATGCTGAACAACCTAATAATCTATTATCCATTTAAAACTGTTATTAAGCACTTGCTAGGTACAGGTTACTATTCTAAGCACTGCAGGGGAAATAAAGAATAAAATATAGTCCTGAATTCAAGTTTACAGTGTATTAGAAGATAAGGAATACACACAGATAAATGTTATAACAGTTTAAAGTATTATGAGAATAAGTCAAGGAAAATTATTTCCAAAATGGGGAAAGAATTGAAGAAAATGCAATTAAGGATGTGAAATTTGATCTGGATTTGGATGATGGTCAGGATATTAAAATGTCAAGTAAAGATTGTAACTGCCTGTCTTGTTTTCAAAAGACATGAGTGCCCTGTGACTCATTTTTCATATTATCTGATATGACTCTTTCTGAGAATGTTTAGGTAGCTTTTTCATCTGGATTATGATAAGGTAAAGAAATGACCGCCAATACTCAGATGACTCTACTTATATCTATTTCCATTTTCAAATAAAATTTCCATTTTTAAATTCCCCTGTTTCTTTTAATGACATCATGATTCATTCAGTCATTCATGTCTGAAGTAGCAGCACTAACTCTTAGAATTTTAGAGTTGAGTACCGACCCTGAAGTCAAGAAAACCTAAGTTCAAATTCGACCTCAGACACTTGATACTTACTAGCTAAGTGACTGTGGGCAAATAACTTAACCCTCATTGCCTCACAAAAAAAGAAGGAATTTGAGTTGAAAGGGACCTCAGTGACTATCTAGTTCAACCCATAATTGAAAGAGAATCCCTTCTATTTCCCATAAGTGGTACTAAACCTTTACTGAAAGCTCTCCAATTAGAGGGAACCCCCACTACTCCCTGATGTAGAAAATTTCACTTTTAGTAGGACTAATTGTTAGAAAATTTTCTCTATACAAAGTCTGAATTTGCCTCTTTGCATCTTCTTTCGATTGTTTCTAGCTCTGGCCTTTGGGGCTCAACATATACAACCATCTATGTATCAATTCTTCAAATACTTGATAAATGCTATATCTCCACTAAATCTTCTCTTCTCCAGCTAAATACCCTAAGTGCGTTCAACAGATTCTCATGTGGGATGAATCTGAGTCACTTTCCTATCCTGGCTGACTACCTCTCAATACTCTTCTCCAAATGGGCAGAAGCCCAGTGAACTCTTCATTTCCCATCAACTGCATTCTCTGGGTTCCACTCCACCATCTTCATCTCATCCCTCCTTCCCTTCTCCTTTCAGAGAAGAAGCACATCACTAGGAAACTCATTATTATGAAGATTGCTTCAGCTTTGATTCTTATATCTCATCAGAAGCTCACTAGCCTCTGTCCCTCTGATTGGAGGCCTGGAGGGTAGAGCAAAAGACTCCCCCTAAAGCCTCCGTGTAAAGAGGGCTTGGAAACTCATTGAGCTCATTTCATTTCCCAACAGATCGACCTGTGGATTCCATTCTGCCATCATGCCTCTCCCCACACTCCTCCCTACTTCCCCTTTATAGCTTCCTTTTTGGTGTTATCTTCCTTCATTTGATTATAAGCTCCATCAGGGCAGAAACTAATTTTAGTTTTCTTACTTGTAACTCCAGAGCTTAACATAGAACCAAGCACATAAAAGATGCTCAATAAATGTTTACTGCATTGTTATGGTTTATATGGCACCTAGAACTAAAAAATATGATCAATGTTTTCTTACTGTATCAATAGCAGGAGACTATTATTTCCTTAGTGTTGATTTTTCTCAAGACAGCCTAAGATTTCATTAGCTTTCCTAACTACCAAATCACCTTGGTAATTCATACCAAGTTTGCATTCCTCTAAATCACCTGGTTTTCCCGCAGATAAATTGCTGGCTAGTCATACTTCCAATTACTGGTATGTCTGAATGTGATTTTTTTTAAAATGAAGTGTAAGATTTCATACTTACTCCTATTTTAAGTCATCTCATTCAATGGACTCCCAATCTCTTACAGACAGTTTATCCTGATTCAACCAACATATCTCCTGTATTGCTCCATTTTGGCTGATATCCTATTATTTGGAGGCCTTTAGAATATTGGTAGGTTCCTAATTTTTTGTCCCATTGACTACTGCACTCTCTGACTCATTCTATACAATTCAGATTATTCTTTCCAGAGAACTGCTTTAGTCTCATCCCTCTCCTTGCTGAAAAGTCTACATTGGCTTCCTGTTGCCTAAAGAACAAAGTCTTTAGCCTCATTTCTAGGCATTCCACACCTGGGCTCTAATCTACTTTGCCAGGCTTGTCTTTCTTTAGTTATCTTTGTAAACCCATCTATTCTCTAGTCAAATTAGATCACTCATTTTCACTTAGATATTTCCCATGCCTTCCATGACTTTGACTACGTTTTTCCCTATACATAAAATCTCCATTTCCTACCCATCCTTCAAGAATCAGTACCAATGCCACCTCCTTGCCCTGATTCTTCTAACCTGAAGAGATCTATCTTCTTAACATTCTGTATACCTCTCATGAACTTATATTGAATTTCTTCAGTTAAGATCCCTAAAAGCAAGCTTTTTGATTTTATAGATATATCTTTGATTTATACATACATGTTCAGTGCAGTCTTATGCAAAATATAGGCACAATACATGATTATTATTCTTTTTTAATGATAGAATTATTTTGAATTGAGCTGAGCACAGTATTCCTCTCATGTGTCCTTCTTGCTTTTTTCCCCACACATTTTAGTTTATGCCCTATTTTTGTTCTGTGTATGTCAGAGCACACATGGAGTGAGGTGAGCTAATATACTGTTTTAGTCCTGAAAGTATGAAAACAATGATAGATTAATTTCTTTTCCCTGTAGATGCAAATATCTCTTTCCACTCATTCTCCAGGGAACTACTCCTGAGAGATGCTCTTCTGTTTTCCCCAAGTGACTTGACCTTCACTCTTTATTTCCTGACTTTTTTTCTGTCAGACTCAAGTGCTATCTTCAAATCTCTGGTTTGTACTTAATAATATTGGCAGGTTAACAGTATTAAGAAAAAACATACAAGAGAGTTTAAATTTTTAGCTTTCTGAATCCAGCCATTGAGTCTACATATTTTCCCATGCTTTCCAAACTGGACAATGAAATGACCACCTGTTAACTGCTAACAATGTTCTCATGCCTTTTTAAAAGTAATTTTGGCTTTATCTCTCCATAATCCTGGCGACAATACTTGTGTGAACATAGAGGGCATGGGAAGCCAAAGACAGCAAACTGACAATAAAGTTTGTGCTTAGACTACTAATAAGGACGTGAATAGTCTGATTCTCTAATTCCACATAATTATTTAATCTCAAGGAGATGAAATCAATCCAAATGGATGTTTTAAGAAACCTAAACTAGGGTAGTTAAATATAGTCCTAAGTTCAGAAAGATTTCACACAGCATGCATAACACTCTTAAAATATTTTATAGATCATCAAATATGAAACATGCCAATCACCATTTCAAAAAGTATAGTCCAATTTGATATCATATGGGTGGATCACTTTTTATACTCCCAAATGAAAATGAATATATAAAAATGGAATGAATACTATCCAAAGTAATAAATTAATATTAACCATATTGACTTACCAGCAGATAATTCTTGGCATTAAAAATGCTTAAAACAGTAAGACCACCCAAGAAATAAGAAACAACTAGCTCCCAAAAATAGTTTGCTTTAAAGATAAATGGTAAATATTTTTAAAATAAAAGATGGGCCAGGAAAGAGAATTTTAGTTTTAATTCCATTTCTGGTAATCTGTTAAAGTGTTCTATGGGACTCCATAGATAGAGTTTCATGATTTGTAAACTACTGCTAAGGCTAATACCCAACAAGTTTGTGACAAACAGTTGCTTTGGCATTTTGCAACTTCTGTATATTTAATGTGTCAGGTGACAAATATACAGTCTCAGGGTCATGTATGGCCCATGACACTCCTGAGTACAGTCTGAACCAGATTAAAATAATCAGGAAACACTATACAAAATAAATAAAAGTAAAATAAAACACAGATAACATATACATGTTAAAACTAAGTTAATATGCAGCCCACAATGATCTTTACGCACAAAATACTGGTACTATTTTTATTTCAGTGTGACATCAATGGACTGCAAGGCAAGCTGGGTTCATGGAGACAGATATAGTCAGTGAACATTCCGGTGCTTCATCTTACCATGGAATTGACCCTGAATTCTTAGTTATGCTCTCAGAGTATAAGCATGTCTTTGGTAATACCAAGGTGGAAAGACTTTTAAAGTCATTTAATAAGCCTCAGTCTGCCTGAATGTAGGGAATTTTCATTGCAGTAAGTTAGTGACCAAGTGATGAGACTTTTAGTTATGACAATTCATAAAATGTAATTTTGAAATAGTTAAATAAACATATGGATCAAAGAATACAGATGAGATTCTCAAAGGGTTTTTTCCTATCTCCTTGTCTTCGGTGAGGGTTGATTCTGAGCTCATCAGAGATAATTGTCTCTCTTTTCTACTAAAAATTTAATAATTCACTAAATTCATATCATTGTTTAATAATCCTGCTGCTTAAACTAAAGAATTTCAGGTTGGTTATTATTAAACACATATACACACTCATACATATTTTGGTTATTTTTAATTACACACACACACATTTCCCATGCCTTTCAAACTAGACAATGAGACAACTACCTCTTAATTTCTAACAATGGTCTCATGCCCTTTCAAAAGTAATTTTGTTTTTATTGCCCCAATGTATACATACATATGTGTCTTTGTGCGTTCAAGACAGATTTCAAAAACATTTTGCAAAATTTTTATGCCTTGGGTAAAGTGCCTGGATCAAAGTTGCATTGATCCAGAATACACTTACTTTCCTCTCTTCTCCCACCTCTCTCTTCTATCCTCTTGTGCACATAGTCTCTGTCTCTCTCTTTCTCTCTTTCTCTGCATATATATATATATATATATATATATACACACACATGTTTATGTGCAGATTACACATGTATATTTAGTGTATTTTGTTACGTGAATATACACTCATATACATGCATACATGTAAATACAGGTGTATATAAATACATATATTCTGAGTACATGCATATGTATGCAATATAAATATATATTATACATATACATGTTTATATTTAGTATTGAAATACCATTTAGAGCAAGAAGTCTAAATGCTGTGTGTTGGTTATGGGATCTTCAGAATGAATCAGATAAACAAAGGTGAGATAAGTAAACAATATCAACTATGTACTTCACTTGTTTATTAAGAGAGATAGGGGGTGCTCACTGATTAGTTGAAAATACATTTCTGTAAAATAATGATAATTTGAAGATGCCTCCTAGATTATAAACCTGGGTGGCCAAAAGAATGGTTATGTTCCTGATAGAAATAGAGAAGTAACTGGGAGGGTTGTCTTTAACGGAAGAGATAAGGAAATTGATCCTGTAAGGAAATTGGATCTGATCAGGACTGTGACAGAAATGAGGACAGAGGAGAGAAGACAATGAGATGTATTGAGCCAACAGTGTATACCAGGATCCCTGAAATATGGGCTATTTTTTTTTTTGCTGCTAAAAGGCAAGGAAGCTATCTCCTAAATCTGATTGATCCAGAGGAGTAAAGCTAGAGCCCAAGGATTCCTTCCATAGAGAAATCCATTTGGTCAGCAGTATAGGATATGTTGAATTGCATGGCAGTGGGACATTTGCCGGATCTAAGGGTCTCTCATTTTTCTTCCTTCCCTCCTGCCTTCCTTCCTTCCTTTTTTCCTTCCTTCTTTCTGTCCTTCCTTCCCTCCCTCCTTTCTTTCTTTCTTTCTTTTTTCTTTCTTTCTTTTTCTTTCTTTCTTTCTCTCTCTCTTTCTCTCTCTTTCTTTCTCTCTATCTCTTTCTCCTTCCCTCCCTCCGTTCCTTCCTTCCTTCCTTCCTTCCTTCCTTCCTTCCTTCCTTCCTTCCTTCCTTCCTTTTCTCCTTTCCTTCTTTCTATGTATCTGCTTTGTAGCCACTCAGTAAAATATAAGCTCTTTGCAGGCAAGGAGTGTCTTATTTTTCTCTTCTTATCTCTGGTGCCTACCATAATCTGGAACACAGAGGTCGCTTGATAAGTGCTTGTTGCATTGAAATGAATGGAAAGAAGAAATAAAAGAGGATACTGGGAAATATCTCTCTTGTGTAGCAAGGAAGCCCGGGAGAGTAGAGAGAATGCATTTCAAATATCTACACATCTTTTGAAATTTACTTTCTCCCAAAAATTGAGATGCTAAATGTTTCCTGTCTTGTTTTAATGATAATCCTATCTTTTAAAATGCAGAGGAAGCACAAAGGGAACTGCTATTATGGATCTTATATTTGACCACTGTAGCTTAACTGGTTGTTAAAGGAGAAAATATCAGAAATTTGAGGGGAAATTATCACACCGTCTTAGAGTTTGTCATAGAGGAAAACCCCTGGTGACATGGAATGAAATACATTCTGCCTTTGTAGAGAATATATTTCAAAAGGTTTAGAGAAACCAAAGGCAGGCTCTCATGATCTAATATTTTACACATCCCAGGCACAAAATAAAGCTCCTAAGAAAAAATAAATTCAGAAGACGTAAAGAAAAATTCTAATGAGAATGATATGAAGGAAGAAAATGTGAATCCAAAGTAAATTCAATGATGAATTTTGAGATAAAGTTAAGATGGAACAAAAAAAGATATAAAGGATGGAAAAAAGAGAAGTAACTCAAGAGAAAAAAGTAAGATAGGCATAAATTCTTAGAACAGGGGAATGATACATACACACATAGAACACAGCATTTGTCAAAGCTTCTCACCCTCTTTTTTGTAGCCAATATGGAGAAATACAGGCTAGAAAATAATATAATTAGGTTGATTCACAACTGGTTAAATGACTGGACCTAAAGAGTAGTCATTTGATGCCAACAAATATGTAGGATCAAAAAAATAGATTCATTGTAAGGTTGATGATCTCTGGCATTTCAACTAATCTGACTTCGATCTTGTCAAATGTGACCCAGGAAATCTGATTTTGGTCTTAATATTTTTATTAATGACTTCAATGAAAGCATACATAGCATGCATCAAAAAATGGCACAAAATTACAAAGGATAACTAAGCTTTTGGAGTCAAGATTCAAAAATATCCATATCTTCTATTTGAAGGCTGTCACATGGAAGAGGGATTAGACTTGTTTTGTTTGCTTCAAAAGTCAGAATTAGGACCAAATGTTTGGAGAGGAAGATTTCAATTCAATATAAAGGGAAAAATGGTTTCTAACAATTATAGCTATCCTCAAATGGCATAGGCTATCTTGGGAGGTAGTAGATTCTTGATCAATACATTATTTTGATCATTTGTCAGTAATATTGAGGGCATCATTAGTGGCCTAAAGGTCGGATCATGTAATCTCTGTATTCCTTCTGAGATTCTGTGAAGGTCCTGTCTCTGTGATAATAGTTAGAAAAGATAATTATTAGTTAACTTGAGATATAGTACCAGTGGATGAACTAATTCAGAGGCCATTTATGAAGTTCCTCTGCAGCCCATAAGACTGAAGTTTGTAGTCTAGGCTCTAATATTAACCTTTCCATATCTCATTGTCCTAACCTCAAATATCAGGAGATTAGAATAGGTGATCTCTATGGTTGCTATAATTATTTCATTCTAAAACAGTCTTTCTTGTTTTACTTTGTCAGATTCTACATTCAACCCATGCAATCTCCCACCCCCACCTCCCTAATTTACTCCTGGTAGCATCACACAGTTCACCAGAAACTCTCAGCAGACTTAGACCTAGAATCTCTGACTAGTGATCTGATAAATTCCATAACATTCTGGCCTTAGACTGCTCACCTCAGACTTTTACACATATATATTTATAAGCATACAAATCAACTTCAGCCCACAGATGGTAGCAGATGATTGACATTTCCCACTTTGAGAACAAGTCACAGACCTGTTCAACGTCGCTATCATTTAGAGAATCAGAGTTTTTCTTTAAGCAGGGATCATGACCTCACAACATATTTTCTCAACTGGCTCTACAAACAAGCCACAAGCAAAACAGAGACAACTGCCCTCCAGTGAGTGAAGGGCTTTTCAAGAAATTGCTAAGAATCTCATGTGCGTAGGACGACTTTGGCCCAAAGTCCTATTTCGATGGATTTGTTTTTCCTAAGCACTGCATTTAGAATTAACTGACGTGGAAAATTTAAAGGAAACACTTACTTAAAGATTTTCTGTGTTCAGGTTTTTGTTCTTTTATTTCTCTGTCAAAATGATCCAACAATTCTGTACTAGAGGATCTCTGGATTTTGAACAACTCCAAATTTCTTGATGTACAGCTTTGATCCTTTGGCTGGATTGAAAACAAAACAAAACAAAATCACTTAGGTCTGATATAGACAACGTTTGTCAATTTCAGCACAGCATTTGTCAGAGCTTCTCATCTTATTTTGTGGGCAATATGGAGAAATAGGCTAAGTATGTCTGACGAAAAAAATAGAATTAATGTAACATTATGTTCTCCGGAATTTCATTTTAAATTAAAAAAGAGAAATTTAAATGGGAAAATGTCTGGGGCAGGAGTCTGAATACAAACTCCATATGTGAATTTATTTTTCAGATGCTATTGTGTTTATCATACGACATCCAGGGTGATAAAGACCTAATTTATTTCAAAGTTTTATCTTGCCCCCACAACCCAAACTGGACAAGATTAAAAGCAAATAAATCTCAGCCAAATTTTTCAAAAATTTTCCCTTTTGATTGCTCTATAAATGTCTATAAAATGCTTTTTACCCACTCTCTCAAGATTTTATAGAAATAAGCATCTTGTCAAGTAATTTTGCTTCAGTGGAAAAATCGATTTATTTCGAAGGAATCACCCTTCTAAACCGAAAGCTAGATCTGGCTAGGTAATTAAAAATAGTTTTCTTGAAATAAGACATGTTTACTTTCAAAAGAACAAAAATTCAGGCTCAATCAGAAAATAATTGTAATCAAATACAAAGGACTATTATTTGCTAGTGCTATTTTGGTAAACTGTTACTGTGAAAATTCATAAAGTGTTTAAATATATTAATATTTCTACTTGAGAATATATATTATAGGCTACATAAACTGAAAATGTAAAAATTCATTAGTTATTAAGCGCTTGTGTGCTTTTTACAACCACCAGTAAACCAATGTCCTTGTTATTCTAGAGAAATGAATTGCACCATTCTTTTTAAAGGGAGGAATAAAATGACATGTAGTCCCTCAATACTTTCTACTGGACCTATTGTTCTCCCTCTGGAATACATAAGCTCAAAATAAATTAATATCTGTCAATCTCCATCAGCTATTTAAATGTATGTGGTATATATCCCTAAGCAAGGAGGTTTAAATGACTGTATTTTAATTAATAAAGGTAACAGCCAAAACAAATACACACCAATCTGTCAATTGCATTTTTGATTGCATGGAACCAATCCAATATGATGAAGTCGATATCTGACTGAAGAAGGAACTCATTTCCTGATACTGTTGTGATCTAGAGGAAAAATTGACAGGTAAGCAAATCAGGTAAGATCGATCTTTTACATTTTAAAAAAAATGGTGATTTTTTTTCAACATACATACTTTTATAAACTGAAATTCTTTCTTGGATTTCAGCAGGTACTTCTCTGGGAACCAGGATAGGATCATTTTGAACGGCTTTCTATAAACTATTTGCTCATTTGTAGCAAATTATTATTATCTCCATAATTAGAACTACTAACTGATTCCTCCCATAACAGCATCTTTATGACACAAGCAGCAACATGCCAGGAAGTTCAGAGACAATAGTTTCATCAATCACAACTCCAAAATAAACCAGGGCAATTGAGTGGGTCAGGATTCATCCTGAGGGTTTTTTTTTAAACTCTTCTGTTGAGTTTTTCAGTTCTAACATGTTCCTGTTTGATTTTGGCTTATTGGGGACTCCAAAACAGATTATTTACCAGAAAGACTAATATAAACATTTTCCCAAAAAAAAGTAGTCAAATGAATAACATCTGGGTATTTCTATTTCCAACGTCAAAAGTGGAAAATAATAAGCAAGTAATAAAGAACCAATTTGCCAAGAAAGGGAGTTTAGTAGAATAAAATTCATTTATGTTTTGACTCTCACATAGGGGAGATTTATCAAGTGAACATCCATTCCCTTGAGAGTCATCTCTGTTGTCTTCTTGGATGTTCCCAGAGTGAAAATATGCATGTCTTTATCATACTGAACTTCCCATTTCCACCCAACCACACCCTTTTGTCTCATATTTGTGGTCAGAAGCATCAGGTTCCTAGAAACTGAGAAACATTCTTGCTTTCACACATAAAGGGCTACTCACAAAGAATCTGATTGTAGCGGATGCAAACATTCCATGAGGCCATCAAACTGAAATGTGAGGCTATTTTCTTTGTGATATCAGCTTTGGGCTTCCTTAAATGAACCCTTCTGCATGCCTTTTCTCTACTGATGTCACACAACAACTGAGGTCTGAGGGCTTTTGACTTCTGACTTCTGAAAATATTCCAGAAAAACCAGGCATCCTTTCATACTCTTAAAAGACTCAACACTAAAATGTGGTATTAGTTCTCAGCACCACAAACTATATTCTAACATCAGTGTGGTTCTAGCCATCATCCAAATGATCATCAGAGACCAAAATAACTTGTGCCACATACATTCACAATTAATGGGACAAATCTCAAGACAGTGCTCTCCAAAGAAGAAAAAAATATCGCCATACTATGCACAATTGTGACAAAGAAGGATTTGAGTAGTAGAAGGCAATTATTTTCCAAAACTGGAATTTGGACACATTCTTGGAACTAAAATCTCCCTTTTCCTCTCTTTCTTTCTCATCCATCCCCTCAAAGGAAGGCGGGTTAGGGATGACCAGAAGTAACTTTCTTTTATGTCTCATCTATAAGACAGGGAAACTGATGGTTGTCCCATGATCTGAACTGCCATAATAATGTCCCTCCCTTAAGTTCAGTTTAAAATAGTCAATTAATAAAGTAGTGCCACAAAACAGTTTAACTTAACGTGAGGTAACTAGTGGTAGGCAGATAACCAGTGAGGTAAATAGAATACTGGCTAACTAGTTATATAACAGACTTTTAACTTTGACTTTTAAAAATTAATTTCCACTAAAATATTTTGGGGATATGAATGAATTCTGTAACATCACAATTTATTAATGTACATATGGATAAACAAACTAAATATAATGTAAGATCCTGACTACTACGTCTCGGCCACTATAAATAGATCACTATTAATTTTTTCAAAAGAAACATTTACAAAATAGGAGTAGCAAACATAAATAGTCTTATTGGACTCTGAAGGTTTAGGAAAGATACAACAAAGTTTAAAATTCAGTCTACCAATATTCAAAACCTTTATAAAATGCAAGTAATTCATCAGTACATTATCATTTCTGTTGCATGCTATGCAGAGTATCTTTTACTGCTAATACAACCAAAAGCAAATTGCATTTGTAAGTTACTTTGTCTGAATATATTACTTTAATAATCATACATAATCAGTGATTTATGAATAAATTTTTTAAAAGATAGAACAGAGAACTGGGTGAATGAGCTTCATTCAAAATGTACTATCAGTGAGTTACAGTTTATATCCCTCCCTTTCTTTCTTCATACTAATCTTCAGAGTAACTAGACAGTTTCAAGAAGACTGCTACTGCTCTCTACAGTTGAAATGCATCCACTTCTTAATTACAGTCAATAATTGACTTTGTTCTGCTCCATTCCAGTCATTCAGAGGAAAGCATTTCCAAAGGCTTTGGCTGGCAAATCCCATTTAATGGGTAGGTTTCCTAACCCACTCTTAGATATTACCTCTTTAGGATTTCTGATAAATAGTTCTTGGAAGGGTTTGCTGAACCATATTTGCACATTGAACAATCGAATTTTCAACACCCTTGGGAAAGATATCAATAAAGCATGCCAGCTTTGACTAAACCTTATGATTGAACAATTTATGATTACCATCTAAAGACACATATATTTTAAAAAATAGGCTTAAACGATTCCATGCTAAGCTTGTTAATATATGTTCTCTATATTAGATTTTGCTAAAATAACTATAGGAGCTCAGAAAAAAATGAAAGCAGAATTTACAGTAAACACAAAGGTCTCTGGTAAGAGCTGCCAGTTACTATTTTGCTTAGTCTTCCAGTTTCGATAAATGTCTTTTGAAATCCCTCCTCTCCACTAAAACATAGTTGGAGATATATATCCTGTGACAAGTAAGCTGTCCTAATGAAGTGCCAGTGTTGTCAATAATACATATGTCTAAGTAATGGCAATCTTCTGGAATTGTCTGAAGTAATGTACTCAAACTTTTTCAGGAAATGAGAATCCATTTGAGTACCTACTGGCAATACATTTATATTCAAGAAATTTCAGGTATGTTCAGTGAGCAGCACGCAGATTCTTTAAGATTTTTATGTCTAATACTAATTTAACAATGTTATTCTTTGGTTCAGTGAAGTTGGATCCCATTTTCTTGTTGAGATTACCTTGAGCAATGAAAGTGGGAAAATTTGATTTCAGAGCTCTCCAAACCAAAGACATTTGGTCCAAAATTATGTTTTCTCTTTTCATTATGCAAAGACTATCTTATTAAAAATCTTAGTTAATTTAAGACCATTTGGCTTTAAAAGTACGGTATTTCTGTATTTTTGCTAAATATAACTACTTTCTGCACTTAAAATATAAGCCTATTTTTTGACTCTGTGGACAGGACATGTAACTCATTTTTTGGACTCCACCCATACAGTTGGCTATAAGTAGGAGCCAAAAGATGTTTCATAGCTGTAAGTTTGACTTTGATCAAGAAGTCTCAGCACCCATTTCAACAATGAGATTTCATTTCATTTTGTCCTCTAATGTTCTACATGAAAAATGATTGTGGAACATGATAGTTAATACTATTCTAAGTTTTTCTTTATCTCATTTGCCAGAATAGAAAACATTTAAGAGAGCTTATAATTAACCCATAATCATAAACACCCTGTAAATGCAGAATATTTTCTTTGTAAACTGAACTATATTTACCTTCAATAAGATTGAAAAAGCAGGTGGAAGAAATATCAAAAGTATATGTTATCAACAATTAACTAGGTTACTCCTTCTTTTAGATGTCCTATACTCAATGAATATTTAGTAATAGCTTGTTATGTGCAAGTACTACACATATGTCCTCTAAATAGGTAGGGTTACATGCCATATCATATATGTTATTATACATACAAATATAGTGCAATTAACATTGAGGTGATCATCTAGGATGGTCTCATAAGTTTCTCAAAACCAAGAAAAGAGTGCCCTCATACAACAAATTATGACAGTTTATTTTTTACGAAAATAAAAATAGCACACACTTATACGATGCTGTAAAGTTTTCAAAGCACTTTACACATATTTCATTTAATCCTCAGAACTCTGGAAGCAGATAATGCAAGAACAAGCATTCTCCTTGTCTCTATGGAGAAAGTAAGGAGCAAAGAGAGTAAGCAATTTGCTTGGGTCACATGGCAAGTAAGTAGTGGAGCTGAGATTTGAATTCAAGTCTTACAACTTTAAATCTGCCATTGCTTTATCATCAGTATAAACTTATTTGGCATCTATTATATATAAAGCAGTGCAGTGCGTACATGCTGAGGATTTGTAACCCTTATTTGAGACATGGAATATGACCATTTAAAAATAGGCAACAATATAATATAGCAGGAGGTTTAGGTCAACTGGCAGGTCAAAGAGGGAAAAGAAGGGAGAAGGGGAGGAAGAAGGAGAGGGGGAAAAATAGGGAGGGGAAGACAGAAGGAGGAAGAGAGAGAGACAGAGATATAGAGAGACAGAGACAGAAGATACAAGTATAGAAGCTTGGTATATTGTCCTTTTAAGCAGTTAATCATATCTCTGGTATACAAATATAAACACAAAAACAGGAAAATGTAAAATAATTTTCTCCAGTATCTCAAATCATATGATGAATATTAATTTCTCCAATCTTCCTAGCAGTCTTGAGAGTAGAATTTCTATAAAAAGGAAGAAATTAGAGCATGATGGAAGCTAGTGTCAATAACAGTAACGAGCATTTATATGGAAGGTTGGGGTTTACAATGAACTCTGAGGTAGATACTACAAATATTATGCCACTTCACAGATGAGAAAACTGATATTCCAACAACTGAAACTTTAATCAAGCCACCGTCATAAAAAATGGCAGCATGTTGAGATTCTAAGGTTCGCGACTTAAAGCTCAGAGGGATCATCCAAGTGACGGAGCACTTGAAGATCAAGTTCATGACCTATCTCAGATACTTACTAGCTACATGACCCTGGGCAACTCACGGTCTCTCAGCCTGTTTTCTGTCCTCTAAAATAAACATGTTGAACTCAATGGCTTTCATCTTCAAATTCAAGATCTTGGAAGCCTGACCTCTAGTACTACTGTTTCTCCTTAATCAAAAGCACACTAGAATATAACTATATCAGGACAGGAAAGGTTCAGTATATATTCATAATTTTGTGTGTATTTGTGAAGTTGAGTCTGTGTGACTTTTTCCCTTTTATATTTTAAGAAACACACATCAAAAATATTTTTCTAAAAGTTGTTTCTTCTTCCTAAGAAGAAATCCCAATTATTTTTTCTAAGTCATACATAAACTATCAAAAACTTTAGACATATACATATCATGTATGTTATTATACATACAAATTCATGAGTGTATGCATGCATGTATGCACAATAATTATGTATCATGGCAGAGCAGGTGTCTGAGTTGGTAAAACTTAAGTTTGAGTCATGTATCTGAGAAAAACTAGATGTATGGCCTTGGTCAAGTCATTTACTTCATAGTACCCCCAAACAAACTTTCTAGCATTACACTGTAGAATGGCTGCTGATATGAACTTGTGGTGAGAATTTCTTTTCTGAAAGTCCCCCACATCAGAGAAATTACAAGTCTGTATGTCATTCTGTCTGTCCATCTGTCATTCATTCAATCTATTCATTAGGCATAAATATTAAGGTCCCAAACTCCAGCAATGAAAATGAGAGAGAGAGAGAGAGAGAGAGAGAGAGAGAGAGAGAGAGAGAGAGAGAGAGAATTATAGGATTTAGCTGTGTTTTTTTCATTTTACATCATAAAGTGCACACATGATATAGGTGATCAAATGAAGATTGTCACGGTCATACTAATAGTTAAATTACTTAGTGGGCTCAAAGGTATTTATGGCTACCAAAGAAATTAAATTATCAAGGCTGCATGTCTGTCTCAAATTACAGTCTGGCATTAGTAACTCCCAACATTTTTGTGACCAATAGAGCAAAGTTATCATAAAAGTGAGGGTGAAATATCAGTTCAGAGGAAAAGGTCTTCAACTTGTCTTTCCAAAAATGTTACTTGTTAAAACATTTTGTGAGAAAGTATTTGCCTTGTGTTCCCAATGTTGCTAGATGTTAAGTAAATATATGCTAATTGCAAAAAAAGAGGTTGTTTTGGCAACTCTCTTATTAAAATGCATTTGTAACCCCCATCTGTCATGAAAGTTTTGAAAAGTTTGTTTACTTTGGATAGCAGCCTTATCCAGGGTTACCCTAGCAAACAATGATAGCAGTCTTCAGAAGTTGTGTGAGGAACAAGCCACTGGGGAACCATTTTTGTTTTAATTGGCACACACAAACACTTTTCTGGTCTGTCAAGAAGATCAAGCTAATATGCATGGAGGGTGTTATATTCTGAGCTTTGGGGAGCAGTAAAGCTCCCTTTATTTAAGTAATTTAAATGATAGACTGCAAAAACTTTGCAAGTCAGAAAAATGTTTTATCCTTTCTTAGGGAATATTTGTTTTAAGCAACAGAAAATGTTCTACATATCTAAAGATGTTGAACCTTATGTTGTAATCACTCGGCTTCTTCTGACTCTGTGAAATGTTACTAAATCGACTCACTGCTAAATAAAGCAGACAAGCCAGAGCTCCCGCCTTTCTACAACTCCCCCAGTCTTAACAAATCCAAATCTATTAGTTTCCAGATGATTATTAGCTAAATTTTCAACATGTTTCGGTATGACTGATTTGCCTATACATTCATCCCAGACCTAGGTAGTATTATCACATCAGAATAATCTGATCACATAAGCAATTTGCTTTTTAAATAGAAAGTAAACAACTCTTTGAGTTACACACACCACAAAAATCAGATTTAAATCTTAAAGTGTAAGGTCAGCCTTTCAAGGATCTATGGCATCTTATGTGAAATTGAGCTGCACCTTTGGTAGCCAAACAATTTAGTCCCTGCATCGACAAAATAAGACTTGATTTGTATAATAAAATTCTTCTTTGTTCTGAAAATTCACAATGTCAAGACAAAAGGGAAAAATGCCCATAGTATCTGCCCTTTTAAACTTTTTGATAAAGAGAAATGAACTACCTATTCTCCCTCTTTGCTCCCTCCAAAGACCATAGAATCAAAAGACCATAAATAAAGAGATTAAAGGGACCCTCAGAGGTCATACCATCCAAAGTACTCATTTTACAGATAAAGAAACTCATGCTCAGAACACTATGAACTAGATAGCAAGTGTTGGAGGTGGGGTTTGAACACAAGTTCAATGAGTCCAGAACCCTTCGGCATACCAAACTAAATAACAAGTGATCAAAAATGTAATCTAGAATTAATTTCTACTGTCTTCAATAATTATAAAATATAAAATAATAATTATTTTAAATACCCAATCTTTACACTGCTACATGAAATTTAAAACATGCATATATTGAGAACTCATTAAATAATTTCCAGAGAACAAATTCGGCAGTTTGACAATAAATTAAGTTGTTTCTTTTGTCTGTAATGCTAAAAATAAATACCACTGAAAAAATAGTTGACAGAAGTCTTTGATGGCTGAAGGCATCAACTTATTTCTATTTACAGTTAATTTTTAAACCTGGAGGGGAAGTTTGCTCTAGATAAACTAATCATCCCAGAATTTCTATTCTGCCAATCCCCAAAAGCCATGTGTCACTAAAACATTTGAGTAGCCACAGGACTAAAACTTGTTCAGTCAATGGTGTTATACCATCTGCTGTCGACTTGACCTACCACCATGTTCAAATGAAAAGGAAATGGATAATTCCAGTCAACATAGAGACTCTTTAATTACTTGTATGCTTGTAGATGTTTGCATATGATTTATTGTGCCAGTTGCATGCATAATTGCCATGTTACCTTATAAACATGTTTAGCAGATGGATTTTCAATTTGAAAAAACAATCTCGATGTTTTCTGGTCTAGTACCATCCATAGGACACCCAATCTTCAGTGTGCACTAGTAGGCATTACATTTGCACAATGTTCATAGCTACCATAAAATAATTACTTTATGTCAGCATTCAGCCCCCTTTGCTTCTTTCTCACCATATTATTTTGTGTTTACAGTACGGATGTGGGCAGCCTGTTCAATCTTGTCCTCTGGAATCATGAGTGCTCACGACATTGATTGGAGTTACTAAGTTTCTGAAAAGTGTCTTTGAGATGCTATGACGTTACATTGTTATTATTACAATTCACTTCACTTTGCATCAGTTCCTATGTTACCCAAGGTTTCATTAACATTTTTCCTTTTATTATTCTTAAGGAATAGTAACATTGCATTACATTTACATAACAAAGTTTAATTAGCTGCTTCTCAAGGAATGATCATCCACTTAGCTTCCAGTTCATTATGGCTACAACAACCAATTTGTTATGTTATTTTCAGTCTTGTCTTACTCTTCATGACATCTTTCTGGGGAACTGAGGCAGACAGAGTTAAGTGACTTGCCCAGGGTCACACAGCTAGTAAGTGTCTGAGGCTGGATTTAAACTCAGGTCTTTCTGACTTCAGGTGTGGCACTCTATCCACAGCACGATCAAGCACCCTATGGATAACTACTGGAAATATTTTGTAGAAATAATTTTGTATTTAGGTCTGATCGTGGTATGATTAGGTAAGCGGTGCAATGGATAGAGTACCCAGCCTGCAGTTAGAAAGACTTGTCTTCCTGAGTAAAAATCTGGTCTCAGACGCTAACAAGCTTTGTGACTTTGTCAAGTCACTTAACCCAATTTGCCTCAATTTCCTCATCTGTAAAACGAGCTAGAGAAAGAAATGACAAACCACTCCAGTATCTTTGTTAAGAAAACCATGTCATGAAGAGTCAGACATGACTGAAATTCAACAACAAAGCTAATCATAGTATCCCTGCATTCTCTGAAGGGTGCAGCCAGCTCTGTCTTTGACTTTTGGACATAGTTCAGAATTATAATATTCTGAATGTAGTTCACACTAAAATAACCATAGCATTTGTATAAAACCTACTATATGCCAGGCTATGTACAAGTATTTTGCAGAATTCTCATTTGATCCTCACAATAACCCTGGGAAGTAAGTGGTATTGTAATTCCCATATTATGGCTGAGGACAGTTAAGGCAGACAGATGTTAAGTGACTTGTTCAAGGTTATATAGCTAGTAAATATCTAAGGTCAGATTTTTTTCTCAGTTCTTTCTGAGTAAAAAAAGTCCAGGGTCCTATCCACCAAACCTCTTAGCTTCTCTAATAAAGTGTCACTGACATATTTCTGTATATAGGTCTGATCAGGGTATCAGCAGATGAAAGGGCATACACAGCTTTGTCTTTGGCTTTCTGGACATAGTTTCAAATTGCTTTCCAAAATAGTTGTGGCAATTTATAGCACCAGCAATAGTACATTAATGTGCTTGCCCCACTCCCCCCAGCTTCTTCAATATTTGTCATTTTCCTTTTTTTTTTTGTCGATTTGATGGTTATGAGGTTGAATCTCAGAGTTGCTTTAATTTGAATTTCTCTAATTATCTGTGATTTGGAACATTTTGATATCCTTGGATAATTTATCATTTTGGAATGAATTTTGTTCTTATAAATTTGAATTAGTTTATCATATATCTTAGAAATGAGACCTTCCTTTATCAGAGAAATGCTATAAAGATTTTTTCCTTTAATTATTTCTTTCTAATACTGATTGCATTGGTTTGTTTTTGCAAAAAAAATTAATATTATATAAATTGTTAATTTTATCTTCCATAATTCTCACTATCCCACATTTGTTCATGAATTCTTCTTTTATCTATAGATCTGTGAGCTGATTTCTCTCTTGCTTTCCTGTTTATGAATTGATTTTTTATAATTAGTCACATTGGGGGCTTATCTTGGTATATGGTGTCAGATGTTGTCCTAAAACCTAAGTTCTGATAGAATATTTTCCAATTTTCCCAACAGTTTTTATAGGACAATTAGTCTTCACACCATTAGCTAGAGATGTTGGATTTAATCAAACATCAGACTATGATGTTCATTGACTTTTGAAGATTTTTATTTAATTGTTCTGTTGAGTAACCTTCATTTTTTTAACCTGTACCAAATAATGTTATGAATAATACTTTGTAGTATAGTTTGAGGTCTACAACTTCTCATTTCCCCCATGGTTTCCCTTTAAATTACTTTTGCTCCTCCAAATGAATCATTTGGTAGTTTTATAGGATAATACAGTATGTAAATTAATTTAAGTGACATCATCATTTTTATTATTTAGCCTTAGCCAATCTATTAGCAATGAATATTTCTTCACCTATTTAAGTCTGCCTTTAAATCCATAAAAGTTCTGGAATTGTATTTTTATTTTCTTATTATCCTGTATCTTATATAAGGTAGGTATATCTGAGAAGGTAATCTTACAATTACTTTGTATATTTTATAGTTATTTTATGTGGAATTTCTCCTTTTTCATTTTGTTGGTAATGTAAAAAAATTCTGGTCATTTTGTAGATTTATGGGGGTTGGTCTCAAGTAGTTATAGATCAACTAATTTTAGTTGACTAAACAAATTTTGTTTCTTCTTTGCCTATGCTTATTCCATAGATTTTTTTCTTGTCATACTAACATCACTTCAGTTTTTAGTAGTACACCACAATGTAGTGGTGACTGATCTTATTGGAAATTCCTGCATTTTATTACCATCTCATATAAAGGTAGCTCTGAGTTTTAGATAGTAACTAGTTACCATATCAATGAAGGAAAGGTCTATTTATTTCTATGCTTTTTGATTATTTTTTACTTTTTTAACAGAAATTGGTGATTTATTTTGTCAAAGGCGTTTTCTACAACCATTCATAAAACCATATGATTTCTATTGTTCTTGTTTTGTTATTAATATGGTCAACTATATTTTCACTTTTCTTGATATTGAACCAACTCTGCATTCCTGGTATAAATCCTACTTGGTCAGTTTATAACTTTTTTGATATGTTACTATGGGTTCCTTATTAATATGTTACTAACATTTTGCATCAATATTCAATAAGGATATTAATATACGGTGTTTTCTTGTACTTTGATTCTTCCTGATAACATAGAAGGAATTTAGTTGACTTCTATTTTTCAAAGAGCTAATGTAATATCAAAACTAATTGTTCTTTGAATGTTTGATAGAATTTATGAATCTATCAGGTTTGTGGACTTTTTTCTCCTTTGATAATTCATTTATGGCTTCTTCAATATTTTTATGATATTGTATTATTTATGTTTTCTATTTCTTATTCTATTTAACTAGGAATTTTGTATATTGGCAAATATTCCTCTATGTGTCTCTCTACCTTGTTCACGAGGATAATATGAGGGATTTTATGAAATGCTCTATTGAAATAAAGGTTACTAATGTTTATAGAGTGTTTCACTGACCTATTAGTGACAAAAGGAAATGAAGTTGAAAATGAAAAAATATTTTATTAAGCACTTACTAGTGCCAAATAAAGAGCTGAACACTAGAAATATAAATTCAAAAGCAAAAGTTGTGGTGGTTCTCAAGGGACTTAACAGTCTTCTGAGGGAGACAATACACAAAGGAAAATGATGACCATGGAGAGGCACTTTAGTTATGGGGATGGTGATTGGGTTATAGTGGAAGACATTGACATATCTTACTCAGAAATAATGCTGAGTAGATTTAACAATGATTCTAGAATTCCCAAGGGTATAGGTGGAAAAGAGATTAGGAAGAAGGAGGTAGACAAAGTCAGGAGAATAAAATGTGGCACGGTTGGAACTTTTCCTGAAATGATGGTTGAGGTAAGGTAGAGAGCATAAGCTCACTGAAGACAGACTATTTTGTTTATGTGTTTATATGCCTATGGCCTAACACAGTGCATTGCATGTGGTTGTTATTTAATAAAAATGTTGGTTAAACTGAACTGGATTAGGCTGACATGATTTGTTCTTGATAATGTCATTCTCTTAGTGAGAATCCTCCCTAAGCACTCAGGAACCCTTCCTGGGTGCATCACAATGAAGGAGGAATTCTAAGCTTGGGTTCTTGTTTCTATTTAATTATCATTATGGTTTTGTTTCTGCCACAGTTGCTCTAGCATCTGTGGGTTAGATAACATAGTGACTAATCCTTTGGACGTGGCTCTGGCGAGTGTGTGGTAGCTGATCTCACTATTTAATCTCACTAAGTCTAGTTATCTGTCCTTTGATATCAAAAGATTTATTGCTTTATATACATTCTGAGGTGAAATGACACCTTTCTATCTTGGCAATGCCACATTACGTCCTACAAATAATATTTTTAGATTTACAGGGAATTAAAGAAGAGAAAAATGGAAAACTCTAAGAAAATTATGGATACCCTTTAAAGTCTGAAACAATAGAGATTGGGTTTCCTAAGTTCCCTGTAAGTCAGATCAACCAAGCATGCATGTCTCCAGAAATCCTGAAGCCAAGGGTAAAAGAGGCAACTCTCATCCAGCTGGGTGATTGGGATGAATCTGTCAATTGACAATTTTCCTAGGGGAAAAACATAGGCTATCTTTCTGTGAACTTCTCTGTCTCTTTTTTCCCCTTATCAAAGAGAATAACCCAGATTGCTCCCTGGCTTACTTCTCTCATTGCACAGAATAAGAAAAATGAGTTGTAGTTCAATGAAAATAATAGTAAATGATGAAATTTGCTTAATTTCTTCCTGGAAAAATAGAATAAAATCATAATTTTTTTGTATTTTATTCCTCTTACCCCTATAAACATTTAAAAAATAAACATTTTGGGTGCTTCAAACATCAAGGGTTTTAGTCATAACAAATGGAGATATTTTGATTTAAAGCCTTCTTTATATCCCAAAAACCATTCCTTGAAGGCAACTACCTACTTTGACTCTACTACCTATCTCCATAGGTATAGTGCCTAAATTTTTCCACTATTAATAGTCAGAGAACAGATTACAGTCAAACAATAGGTGCTTTCTTTTTCTTTATATTTAAAGGCCTCTTTCCTGGCCCCTTGTATAATTTTTTTTTGTTTCTGAATTATTACATTTAACCACTATGTGTGTTAGAGTTTGCAGCCCTAGAACTTTTCTCACCCTGGAAGAGATCTACACATTCCTTCAATTGGAAGTTTCTTTTCTGTGTTCAGATGTCTTGAGAAGTATTCTTCTATTATTGCTTGTATTTTGCTGTTCAGGTTTTTTAACTTTTCAGGTGCTTCAGGGAGATTTAGGTTGTCTTTATGCATCCTGTCTTTGAAATCAATATTTATTACTTGAATAGAGAGCATATTTTCTTTTAATGCTATTGATTTTTTTGTTTCTCTTCTAGATTGTCCTTTACTTCTGCATATTTTCATTCCCAATCAGCTGTCCTATTTTTTTGTTCAGCAAGACTTGCCATCACAAATTCAAGTTTTTCTATTCTGTTAATTATTTCTGCTGTGCAAGCTATAAATTCTGCCCTCAAAATTCTCCTTTTGCTTTGAAATTACTCAATAGCAACATATTGTGGTTCCATATTCTCCCCAGAATTCATAGGGTTCTCAGTCTAATCAAATGTTGAACTTTTACCCTTTGTTTTGTAGTATTTATTCTTAGATGCCTGAACTAATTGACTGGATGTGGAGCCATTTTCCTTTGGCTATTAACGTTTTCCCTGTTGGCTTAGCTGATCATGCTAGAGAACTTTAAGTTTTCCTCTTTTCGAGATCTTTGATAATTTCAGTTCCCACCTGTGCTATACTACCTCCCCGCCCCCCAGTTATTTTTCCCTATTGCTCACTTTCTGTCTCTCTACCCTCTGATGGTAGTTTCATTAGGTGCTACAGCTCCAAGTGTCTTAACTTAACTTGCTCCCACCACGGACAGTTCATAGTTTACAGCGTAGATCTCTAACCTATGTGACTTTCTTGGGTATAGACCTGACCTCAGCTGGGTGTTAGGCTCCTTGTTTCAGATTTAGTGGCATTCCACACAATTTTCCACACATGGGGTCCTGTCCTGTTCTTTTCTGTTTGTCAGTTCTCTGGCCATCCTGGTAGCACTGTAGACTGGGATGATTTCTGTTAGAAGTTTGGCTCTCTGAGGCTCTGGGAGGAAGACTGAAGTGGGGTATAGGATTAAGCTCTATTTCGAACCCAAACTAGTGTCTTGCCCCTTTTCCTCTGTGTTTCTACTCTCACACATCTTTTGCGCAATAGACTACTGCCATATTTCTAACAAATTTCAGTCAATTTCTCAGGTTGGAGCTTAGATCCCCATGGCACTAAAAAGATGGAGGTGAAAACAAAATATCTATGGTAGATATGTTCAACAATGGCAGAAATGTTCTTATTCCCCTTCACTTATCTTCCTATTTAAGTTGAAGGAATCACCATCATTCTAGTCACAGGGATTCATAAAATTAGAAACATCTTGACTTTACATCGCCTTTACCACCCTCCCCAACATCCAAGTCCTAATATCCAACTTAATCTCTCCTAGATTAATATAATAGCATCCTAATTGATGTCTCTGTCTATAATCTCTCCTCCCCTTAATTCCATCCTTTAAATAAATGTTAGCATCTTGTAGAGCGCAAGTCTGACCATGTCACTTTCCTACTAAGAAATTTCAGTGGTTCCCTATTCCCTCTAGAATAAAGTGCAAACTCTTCTGTTTGACATTTAAATCCCTTCATTATCTGGTGATAAAATGTATTTCTAAATTGATTTCTCATTACTCCCCTTCATATATTCCATGTTCCTGCCAGACTGGCCCATGTGTTGTTCATCATGTATGACATTTCGTCTCCCACTTGTGTACCTTTGTAGAGACTCCCCCTTGTGTCTGAATACATTTCCTCCTCAGTTATGTGTCTTAGAATTTCTAGCTCTTTTCAAGGATCAAAGTGTCACATTCTACATGAGGCTTTTTCTTATCCTTCTGGTTGCTATTGCTTCCCCTGTACTCCCATCAAATTACTTTTTTGTGTTGCTGTGAGGTTGTTTTTTTTTTTTTTTACTTATTTGTGTGCCTATAGTTTGTCTCCAGTAGGATATAAGCTATTTGAAGACAAATTCTGTTTCCTTTTCCCCAGGGTCTAATGCAGTGCCTTGCATATAGTAGGTACTTAATAAATACTTGTTCACTTGAATTGCATTAACTGACACTATCCTGGTAAAGAATCATAGATGTTCATGAAACTTTCATTGGTATACCATGATTACATCCATCAATGGCAAAAAAGCATCATTTATTTTAAAAAAGAAAAGAAAGAAAACATGAATATTCCTGGAGGGATGGGTAGTAATGTTTTCCAATAGATTTATTCAGAAGTAGTAGATAATTTTGCAGTTTCAGTGCCTTAATGAAATAGGTACTTTATTACTCGTACATGTCTCCTATTAATAAGTGCTGAGACTGCACAACAAGGAAAAAAAGATGCTGCAGCATGTATCTTTATGGTATTGTAACATATTTGGCCATGATTATGAGTGTTTATAAAACATTCAAGAATTGTTCCTTGTCTACTTACATTAATGAGAACACCTGTTAACTTTAGCACCATACAGACTTATTTGCATGAGATTCAGGTTTTTGCATACTGTACATCACTTTTTGAAACAATTAGATGCTTATGGAGAAATATAGCCAAACCAAAAACAGCAGCTTGAATGCCTTGCGGCCCAATACAATTCAACTCCAGGTTTCAATGAAGAACAGAAATCTGCTGAATTACAGTACTGCCAGTTAGGAGAGAATTTGAGGTGTATTTTATCCTTTTCCCATTTAGAGTACAGCAGATACATATAACATTTGTGACTCAATCTTGAAGCAGAATTCCAGCCAAGGAAGAATGTTCCTGTTACAAGGAATCCATAAGGGTAGAGTAACAATGTGAAATTTCAGTGTCTGTGAGTCCCTAAACCTAGGACTGTTTCGAATTCTATTCGAATTCTATTAAGTCTCTGATGGTCTAAACTCATCATTAATACTTCTGACTGGGTAAGAAATCTAGCAGGTTTTGCTTGCTTCTCCATATTTTTGTCCAACATCAAAGATACCATTTTATGTGGAACGAATTTGATAGGAAAAAATACATCCTCTGAGGAACAGGATAGAGTGAAAAAGTGGACAGGACCTCTAGGAGAGGCTTGGGTTTGAACCTTGCCCCTTATTCACATGCTGTGAGCAGACCAGTTCATTAACCTCAATTTCCTCGTATGGTACCTAGTTCACAGAGCTTTGGCTAGGATCAAGAGATTTCATATGTATATACACACATATGTATATGTAATTTTTAAAAACAAATCTTAAAGTACTATATGCACATCAGTAGTTACTATGAAGGAGTAGGTTAGCACAAGATCCGCTGTATTATTCAATTACAGGCAACTAAATGGTGCAGTGGACAGAGTACCAGGCCTGGAGTCAGGAAGATCAGAGTTCAAATTTGGCCTCAGACACTTGATAACTGTGTGACCCTGGGCAAGTCTCTTAACACTATCTGCCTTGGTTTCCTCATCTGTAAAATGAGCTGGAGAAGGAAAAGGAATTAATTAATCATTAATCACTCCTGTATCTTTGCTGATAAAACCTCAAAGAGTCTGACAAAGAGTTAGACATGAATGAAATGGATAAACAACAGAGAGTGCAGTGACTAGAGCTTGGAACTTGGAGTGAGGGACACCTGAGTTCAAATTTTGCCTCAGATACCTACTATCCATTGAGTAAATCATTCTGTATGCCACAATGACCTCATCTATAAAATCTGTCTGCCTGTTTCCTCACCTGTGAAATGGAGGGTAACAATCATTCCTATCTCCAAGAGTTTTTATAAAATCAGAAAATATTTTTAAAACACTTTTATAAATAGTTAATCAATTTCCAGTGATGACAGAATTCTCAGAAATGCCACGGAACTGACCCAAATAGAAAATACTCTATGAACCTCTTAAGCAAAGAGGTTAGTTGTATCATTTCTTAGAAAATGTAACTCTTTCTTCTATAGGTCCCACTCTGTTGGCACTTGTGTCTGCCACTTCAAATGGAACGTTAGAGATGCTGTGATTAAAATATATTCTGTTATTGAAAAGAGAGCACTTGCTCCAGTCTGTGGATTCACAGCCTCTATTATCATCATTATATTTAAGAGGTGCAATATTGACATCCAAATGACTCAGTTAGTGAGATATTCTAAAGATAAATGTGTATTTATGATCCAAAGGAGAAGTGTGATTTATAACTATTTTGTCAGACGACATAAAAACAGTATTTCTGTGCACAGCTAGTAAACATGGATTAGCCGGGGTGTCTCCAGAATATTCCCACGGGGATGAAAAGCAATATGTACTGGTAAATGTGGGAATGAGGAAATCACTATTGGAAAGGGTGTGGATTCTGTGCAGAGACTGACAGCTAATTCTCTCTCTAATGCCCACTGTGTCCAGTACAAAATGAAGTGGAGAGCTGGGCAATAACTGGTAAATTTTAGTGGCAGAGACTGTCAAACTGGGTAATTCAGAAGCAGATCTAATATCTTGCTTCCCACTGTTTTAGCTTGGTTATACTTATTTGTGGTTTCTGATTATTTCAGAGCCCTGCATTTAACTAGGGTTTCATCTGAACTAGAAGTTACCCTATTTAAAAAAAAAAAAGATTGTCATTGATGTGGATTGAATGATCACATGTGGTTAGGGGGCTTATGACTGAGGGATAACTTTTTTCCACCATTGCCCTTTATAGGATCAAAGAAAAAGAAATATAATGGAAGTGAGTGAAAGGCGGACAGGGAAAATTTTGCTGAAAAGTTTGTAAGAAAATCGTAACTTGTTACCAGAAAATTTCCCACCTGTCTTCAAAACTAGAGGGTTTAATCATTAAGAAAAACATTAAAAGTGTCTGAAGTTTCTAAAAACTACAATTTTTGTAACAGTATTTTTAATGAACCAGCTGTCACTGTAAATTTGACAATGGAATCTGCTTCAGGGCATGTACCTAATAAGTGGGAAATCTCAAATGACACCCTACTCCTTGAAGAATGTTTGTAAAAATCTCAATGTCCCCTATTTTCAGAAATCAAATGAAACATGTATTGAAAATATTATCTTTCATTAAACTACACACACACACACACACACACACACACACACACACACACACACATACACACACGCATATGTATATAATGAGTTAGAAAACTAAGGTTACACTGTGAATCATGTTGGTGGCTTGCTGACACATCTCTGGAAAGTCAACCATAAGTATTTCTTGAGAAGCACTGTAATATGTTGGATAGACTGCTGTCCTTAGAATCAGGAAGACTTGCATTCAAATTTTGTCTTAAATACTTACTAGTTATGAAACTATAGGCTAATCAAATAACCTCTCTGAGGCTCGATTTCCTCTTCCATAAAATAGGAATACTGATGGTGATGATGATGACACACAAGGTTATTGTGAATGTCAAATGATATAATGGATATGAAATAGTTTATAAAATTTAAGCTATGTATTAAGATCAGCTTTTTTTTAAATGATAGGGAAAAAAGCATAGTATCGATGGCAGGAGAAACCTAGGAATTCAGCTCTATTGCTTATTAACTGTGACTGAGCAAATAATGTAAGGTCTCTGAACTTATTTCCTCATTTGAAAGTGGGGAAATTCACAACTATGGTACCTACTTCACAGGAGTGTCCCAAGTATCAAGTTAGATAATGTAAAATGCTTTGTAAACATTGAAGAACAATATAAATATAAGCAATTATTACTGTTTATGAGACCCTGGGGCTTCAAAGACCATGGGGGAACATAAAAGAGACAGATACTAAGACATGACCCCTGCTCTGGAAGACTTTACTATCTGACTGGGAAGTTAGGACTAACACATGTGAACTAGAAAACAAAATGAGACGTTATATTATGTTTACTTAATTAAGTGCTAAATGCTGTGGAGCAAACTCTTAAGTGCTATACCAGCTAAGAAAAGGAAATAAATGCAGTGGGAATTGAGTTGGGCCTTGAAGAATGCGTAGGATTTTAATAGATATAGAAGAGTGGAAAGAGTATTCAAATTCCAAGTTAGAAGAGTTTAAGCAAAAGAAGCAAGGTGGGAATGAGCAAAGTGTGTGTGTGTGTGTGTGTGTGTGTGTGTGTGTGTGCGCGTGTGTGTAAGGGGAGGGGGAGGAGGAGGGAGAAAAAGAAAGGAAGGAGGAAGAGAAAGATAGGGAGAGAGGGAGGAGAGGAGAAAACAGTGGAGGGGAGAGGAGAAGAGAAGAGAGGGAGAAATGTATATATGTATACATATGCATGCAGAAATATAATTTATGTGTGCTGTATGTATAAATATAATTTGAAAAGCCTATGGACTTTCATTTTTAGTGTTTAAAGGGAGAAAAACATGGTTCAAGAAGATCAATCTGACTTGAGTAGAAGGTTCATATTAGAGTATACTAACAAATGGGGTTATACAGCTGGGGACAGACTAGAAAACTTGGCCGAGAAATTTAGAGTTGGCATTATGTGTTTGTAGAATGAGTAAAAGCAGATCTGTCATTTAGAGCTAAGCCATTGGCTAAGTCATTTTGGATCTCAGTTGTATCAACTAGAAAAATCAAGGGAATGAATTAGATTGTTTTAAGGTATTTTCAAGAAACGTAATGATATAATTTGTCTTGATAAGTTAGGTTATCAATTGGGAGGGTGTATGTTTGAGAACTGAAATGGCAATGAACGTGTTTTATCCTGGTGTAATTCAGGGTAAAAGAGAAAGGAAATAAATACATTCACCTGGGTCTGTGATTCAGTTTTGACAATTTGGTACTTTTGACAGTGTCACAATCATTACCTCTATAATCGTTGATTCTGTGCAACTAAAGTCAAAATTATCCTTCTAGAGAAGGGTAGGATCATAGGTTCATGGATCTCTATGGGCAAAGGGCGTCCTAGGTCATGTCATACAACTCTACCATTTTACAGGTGAGGATACTGCAGCCAAGAGAAATGACTTAATTAAGATCATGTAGTACGAATGAGAGTAGTAAGCATGTAAAAAGCTTCAGAGGCAGAATGTGAACTCCTATCTTCTTATTCCACTTCCAGAAGTCTATAATTGGCCCCTAAGTTGCTACTCTCATAGCCCTTTGGTTTTACCAGCCAACAGCACACACTGTCTCCATGTTTTAAGCATGATCAGTTGCTCAGGGGTCCCTGAGAGCATTTTCTTCCATCTTGTGTCATCATATCCAATATATTGTTCATATTGATTGCCTTGGGTGAATATGGGCAGGGTTGGGGGACTTTTTTTCCTTGTGACTAGGTATTACACATAAAAGCTCCTAGGAAGTTATAAGGATGAAGTAGATGATTGTTATAAGTGAAATCCTTCAACTAGAGTCTCACCTTCATGCTTTGTTTTATCATGGAGTGAACCTAGATTCTCAGTGGTAGAGTGGAAGCTCTAGAATGTCTCAGGTGGCTGAAAAGACTTCTTAGTATAGACCAAGAGAGGTTGGTTCTCTGAAGAACACAGTGCCTGACACATGGTAGGTGCTTAATAAATTCTTGTTGACTGAAAGGGATAAAGAAAAAGAACAAAGATTTATATGGGGTTGACTATGTCCCAAGTGTTGGCCTAAACTCTTTTATAAACATTTTCTTTTATTCCTCACAACTCTGGGATGTAGGTGCTTTTTGTATCCTCATTTTACAATTGAGGAAACTTAGGCAGATAGATAAAGGTTAAGTGACTTGCCCAGTTATTAAGTATCTAAAGTCAGGCTTAAACTCAAGTCTTTCTGAGTCTAGGATCTGTGTTCTATTTACTATACCACTAGCTACTCTTAAGGATGACCGACACAGTCACGTATGGTTCAGTGAGACTTACAACCAAGGGCTGTTCACTATTGAATGTTTTTGATCACCTCAATGAGTGAAACCCAAAATACTAAGATGTAAGATCTAATGATCATGGAAGCAGTGCCCTCACTCGTGTACCACAGCTCTTGCAACGACTAAGGTAAATATAGGCAGGTGTACACAAGCAACTAGAGTCCCAACAACACAAATAGTAGCTAGAATTGTCTAAAACTGGAGAAAGATAAACTGGAAGTGCAATCTGAAGCAACAAAGGAGAGAATCTGTAAGTTGTAGGGTTTGGCTTTCTTTTCCTATATATAAGACTCTGAGCACCAAACTTTTTAATTCAAAGCATGGAAATTTAAACATAGGGATTGATTCTGAATTACTTGTCACATTTATGAAGATTTAGGTTGGGTAATCCATGACCTTTGCATAGAGAATGCTGTCCTGATCAGTAATTTCCTACAGCTTTAGAATGGAATTAGGATGGGTTTTTTTGGAATTTGGCTTTGTCCTTAGTTTTTTGTAAATATACCTTAAAGGGGAAGACTCTTTATAAAACAAGAAACCAAGAGCTGGGGGCCATGTGTTGTTTGGAATGCACTTGAGCTACCTCTCCATGATCTGAGATTTGGAGTATGAGGAAATCCAGAGAAGTTAAAAGCCTGGCAAACTATTAGACACAGAGATGGCAAGTTAATAGTTTTTAAATCTCTTATTATAACAATGAGTAAAGTCCTTGGTGCCCCCTGCAGCTCTCTGGTACATGGTCTGGTTGTAGTTATTAGCATGTGTCTATGTGGTAGGGGAGAGAAAGCTAAACATTTTAACAGTGTTCTGGTCACTCCTCCTCAAATTCCCATTAATGCAAATACAACACATGTGCTTTAAGTCCCAGGAGTCTTGTAGGACACAAATCGCAGATGTGGAATAAACATTATCAGAGCATATGACTCAATTGTCTTCTCCTGGACATCAACAGATGCCTTTGTGCTCCTATTATGTTAGACAGATTCCTGATAGGACATCTTGAGGAAACTCATAGTAAATCATGGTCCTTACAAGACGTGCAAAAGCAAAATTTTCACTTCTATTCCAAAGATGACTTGCTCAATTAAAGCAGGTCAGACCATTTAAAGTCTTTTCAGAGCACTGACCAATATCATCATAAAATGCAGTAGAATTTATTAATTTCTTACATACAATGAAAGAAGCAGATACCTTGTATGGAAGAAACTTAAGAAGCAGATACCGTGTATGGAAGAAACTAAGAATTCCTTTAATGTGATCCAGTATTTCCATCACAGAAACTATAACAAACTGCTATACAACTCATGTCTAGAAAAGTTATTCTTAACCATCCTAAATCCTTTGAGGAACTTCTAAAAGACTAGTATTCAGTCTTATTACTTCTGTCTTATGCCTCACCTCCTACATGTCATCAATTGTCAAGCTATGTTGATTTCACCTCTAAACTATCTCATCTATCCCCACCTTTCTATTCCCAGTGACACTACCCTATTATAGGCCTAATTTACCATCCATCTGGACTGTTTCATTAGCCTCCTATGTGATCTTCTTGCTTTTAGCCTCATCCTTCTCTAACTCATCTTTCACATTTCTACTAGATTAATTTTCCCACTAGACTGATCTGGACATGCCACCCTTCTGTTTAAAACCCTGCTGTGGAACTCTGTCACCCACTGAATAAAATCCACATTCCTTAGTTTGACATTCAAGGCTCTCTAACCTATCATTGTAGCCTTACTTTACCACTTCCTATAATGTAACTATCTATCTGTCCCCCAAATTGGACCATTCCTATACAAATCCTTTACTTTCAATCCTCTGGTGCATTTACTTATTCCCCATACATGAAATATCCCTTGCATTCACATCTTACTTCATTCAATCTTTGCTTGACAAATTTCTGCCCATTCTTCAAGATCAAACTCAAACCCTTAATACTAAGAACAGTGCTTGGCATATATAAAATGCTTAATGATTGTCAATTTTAATTTAATTTTTTGAATCCTAGATCTCCCATTTTGTCCTGGATATTGATCTCTTCAATGAATATTCCTTTTACGACACACTCCCCGCAGATGACCCAGGAAAGCCTTCCTAAAAAAGGAAGAGAGGGTAAAAAGAGAAGGAATGGAGAATGGGGGAGAAGAGGAAAGAAGAAAAGATAATAGAAAAAAAGAATTAAAAGGAAGGGGGAGGAAAACAAGCAGGAAAGGAAAGATAGAGAACTGAGAAGAGGAAAAGGAAGGGAAGTAAAGAGAAAGCAAAGGAAGGAAAGCAAGAAGAGGGCATCTTCAACTATTGACCAGTGTCTGAAATTTCATAGATTTTGATTCAGATGTTGTCTTCCTTAAAATGCAGATAATTCTGAGGGAAGGGAATCATAATTTTCCCTTTCCATTGAAGGAAAAGTCTTTTATATTTCAGGTTGATAGATTGTGTGGTGTAGCTGTACAGGACAGCTTTTCCTGTCCAAACTGTTCAGTAGATCACTAACCTAGCTAAATTTTCTATGTCTTCCACAGCCACAGCCCAACAATTTTTGATGGCTCAGGGGTTGCAGACCAGAAGATGATAAGAAAGAGGGAATCAGAAATACAGAGAGAAGAAAATCAGTAGAAAGCTACATAGAAGGGGAAGTCAGTTGGAAAACAATGGTGTAGTGAGAAAAGCATATAACTGGGTCAACAACCTAGGTTTAAGTCTTAGCTTTGTAGATTACTAGCTTTATAGCTCTGGGAGTCTTTTAATCTCCTTGAGTCCAGTTTTTTATCTACCCTATGTCTCAGGGTAATTCTGAGAAAAGTACTTTGCAAAATATACTGCATAAATATGAACTATTATATTAACATATGTCATGCAGATATAGATACAAATGCTGTAGCTACAGACTTTGTTCCTGAGAGTAAGTTTTGCCAGGAAGGAGCAGATAGTATATGAGGACGAGGGACACCTGGAAGAGGAAGAAGAAGGGTAACAGTAGTTAGAGAAGGAGAGTGTATGTTAAAGCAGAAGACTCAGGGTTCTTTGACTAACGCTCATTTCTACACAGTAGATCCTGGGGATCTCAGCAAAACTCATTTCCTTTTCTTGATATTACTTAGCTTCTGGTGACTCCTCACCCACCTTCAGGACAATGCATATGTGTTATATACACTCACTCTGTCAATCACATCAATCAATCACCAACAATAACAAACAGGAATAAAAGTAAGCAAGGTGCATTAACTGATAAGCCAGGGAAAGAGAGATAACAAGGCTATTATCCTAAATCAAAATTTATCTTCCTTAGCCTAGAGTCTCACAATTTGGACCATTGTAAGTGCTCAAACAATGTTTTTGTTGGTTATTTTCTTGAGACTGTGTTTCCAAGGGTACAGTTGCTACAGGTCCATTCTACAGCTGAAAGGATTAGAAACTCTGATCTGCTTGATTTCAGACCTGAATTGGCTGGCCCCAGCTTGGGCACCCTCCTTGCCTGGCTCCCCCTACCTTCCTCTCTACCTACCCCCTACACTTCTGCAGGGTCACTCTGTTGATGTCAGATTTAGAGAGGATACTCAATCAACTTTATCTCCACTGGAGCTAAGAATTCCTGAGCTCAAGAAATCCACCAGCATCAGCCTCCCCAGCAGCAGGAACCACAGGTATGTGCCTCCACACCTTGGTGGAAAATGTATTTACTCAATAGTTGTGTAATTCAGAAGAAAAGAACACTGATTTGAGTCAGAGGAGCTCCTTGGGTTCAAGCATTATCTATGCCTCTGAAAACTTGTGAGAATTTGAATAAGTCACTGATTCTTTGAGCCACATTTCCTCTTCTGTAAAAGGAGGGAGTTGGACAATCCTTTTTAGCCTCGAAGATCTTTTTTAGTTCTAAATGAGTGATTCAGCTGGCTGTTCTTGATATAATAGACTCTTAATAGGCAAAACCCACACACCATTTAGAATGACTCAGTGAAAAAAAACAACAAAACATCTGGGAACAAAGGCCCTGGATTTGAATCTTGCTCCAGGTACTTGCAGTTTGTATAATCTTAAGTAAATCATTTGTGCTTTTGGTCCAAAAGAGAGGACTTGCTCTATGCTTCTGACTGGCTATTCTTCAGTCTTAGAATTCTCTGCCTCCTAACCTTGAAATCTTAGAGTCCCTGATTTCTTTTAAGAGTTGCTCAAGACTGGTCTCTTCCAGGAGCCTTTCCCTGGACTTTCAATAGCTCCTGTATATTGTATCTCCCAATAAGGGGCAGCTAAGTAGCACAGTGCTGGGATGGAGTCAGGAAGATTAATTCCCGACACTTACTAGCTGTGTGACCCCTGGGCAAGTCACTTAACCCCATTTACCTTAGTTTCCTCTTCTGTAAAATGAGCTAGAGGAAAAAAAAATGGCAAATCACTCCAGCATCAGTCACAAAGAGTTGGATACAACTGAAACTGATGAACAGTAACAACAACCTCCGATTAAAATGTAAGATCCTTAAGGTCGGGGACTGTTTTGTTCTTTATGTCCTCAGTGCTTAGCTTGCTTGACACATAGTATATGCTTAATAAATATTTGTTGATTAAATGATTATTTGCCTTAATAATAACTTAATTCTTCAAAAGGTTGAAAAAAATTGAAATTCTATAGTGGCCCTACTTCTTTTCTTTCTACATATGACAGTCATAGTATGATATGCTCCCTGATGTGGGAATTTTAGATTTCAGTGGGTTCAGAGAAAAGATTGGTAGAATTCCTGTGGCCTAAATCTCTAATGGAAAAGTAAGCCAAAGGGGCATGGGAGACTCTGAAGAATGAATTCCTAGATACATAGAGAATAATTCTAATGAGGATGAAAAGGTGAAACTATCCTAATATACTAATGTAGATGCAGGGGAAGTCCATTAGCAAATAGATTTACGGAATAAGATGATGGCTATGGCACATAAGGATAGATATTAGAAAAAGGTATGGTCCTATAAATATAATACTTAGATTGAAGAAGTTCTGAATGAACTTAGGTTATTAATGAATGATACCAACAAACAGGAGGTCTTTTTAAAGTTATCTTGGTGATAAAACAACAGCATTTACATAACACTTTGTGGTTTGCAAAGCACTGTACAAATATTTTATCCCCACAACACCCCTGGGGATACTATTATCAGCCACATTTTATAGATGAAAAAAATAGTCAGAGGTAAAGTGAGTTGGCCAAGGTGAGGTCCATTTTGATCTTATGTCTTTCTGATTCTTGGCATAATTCTCTATCCATTGTGTCATTAAGATGCCTCTTTGATAAGATCAAAAAAAGGGATACTGTCATTGCTTAGGATGAATGCGATGGTAGTAAAGAAGAAAAGAAAGAAGACAGAATTAGTCATATTTTACTGTTTCTGAATTAGGAAGAAGAGAATAGAAATGGTTAACATGGAAATGAAACCCAAGATAAGTTAGCAAAGGAAGAACATCTAACTATTCCCAGTAAATTCAAGTCATCATGTTTTAGTAAATGACACCCTTATGCTGCTGAGAAGACCTGACAGACATGATTGTTGAGGTGCTACTAGCATCCTCTGGAAGAATATAAAGAAAAGTTTTCTGACTGAAAGATATATATATATCTCCATTTCCAACAGCAAAGTAGGTAGATTCTATAAACCATAAGCTAAAGAACCTGACTTCAATTCTTGGAAAAATTCTAGACCAGGATGAGTAGAAAGAAAGGGAATCAATGATAACCAAGAACCAAGATGGCTTCATCAAGCAAAGGTCAAGATGAACTAACTTCATTTCCTAGTGAACTCGCTATTAGACTAATGGATCATGAAAATATGCTGGAAAGGATTTCTGAATTTTGGCAAAAAATTTAATCACAAAGTTTTGTGATATATGAACAAGATGTTAGTGTAGCTCAGTGGATTCAGAACTGGTTAGAAAAATGGATACAAAGAATAGTCATAAGTGAGTCAATATTAACTTAGTAGGAGGTTCCTAATAGAATGCCTTGGAGATATGTCTTTAGGTGCCATATTTTTAATCAAAGACTTAGTTGAAAGTATAAATGATATGCTTATCACATTTGTAAAGTAAATGAATCTGAGAGTGTTAAATATTGGATAGCAGAGTTGGGATCCAGGAAGAACTTGGCAGAATTGAATGATGAGTCAAATCTAATAAGATGAAATCATATATTAAATATTTGATATTTAGAATCAAATGAAGCTATAACTTTATAAGTATAGAATAGAGAAGGCATGGCAAAAAAAATAGTTAATATGAAAGAGATCCAAAGATTTTAGTAGACTACAAGCTCAAAATGAATCAACAGGATATCATGTTGTAAAAACAGCCTCCCCACAAACAAACAAACAAACCCTCTACCTCAAGATTCTAGAATGTATTAAGATTATAAAAGTATTTAGAAAGAGAACATTTATAATATCTCTCAACTCATCCCGAGTCAGATGACATTTGAAATATTGTTTTTAGTTTTAGACATCATATTTTAGGAATAACATTTACAAACTAGAGAGCAAAAAGAGGATGAACACTAATCAAGGATCTGGAGACCATACTGTGCTGTATGGATATGACAGAAGATAAAATAATAGTAGACACTGGATGCTAGGCTGAGGACTTCTGATTTTTTAGTAGGTTGCAGGAAGTAACTGACGGTTTTCTGGTAGGAAAGGGTCATAATTAAAATATGGTGTTAATAAAAAAAAAAACAAACCTGAAAGCATTCCATAGCAAGAATTAGAGGTCCAGAAGTCAACAGTACTTTGGTAGTCAGTTGATTGTGATCAATGAAGCAGAAGGAAGGTTAAAAGATAATGGTGCCATTAATAGAAACAGTGATTTGAAGGTTGGACATTAGTTTCGGGGAGAAGATAATATTGAATTTTTGATAAAACAGGACAACTGAGTGGAAACTTCTAGTAGGTAGTTGGAAATGTAGATCTGGAGTTCAAGAAAGCTGTCAGAGCTAAAGACAGATTTGGCAGTTGTCTGAGACTAGCTGGCATTTTAAGAAATGGGAAAGGATGAGATCTTTGAGGCAGAGAGTGAAGTGAGGGGGAAAAAGAAAACACAACAGCAACAAAAAAGCCAAACAAACCAAACAAAACAGGGCCAAGACCTTAATCTTAGGGAATCACTAACTTTAATGGATTTTGTAAGGAAAATAAATCAAGGAAGGAGACAGAGGACAGAGTAGTAAGAGTAGAACCCTGATCATCATGGAAGTAAAGGACAATGTTCCTAATGGTCCTACTTCAAATAGCATGGTTTTGTCTGTCACTTGTCCTGTAGCTAATGGAATCTGAAGAGTTTCAAAGAATATCAAGGAAGGGGGGGTAGGTCAGTAGTGTTAATTTCATCAAAAGAATTAAAGTAAAAAAGGACTTTGGGGAAAAAAATTATATTTAACACAAAGAAATGCCCCTTAAATTTTCAATTATAAAAAAATGTATTTGAATACATTTTTATATTCAAATATGAAAAATATTTGATTGTTTCTTGTTAATCCTATCATCTCTCAGTTTACTATAGTGATGTTAATATGTTATATTACTATGCAATGTCCTTCTTTTAGGTGAGGGTCACTTTTTTTTTTGCACATTCACTGAGGGAATGAAAATCTGCATTTACTCATAAATCTTAACTTTATAATATTCTTTGTTTATAATACCCTTTTTTAAAAAGCAAGTTAACCCCTCCAAGAATAGGTTATACAACTGTAAGGAAATCTGGCACAGCTTTTAATAGGGGGACTAATTATGTATAGACATTGAAATTCATTATTAAGCACCTAGCAGTAAAAGACCTATTAAGAAGAGGGAAAAAACCTTTCTTCTGATTGGAAAAGGATGATCATAAGGAATTATTTTTTTGGGCAATTTGCTTATCCTATTTTGCAATTTGTCTGCCAAGCTGGATGGTATAGAAAAAAGGGTTTCTTCTTCATGTAAAGATGGGGATAAAGGAGATAACAACATAGTAAAAACAGGTGAACATTGTTCAGCAGAGTGATAAAACTTCTGACTATCTAAGAGTAACCATAAGCCACAAAACATAAAAATTAAATAACATGGTCTTTTATCATTTTTTAATTTCCATTGTTTGAATTTGGAACTACGCAACTATGGCACTGTAACCTGACTGCTACTAAGCAACTCTAGAACCAAAAAGTTAGGGCCTTACCTGCTATGGTATTGTTGGTTGTGTCAGATGGGCTTAGGAAGCATTGCTAACAGTAAGGGAAGCAGAAGTGATGGAATTCCAACTGAGGTTTTGAAAATCCTGGAAGATGATGCTATTAAAGAGCAGGATGCCACTAAATTTGGAAAAATAAACAATGACCACTGGGTTGGAAAAGGTCAGTTTATGTACCAGTCCTAAAGAAGGGCAAGGCCAAAGAATGTTCCAATTACTGAACATTGCACTTGGTTCACATGCCAACAAGTTTATCCTTAAGATTCTGCAAGCTTGGCTTCAGCAATATGTGAACCAAGAATAACCAGAAGAGTACGCTGGTTTTCAAAGAGGCATAAGGATTAGAAACCAAATTGCCAACGTTCACTGGATGGTGAAAAAAGCAAGGGAATTCTAGAAAAACATCTACTCTGCTTAGACTACACTAAAGTCTTTGACTGTGTGGGTTACAACAAAATATGGCAAGTCCTCAAAGTTATAGGAGTACCAGATCATCTTACTTGTCTCTTGTGGTCCAAGAAATGATAACAGTTAGAACTGAATATGGAACAACTGATTAGTTTAACACTGAAAAAGGAGTATGACAAGGTTGTATATTGTTACCTTATTTATTTAACTAATACACAAAGTACATCATGTGAAATGCCAGACTGGATGAATTAACAGCCAGAATTAATGTTGCTAGGAGAAATCACAATCTCAGATAGGTAGATGATAACACTGATGGCAGAAAATGAGTAAGAATTAAGAAAACGCTTGAGGAGAGTAAAAGAGAACAGTGTAAAAGCTGACTTAAAGTTTAACATAAAACAAAAACAACTAATATCTTGGCAACTGATACAATCATCTCCTGAGAAATAATGGGAAAAGAAAAGAAGAAATAGAGGCAATATTAGATTTTATTTATTCTTGGGCTAAAAGATTAGTATAGATGCTGATTAGAGCCATGAAATATAAAGATACTTGCTCGTTGGACGGAAAGCAATGCCAAATCTGGAAGCATACTAAAAACAAAGATATCACCCTGCCAACAAAGATCTGTACAGTCAAAGCTATCGTTTTTACAGCAGCAATGTATGACTGCGAGAATTGGACTATAAGGAAAGATGAGCATTGCATAATCGGTGCTTTTCAATTGTAGTCCTGGAGAAGAGAGTCGCTTGGACAGCAATTAATTCAAATCAGTCAATGCTTAAAGAAATTAACATAGGTTACTCATTAGAAGGTCAAATACTGAAACTTAAATACTTTGGCCATATAATGAGAAGATGGGAATCATTGGAAAACACCCTGATGTTGGGAAAGATTGAAGGCAAAAGGTAAAAGGGATGGCAGAGAATGAGATGGATAGATAGTATCATGGAAAAAAATAAAAATGAACTTAGATTTCAATAGATAGAGGAGGATAGACGTTTCTGTCATGCTATGGTTCATGGAGTTACAAAGAGTCAGGCAAAACTGAATGACTGAACAACAACTAAACAAAGGTTGATTTGTGAGAAAGTAACATGAACTCACTGCTTGCATGACATTTTATCTGAGATAAATACTTGGACCCATCAAACCAAAACCAAAAACAGAAAAAAGGCCAAAACACCTCATAGAACTAATGATAATTCTTGGAGTCAACTTCATATCCCAGAAAATCCAATCAAGATTCAACATAAATAGTTCTACTCGATGTAAGAGCAAGAACCAAGGTTAGAGTAATTAGGGATCATAAAAAATGTGATTCTATTGTTATAAGTTGATGCTTTCTGAAGGTATTTGTTTTTAGAGGCATGGCATCTTATGTTCTACAATCAGCAAGTACCCATTTTCTGAAGGATATTTCCTGTAATATTCACCAGTGTTCAAAAATTAAAATATGGTCTGATGCATGCTTATCACTTTCTTCAGATTTATGCTACTTCCTTGCAATCATTTCATAGGCAAATTTCTTTCTTCAATATACTAACATTTGCTCTCTATGTACCTTTAAAGAGTCCTGCTACAGAGGTGTCTTAACTAATACTAAGAGTAGGCCAATAAAAACTCAGCTCTTAAGAGAGTGTCATTAGTTACATAGAAAGTGACAAGTATATCCCATATTAACAATTTCACTAAAAGCAACCCACTTCCTCGTAATTACTGGTGATAAAATCAAGTAACAAAATCATAGGATCATAGATTTAGAAATGGAAGGGGCCTCAGCAATTTCTTGATTTTTCATATGAGAAAACAGGTCTAGAGAGGTCAAGTGATTTACCCAAGGTGATAAAATAGACAATAGCAAGAAGGGATATGAATGTAAGTCCCCTTATTCCCCTGTGTTGTTATTCAATCATTTTATTTGTGTCCAACTCTTCCTGACCTTATTGGGGTTTTTTTTGGCAAATATATTTGAGAGAGTTGCCATTTCCTTCTCCAACTCATTTTACCGATGAGGACATACAGGGTTAAATGAATTGCCTGGGGTCACATAGCTAATGAGTGTCTAAAACCAGATTTGAACTCAAGAAGATAAGTCTTCTTACTCCAGGCCTAGCACTTTATTCATTGAACCATCTACCTGCCCTTTTCCTACTACATGTTACTTATCACAAAACAGATCTAGAAGATACTTAGACTATCATTGAGTTCAAATCCTTCATTTTTCCAAATGAGGAAACTGAGTCCCAGAAAGATAGATTTAACTGCCCAAAATTATATAATATTTGAAATTATTTATTCCCCTCATTCCTAGCTTTGTGGCCTTTCTGATAAGATCCTTATCTTTCTGATGAGTTCTTAATTCCTCAATTCAAGAAGAGGCCAATTGATTTTCAGAGAGGACAGCAACTTCTTTTTTCTATTTAGGTTATTGGACTGTAATTAAAATTATATATATACATATATATGTGTGTGTATGTGTATATGTATGTATTGATTAATTAATATTGGGGGGGATGATTCCCAACTGGGTTGCTAAAAGTTAAGGGAATAGTTAGAGTTAGAGAGGAGGGAGATAGGATGAAGACATGGTAAAAATTTACCATGGATAAGCTAGAAAATGAATAATGAAGTACTTGTCTGGGAGCTTCCAAGTCAGATATACTTTATGCATCAGAACTTGTTATAAAAATACTCCATGGCCTTAAATGTTACTAAATTCCTTTGTAGAATTATCCTCCCATTCCTTCCTTCCTGATAGGTTATACACAGCCTAGATTTGCACTGGCTATCTGGGTGAGTACACTTTGGCCTATTTAATCCTTGTTTAATTTGTCTCTGAAACAGGAATAAGAATTTCTTCTTCATGTATGCTGTAGCTATAGTCATTTAACAGGGTTTAGAAGTTTATGTATATCAAGTTATACTGTTCATGCCATTTCCAGGACAGATTCTAAATTGTAGGGGACTAGAGCAATCCAAGATTTAATAGAATTTGTGCTAAACTGGCTAAGAGCCAACATAAAGTTATTAAGAGATCTTGCAGTTTACTGATGAAAGTACATACTTCAGTGATGAAAGTGCCCACTAATTCAACTACAAAAATCATAGACCTTTTTTAAAGGGGGGAAGGCCACTTGAAAATTATCTAAGCCAGTCTCTTCATTGTATTGATGAGGAAACTGAGGCCTGGGGAGTTTGTCATTTTCCTGGGAGCATATCCCACTAGTGACAGTGCCAGAACTAGAAGCCAAGCACCTTTACTCTAATTCTGGTGCTCTTTCCACTGTGTCATTGATAGGGATTTGTTGAGTGTTTACTACATGCTGGACTTGTGTTAAATCTAAGAATAAAGTTACTCAACAAGCATTTACTAAGCATGTACTATGTGCCAAAGATTGGGAAAAAAAGAGAGAAAAGGCTGCTCTCCCTGCTCGGAAGAATATTTCATTCTATAAAGAAAGATAACATGTACATAGGGAACTACATATGAAAAAAATTCAAGATAAATACGAAGCAATTTAGGGAAGGAGGGAGGGATCAGGACAGACTTTAGAAAGTTGTCCTTGAGCTGTGTAAAAGAAAGTATGTATTAGACATCATCTATACCCATAAGAGATTATATTATGTAGTTGAAAAGAGAAGGCAGAATCACAGACTCTCGTAATTGGAAAGGAATGATTGTTCATATGGCATCTACTAGACGCTAGGCACTGTGCTAGGCACTTTTACAAATATCTCATTGGAACCTCGCAACCACTCTGTGAGGTAAGTGGTGTTATTATGTCTATTTTGCAGTTGAAGAAACTGAGGAAGACAGAGGTTAAGTAAATTCCTCAAGGTCAAACAGCGAATAAGTGTCCGAGACCAAATCTGAACTCATGTCTTCCTGACTACAGGTCCAGCATCCTAGCCACTGCAGCAACTAACTGCCTTAACACATCAGAGATCATCTAATGGAACCCTTGGCTAAAAGCAAACTATCTTTAACAAGGCTGGCTGGTGGTTTTTCAGCTTGTGCTTGAAAATCTTCAGTGAAGAGAAACCCACTACCCCCTTGTCTTTTGGGTACTATCTCTAAGTGTCGGAAGTTTTGCCTTCTATCAAGCCAATTTAGGGGTCTTCTCTGGAGGGTTCACAACTAGAGCATAGTTCTGAAGTAGTGGAAGTGTTGGGAGCAGAAAATAGAGGACCACAGAGTGTGTATTTGTATGTGCTGATTCAATAAAATGCTAAATTATAGAGACAATTAGGAAATAGTCAGTGCTTTAATAAGATAATTAGCTACTATGATCTTGCATGGTTAAAAGAGAACTGGCCTTAGAACTGAGTAACCAGGATTTGAGTCTTCAGGTCCCCATTCTTCCTCTGGGGAGATTTCCATTTGCAACTCTCAAGAAAGCTCCTGAGGGCTTCTAAAGTTGATGTTTGTTTTTCAAAGCATTTGAGAAAAGAAATATAGCCTGAAGAGGATAAAGAGTCAGTGCTAGAATCAGGGAGACCTAGGTTTAAGGTTTAAGTTCCACTTCTGACACATACTGGCTGGCTGTCTGATTCCTGGAGAGTCACTTAACCCTTTAGTATCCCAGGCAACTCTGCAAAGACTTCAAATTGCAGAGTAGGTACTTAACGTCCATTGGTGGAATATGAATTTCCTATGCCAACAAAATCACAGGTCCAGAACTTTAAAAAAAATGTATTATGCAAGATGAACTGAAGAGGAAAGAAAATGAAGGCCAGAGGATAAACTAAGACTAATTTTAGGGGCAGCATAGTGAAATGGAAAGATAATGGATCCTGTAACAATAAGCCTTGGGTTCAAATCTCACTTCTGAAATTATCTGTCTGACTGACCTTGGGTAAGTCATTTAAACACCCCAGCTCATACTGTTCTCCTAATGTGAATTGATGGACTTGAACTAGATGGACTCTGAAGTCCTCTTTTGCTCTAGTTCTAGGAACTCAAATGAGGGAGAAGTGAAGAAGACCTGCCTGATTGAATGTGGTGACACTGGAAATGGAGAAAAAGATAATTCAGAGAGTATCTGGGATTAGATTCAGTGATGCATCAACATTACATAGATGAAGCTCCCTGTGTGTACAAAACTGTTTTTAATCACAGTAAACAAGAGTATTATGGAAGGAACAATGTGTGGTTTGGCTGTAGAGAATCCCTAAGGGCAATAATCACTCCTAAAATGGTGTGTAAATTATGGATTGAAATAATAGTCCTTGTTATCAGTTTTTCTTCTGTAGACTCCTTGTTATCTGTAAATAGTTGGTCTAGATCTCAGGGGTGGGAAGAAAGCATTTAAAGGTACTGGCTGGCCAGAATAATAAATGGAAAAGAAAACCAATACTATATGCATTAAGAACTGATCACACAGAAATATTAATAACTTACATTCACATAGCTCCTTATATCCAGCAATGCAGTTTCCTCATAGTAATCCTGAGACGTAGGTAGCATCTCCCTTGGTGCCTAGTACATATATATCTCTGAACATAGGAGGTCTATTTGTTGAATGAATGAAATAAAATTTACGTTTAAAGCTGGCTTAAATGTGAATTGTTTCTTGGCACAATTTGCCCAGACACAACAGAATCTGGAGGGTGGTACCCAGGACTGAGGATAATTTTATTTAGTTTCAACTCAATGAAAGTATTGCTTACCATATTTGGTGAGCAGACCCCTTAGAGCAAAGAAATGAAGAAATCTCACATGGGATGAGCAAGTATGGATGGGTTGAGAGCAGGTTAGCTGGAGACAATATCCACAATACTGACATCACAGACACATCAGTGTACTAGAGGACTGGAGGATAAATTAAAATATGCTGAAAAGGCAACTAGTATAATTTGGCAAATGTACTCAGTTGAAAAAATACATAATGATGACTCATGTTTGAATAGTGCTTTACAACGTACAAAAATACTTCCCTTACAACAAACTTCTGGCATTTATATTCCTATTTCAAAGATAGGCTAGTTGAAGTTTGGGAGTTTCTTCAACTGTAATAAAAGGACTGTCTATTGTTCTGAATTGCTGAATTTTCAAAAGTAGTCAAACCAGGCTCTAGCAGACATTGTTTGCATATTGTAGCCTAATTAATAAATGGCAGAATGAGAGCTGACTAGAAATTCATTAATTTTTCCCTGTGCCCCTCTAATATAACTTCTAGTTATGGAAGGATACAAGCACCATGTGGGCCATGACTGTCAAGTGTAAGCATGAAGAAATCCAAGGATCTCTGTCACTGTCTCAAGCAGAAGCAAGTTTCTTCCCCATTCCTATGACCTTCTTTTGGCCAACCGTCATTAATGACCCAGGGTCAATGTGGTTGCACTCTGCAAACATGCTTGGGGATATCTACTGGAAGCTAAGAGTAAATATAAAACTGAGAAGAGGAGAGATTTTCTGTCCCCAGCCATTACTTGATGGTAGCTATGGTTAATATTTTATTATGTCATGAAAAGGGATTGGAGTAAGGTAACGTAATGGAAGCAGCAAAAGCAGAGGACCCAATTTGAATATGGATTTTTCTACCTATCAATTATATGGGCAACTCTCAGAAATTCTTTGGATCTCAGTTTCCTAATCTATAAAATAAATGGGTTGGACTACATATTCTTTAAGGTCTCTCCTAGCTCAGAATCTATGATAATGTAAGTTACAAGGTACTGACTTTATTACATCTTTGGAAAAATGACAAACCCTTTCCCTGTAATTCTCACAATAGCCAGATGCCTCTGGCTTCCTGGAATTTTTAATAAATATTACAAATCTCTTGGCAGTAACTTCCAGACACCTTAAAATTTGCCATCAACCAAGTTCCTTAATATTATGTGTTGGCATGGTGCGATTTAATTTTTCAATGAGATTCCATGTATGAAATCACATTTTATTTTTACAATAATGCCAGGATAGGAGTGTTCCAGCTGCTATTTTAAAGATGAGGAAACTGAAATGTAGAAAGTTAATGCAATCTTATGCTACATTACAAGAAAATTGGCATCTGGAATGAAGGAAGTGATAGTCCTTCCGTAGACTCTTTCATGAATGGACCATATCTGGAACTATTTCATATGCCACATATTGGAAAGGACATTGATAAGGAGGAACACATCTAGTGGAAGACAAACAGGATGGTGAATGTTTTTCAGATCATGACCCTATAAAGGTCAATTAAGTGAAATGGTGACATTTGGTCAGAGTAAGAGAAAACTCAAGAAACATGATGACTTTCTCCAGGTGTGTTGAAGGTCTGTCATGTGGAAGAAGGATTGAAATTGTTCTATTTGACTTCAAAAGTTGAAAATGGACAAATTGCAGAGAGGATGATTGAAGCTCAAGTAAAGAAAAAAAAACTACTTAACAATTAGAGCTATCCAGTTATGGGATGAACTACTTTGAGAAGCAGCAGATTTCCTCTGATATTTGGGTGACATTTGTCAGAAATTTTGTAGGATCCTTATAAAGCTTTGGGTCGGACTAGATAGCCTTCTATGTCCCCTCTACTAATCGTGAGTGTACCTCAAGACCCTATCCTGGGCTATCAAGTTTTCCTTCTTTATATACATTCTTGTTGTAATATTATAATTCTCCATTGACTTAATCATCTTCTCTATGAAACTGACACTCACGTATAGGCTTAGAGTCTTTGATGAACTATAGTTCCACCTAACAAACGGCTTATTACCTTTTCCAGTTGAATGTTCTATAGCACCTCAACATGTCCAAAGCAAATCTCATTATTTTTCCTCACTCTATCCACCTCTACTTCTCTGGTTTTCCAAATGGCACTATCATACTTCTTTTCACTCAGACTTGAAAACTTTAAATCTCACTCAACTCTATTCCCTTATTGTCCATTTCCAAAAAATTGTCAGTCACCGAGTATTGTTGATTCTATCTCAGCAAAATCTTTCTCATCTCTATTGACAGGGCCATTCTCTAGTTTAGAGTCCGCTGATCTCTCACCTAATAGTCTCCTAATAGCTCTCAATGCCTTCAAGTCTCTCCCTTTTCCAATGTATTCTCCATGTGGCTACCAAAACAGAAGTCTGACCATGTCACTCCCTTGCTCAAAAAAAGTTTAGCACTCCCTCTTGCCCTAAGATAAAATTCAAATTCCCCTTTTTGATTTTTAAATCTCTTCACAGTCTTACTCCAGTCAACATTCTCAGGTTTATTATACAACACTCTGTTACATTCTCTATATGATCTATCCAAACTGGCCTACTTGTTACTTGTACACAAAATCAGTTTCCTAATTCTGTCCCTTGGATGCCCTTTCTTTTCACCTCAACCTCTTAGAAGCCCTAGCTTCCTTCAAAGCTGGATTTAAGTATTATGTCCTACATGATCCCCTTCATCACCCCATCTTCTAATCACTTGCCCCATTCCTATATGTTTTGTATTTATTTTATATTAATATATATATATATATATATATATATATGTGTGTGTGTGTGTGTGTGTATGTGTGTGTGTGTGTTCATGTTCTCCTGAAATAATTGAAGTTCCACAGGAGCAAGATTTGTTTCATTTTTGTCTTTATATTCCCATTGCCTAGCAGAATACCTGGCACACAGGCTTTTAATAAATGTAATGACTGATAAACATATTGTGAATTAACACATATTTAAAACCCAGGACTATTTCCCAATAAATAAGGGGTCAAAGGTAATCATTTTCAAGAGAGAGATTTCAGATATCAGTAATCCAATGAAAACTTACTCTAAATTACTAATAAAATGAATTAAAATTAAAACCATCCTGAAATTTCAGGTCATATTCAAAAAATTGTCAAAGATTCCAAATGACAGAAACTGTACATATGGAAGATACATCCATCAATATGCTATTGGTGCTGCTGTGAATTGGTCTAGTCATTCAGGAAAACAATTGGAAGTTATTTGAGAAAAATCACTAAATTGTCTGTACCCTTTGAAAGTAGACACTGAGTTGCTGGGCATATATCCCACATAGTCTAAGGACAGAAAGAAAATTACCATACATAACAAAATATTCATAGCAGCAACAATCTGGAATCAAAGTGGGTTTCTAGCCATCAACTGTGGAATGTTTGAATAAATTGTGGTATATCAATGTAGTGAACTCTTATTGTGCTATTAAAAAAACACATATTAGAGCAATTTAGGGAAAAAAGATTTATCAGAGACGTAATGACAAATTGAAGCAGAACTACATTTGTATGTATACGTACGAATGTGTGTATGTATGTACATACACACAATGATAAGTGAAAAGTATGCTAAAATATAGGCAAAAACAGTCATTGCAATGATTAATCTTTGTCCTGGAGAAGAGATAAGGAAATAGAAAGATAGGCAACATGCTCATCGAGTGCTACGGACTCTGATGTGGTCTGCGACTGTGTCAACTGGTTTAACTTGACTGCTTTTATTTGTTGATGTTACAGTTGTTTAAAGGAAAAACTCCATGGATGAGGGGCGAGAGGATGGTATATCTGGAAATGATTTACATAAAAGCAAAATGCATAAATAACATTTTTAAAATTACCTTTTAAAAATTTAGTGGTTTTCTTGAAATGTAGTATGAAAACCACTGGTTGATCCTCATGCTGGTATCTTGGAGAATGAACACATAATATCACCGTTCCTATGTTTCTGTTCCTGACATGAATTGATAACTTACTAATGCTATTTCACACACACACACACACACACACACACACACACACACATACACAAACTACCTCATTAATCTCTCATCAAAAACAAATGGTCTCATTATCTTTAATGAGATAGGGTTTGTTGTTTTTCAACCCCCAGGAACAAGTGTGAGTTGGGTTAAGGTAGAATGTACAAACAATGCCCTTTAGAAGCTGACTTGACTGTTTTTGAAGGTAGGTCTATGACTTAGGTAGCAACCACAATATATAGACATAAACATATACATACATACATATATATACATATATATATATATGAGTTGAATTTTGTTTGCAAGTAGTGACTTACTTTATAAAACAAGACAAACTATTAAAACATAACTAGAAATATTTAAGTCTTCTATAAGATGCAAATAAACCGAAGAGGTGTGCTTAAGAGCAAGATTTAAAGAAACTTTATTTCTTTAAAGATACTCCAGGCATAGATTGTTCTCACTCTCTAATGATAATACTATCAAACAAAATTTAACTCAAAGGACTCAAAAGATTTTCTTTTAACTTAGTTGTAATTTTATACTGTGATCTTTTATTTTTGACATCAAAGCTAGATTGGTTTATACTATTAGCTAGTCATATACATTAATTATCTGTATTTATTTATCTTCCAGTTCTCATTGCCTAATGATCTGACTTCCAATCAGACCGCTTTGCTGAAACTGATCTCTCCAAGATTACTAACAATCTCTTAGCTACTGTGTACAGTGTTTTTTTCTCAGTTTTGATTCACCTTTATCTTCTCATAGCTTCTCAAACTATCACAATCGTTCCCTCCATTTGTACATTTTCTTAGTCCTCAGTATCTGTTACATTGCTCTCTTCTGGCTCTGCTACCCGTCCGACTCTTTGTTCTTAGTGTGTTTTGCTGGATAGTCATAGTGCTTCCACCTACTATGTGTGGATCACATATAGATCACACATAGAACCTTGAGGTTCTGTCCCAGGTTCTCGTCTTTCACATTCTTGGTAATTGATCACATCAGCTCTCATGTTTTCAAGTAACATATCTATGAAGATAATTAATAAATCTACAAGTTTAGTATTTAGCTCCTTGTAGCAACTATCTTCTGCATATATCCATTCAGATAAACATAGACCTCACCAGGTCCAAAACAGAACTTTGATTTGTCATGAAAATCAATACTTCATCCAAAATTTATTATTTATATTGAGGGCTCCATCATGCTTAAAGATACCCAGGAATACACTCTGTGTCAGGCATTGTGCTAAGTTCTGGAACTACAAAGAAAGTCAAAAAGCACTTCTTGCTCTCAAGGAGCAAGACCAGTTGAACTAGACTACTTGCTATTACATAATCAACATTCCATCTCCTCCACCACTGTTTGACTCTAGAATTCCTAGCTTCTATCAAATGCAGCTTAAGTATCACCTTATGTAGTAGTTAACACTCTCTCCCTCTTAAAATTGCTTACTTTTCTCTATTTTTCTATGTACATGTTGCATTGGAATGTTAAATCTTTGAAAACAGAGACCTGTTTTATTTTTTGTTTTCATATCCCTAATGCAAAGTACAGTGTTTTACACAAAGAAAATACTTCATGGTTGTTGAATCTATCAACAAGCATTTCTTAAGCTTAATAATTAATATTAATGTATTAGTAGAATTAAAAAATAATTCCCAACATACTGAAATGAAAGAGAAAAACAAAAAGGCAAAGTGACAGAAAAAATGGAACTTTCTCTTGTTTCACTACAATCTGCTAATATGCTTTTACTATTTGGGACTTAACTTGTTTGTAACTTGAGGCAAGCCACTAAACAGTCTAAGCATCAATTCCCTTCAGGCCTCCTAGACCATCCTCCTTGAGATAACTCTAAAATACTCAAGACTAAGAAAAGTATCTAATTAACTGCTTAGTAGATGTAAACTCTCTGTCCCAGCTCTTGCATAGTCTACTCCCATGCCCTTGCTTCCTGTTTCCCTTTTAGCACAGAGAAGCACTCAAAAAACTCATTAGGTCCTCAGCTTTCCACTCCCCCTTCCTACCTTTCCACTAATTTCAAGTGGAGTAACTCCTTCTCCTCTCTCCCTAATGTCACAGAAGATGAGGAATGCATATATCATCCTATCTTTTTTATGATTCTTATCCTCAACAGAATCTTAACTCCAAATTTCTCCATTGAAGATTAAAATTTACCCTGTTCACCATATTAGACAGGTTGCCAATAACTTAATCCTCTAGTTTTTCATGTTAAGTGATCTGAATCTTTCAACTATACATTTTCACACTACTAGTTACTGTCTACATTTTTCAAAGAGCTCAGACTTTCTTGTATAAAGTTAAACACATACTTAAAAGTAAATATTAAAAATTACTTTCAAGGGGACAACAGGGTAAATTACTCAATGGAGACTTTTGTTGACTTGAAAAATTCTATGGAAGAAAAAGCATACCACTAGTGCAATGAGACTAATTCAACCTCAAACAAACATTTATTAACCACCTACTATGTTCCAAGCATTACGCTTAATGCTGGGAACAAAAAAGAAAGGCAATATATTGTGAGCTCTTCAAGAGCTCACAATCTAGTAAGTGAGAAAAGATGAAAACAACTGAGAGAAATGAATATTTCTCTCTTGTTTTTAATAGCTAATTATTGAATTAGGACCAAGGTTTTTGCCCTTTTCGACATCCTCATTCAGAAATCACTCCTATAGTTTACCCAGACAGTTCTGATAAATGTGGATTCTGCCTTTTGTCAGACAGGTGATATAGATACAGATAATTCTCTTTGATCAAAACTGATTGATCAGTCACATACCCCTGACCCTCATCAGAATAGGTCTATCTTTCATCATAATATTCATTCTCTCATTAATTGTTAGCCAATCAGAGTTGATTGCCACCCTCAGGAACACCCATTCTTCCAAGAGTATATAAGCATTCAACAGGTTCCATGAGGGGTCTTTGGTGTGAGAGATACAGCCAAATGGCCATCCTTTTAGTAATATGATGCTGACATTATTAATAAAATGATTAATTACACAGAAACTATTTTTCCCTAACTTTTTATATGTCACACAATTATCTGTCAAAGTCAACACATCTGCTCTGTCTGCAAGGTGTCTCTTTCTCTGAGATGCCTGCCATAAGGTGGGAAGCATAATCACAATCTTCTGAAGTCCTAAATGGTCACTTCATTGAGTAGAAATTAAAATCATTCCAAGTTGTTTTTCTTTCCATTATTGTGGTCATCATGTAATTTATTCCATAGCTTTGTTTATTCCTTTCTATATTAATCTTTACATTATTACCCGAACATCCTCTCTGAATCTTTCATAATAACGTTTCTTCTGGAAGAATAATATTCTATCACATAAACATGAAATGATTTGTTCAACCATTCCTTAATTAATGAATATTTTCTTCGTAGATACTTGCTATGAAAAGGGCAAAGGTATAAGTATTTTTGCACATACATCTTTGGAATGTATCCTAAATATGGCAATATTGTTGGATCAAAGAAGATCATTTCCTTTTCAAACAATTCCTTTTATACAACATCCAAGAAAGTTTGAGACATGCATACTAGCCTATTCTCTCCCTTTCTGAGAAAATAGGCATGATCTTTGCCATTCTTTTAGACTACGGCAGTTTTTTTATTCTCCATAAACATTCAAAATCACTGGCAAAGACTCAGTAAACACATGACTTTTTTTTTAAGTTCTCAAAGATGAAATAGTTAATGTGGGTTAATGGATATACACTCACCAAGGGCAACTTGGTGCTCCCCTATCATCTCTTTATTTATCTCGCATATACATTTCATTTAGTTATTTTTGGGTCTTTCGTATACCATGCTGCGAAGCAGGACAAATCAAAAAGCACTTAATACATTTACTATGTGCCAGCTACAATGTTGAATTCGCTATTTGCTTCCCATAAATGTCTCCAATTTATCTTTTCCATGTCTTATTTACACACAATTATTTGTGTGCCCCTTGATGGCAGGGACCATTTTTTGCCTTTCTTTGTACCCCTAGAGCTTCACAGAGTACCTGGCACATAAAAAGCACCCAATACATTTTATATTTCATGAAGGCAATGTTTGTGTCTTATAAAACATTATAATACCCCCAAGTTGCTAACAAAGTCTATGTTTAAAAAGGTAAGAATTTAATAAACTTTCACTTGAATTTTATTGAATTGAAAAATCCCCTTTTCTTCTTTAGGAAAGTGTTTGCATTATAAAACAAAGAACAACTTTCTTGGAGTCATAGGATGAGTTTTGTTCTTGGCTCTGTCAGCCCAACCAGCTACACAAGGTCTCTATAGATCCTCCAAGCTGCTAGAGTCTTCCCATTAATATTAACTGATATTTATTTTATATATGGTAATATAGGGACATGGTATCTTTCCTAATAGAATATGAGCTTCATGAGGACAGGGATTATTTCATTTTTGTTTTTTATATTCTGTGTAATTTAGAATAATACTGATTGATTTACTAGCTGTGCAAATTTAGGAAAATGACAAGGTTAGTATTTATAGTTCCAAGCATACAGAGTTGTAAGGATCAAAAAAGCTAGTATTTCTAAACCATTTAAGGTGCTTGGCATATATAATCCCATTTGATGTTCACAACAGCCCTGAGAAGTAGGTGTTACTACTATTTCCATTTTATACATGAGATAATTGAGATACAGAGTTGAAATGACTTACCTAGGGTCACACAACTACTGGATTTATACTCAGATCTTCCTAATTCCGATGCTCTATTCGCTATTATAATAGGTATCATTTATAGAGAATTTTGAGGTTTACAAAGCACTTATATATGTTATCTCATTTAATCTTTACAATGAACCTGTGAGGCAGGTGCTCTTATTAACCTTTTTGTAGATGAGGAATTTTAGTCACAGAGAGGTTAAATGACTTGCTAAGTTATAGGAGTAGAGATAGGATTTGAACTCAGTTATTCCTATGTCTAGTACTGTACCATAAATATTAAATTTCACTCTATGTAGCATGAAAAGACAATTTCATTTTTTTCTTGGTATCTAGCAAAGCATTTAGCACTTAGTAGGTACTTAATGAATACTTTTGGAATTGATTTGATTGTAGAAAAATGAATACATTCAATGTGAATAACTCAGTAATAAAATGAGGTTGTGTATCTACATAGTGCTTTGTAACCAGAAAGTACTATATAAAGGTGAGACATTATTATTAGACTAACTGATTCCAATTCATTTAACCTTTCCTCATTATGGCTTTTCCCTATTGCATCATTCTAGTTATCTTTTGTCAGGTTTTCTCTAAGTAGTCTATATATCATTTTAGATGAACCAAAATTAGACTTTAATAAAACACTAAAATCTCCAACCAATGGGGACTATAGAAAAATTATATATTTTTCTTTCTTTTAAAAACATTTTTATTGATGACACGTCTTTATTTCACAATTTTTTCAATTCACCCTCCCCATAATGAATCCTATTTTAATAAGCGAGACAGTTAAGCAAAGACATCTGAAACAGTGACTATATCCAAAAGGGCCATATTTTGCCCTAGTATTGTATTGCTTCTCTACTAAGAAGAAGGGTTATATTTCTTGTTTCTTTTGAATGAGTTTTATTCAAGTTTCATTTTGCTTAATTTTCTTTTAGTCATACAATTTCCTTGACATTATCATCATGTAAATATTATTCTCTTGGTTCTGTTTATTTCATTCTATAGTAGTTCATACAAAGCTCCCTAAATTTCTTTAACTTCTTTCTTATTTCCCTTGATAGTATAGAACTTTTGTTTTAATCTAGTTCTAATTTGATAAGTATACCATTTAAGCTGTAAATCATTTTGGGAAATATCAGTGAAATTTAGTAAAATTAATTTTACAAATATCAGTCACAAGCAGTCAATATCTCCATTAGCCTCTGACATATACTGGCTGTGTAACCCTGGGCAAATCACTTAACCTCTAAGGTCCCCAAGAGTGTGTGTTCGTCCTTGGTTGCCAAAGAAGACCATGCCATCAGAGAAATAATGACATGACTTGCACTTGACTTTGTTTTGAGGCTGTGCAGGTCACCAGCCTCACTTTTCCTCCAGAGCCATCTGAATCCAGTGACCATATAGTCATCAAGATGACTGGAGATGACCCAGAATGAGACAACTGGGGTTAAGTGATTTGCCCAAGGTCACAGAGCTAGTGATTGTCAAGTGTCTGAGGTGAGATTTGATCTCAGTTCCTCCTGACTCCTGCACTGGTGCTCTATCCACTGCTTCACCTAACTGCCTTAATAGGTCCCCAAGAGTACAAACTGCAAAGAAGATAATCTATATCTGAAGAGGGAGTTTCCTTATCTAGGACCTATGTCAATGAAAATCATAGGGCCAGAATCTAGAATCTATTCTCTGTCTTTAATTCCATAAACTAAAGATAAAATAAATAAATGTGGGGAAAAAAAGAAAATCATAAGCTCAGACTCTATCCTGTATGTTGGAAGGTTAATTTCCAAATATTTTAAGCATTTTATATTTATTAAAAAAAAATTTCTCCATAAATTTTCCTCTTGCTTTTGTTTTCTTTCCTTTTCTTTCTTTTTTTTTTGTTAGCTTGTTTTTGCTCAGTCATTTCAGTCACTTACAATTCTCCATGAATCCATTTGGAGGTTTTTTTGCAAAGATACTGGAGCTGTTTGCCATTTCCTTCTGCAGCTCATTTTACAGATGAGGAAACTGAAGCCAATAGGCTGAAGTGACTTACCTGGGGTCACTCAGTAAGTGTCTGAGGTCACATTTGAACTTAGGTCTTCCTGACTCTAGATCCTGTGCTTTATCTACTGCACCACCTAGCTGTCTATATTATGCTGTTAGCACCATATAGAAATTTTGATTTTTTGGAATTATTTTATGGTCTACTTTGCTGAAGACATTATTCATTTCAATTAGTATCTTCACTGATAATATATGTGGGGGCTTCTTACTGTCTGCTTAAGCTAGTCTTCCCTCCACCCCAGGAGAAGGTGGGGGGAAGGACAGGGCTGCAGGACCCATGAGGAACTACATCAAGAATATTTTAAGAGAGCAGGCACAGTAATGGGAGCAGAAGTGAGGAGGGAATGGAAATAAACAGAAGCTTAGGAAGAGATGCAGTTGCTAAGGCTAATGGAGTTGGGACTCTTGAGTAGGCAAGTGTAAAATTATCTCACATCTGCAACTTTGTTGTCAAGACTCCCCCCTCAAATTCACTGGACAGCAAAAGAAGAAGGATATCCACCATGAGGAAAACAAGGTCTACTGCTTTAGGTTCTTATGAGAAATTACTTTGTAAACATTAAATTATCTTATCAGGTGCCTCTGGAGTCCTTTCTACTTCATGGCTCTTTATACCCCTCCACCCCGCCCCCAGAATAGGATCTCCTCTTGATTTTCTCATTTTTAGACACTCTAGGTCTAGAAAAAAATAAATTTCTCTCCTCTGTCCTTTTTCTTCATATTAATTTAATAACAAAATTCTCACTTTCACCACCACCATTCAAGTCATTACACTTCATCCCTGGACCAGTGAAACAGTGGGTTGTTGGTTTTTCCCCCAAAACCATGTCTCTGCCTCCTATTTGTCAGTGATATCCCATTGCCTCCATGACACAGTTGAAAGAAAAGGGCACTAGGTTAGAATCCTAGCTCTGCCACTTTAGCAATCATTAACCTCAAAGGGGCCTCAGTTTCTTCATCTGTAAAATAAAGGGTTGGAACTAGATGTTACATAAAATGTTGCATAAAAATGTTACATAAAATCCCCTTTAGTCTAAATCATATAGGGGCAGCTAGGTGGTGCAGTAGATAGAGCAACAGTGCAGGAGTCAGGAGGACCTGAGTTCAAATCTCACCTCAGACATGACACTCACTAGCTGTGTGACCTTGGGCAACTCACTTAACCCCAATTGCCTCATCCCAGGTCATCTCCAGTCATCCTGATGAATATCTGGTCACTGGATTCAGATGGCTCTAGGGGAGAAGTGAGGCTGGTGACCTGCACAGCCCTCCATGATCCAAAACAAAGTCAAGTACAAGTCATGTCATTATTTCTCTGATGGCATGGTCTTCTTTGGCAATGTAGGACAAACACACACACTATGAGTTGAATGTAAAAACTGTATATACTCCATGGCACAGTATTCAAAGTCCTTTATAATCTGACATCAGTCTGCCTTTCCAGTTTCTGTTTACTACTATTTTCTTCTGGGGACTCTATTTCAATCAGATTTGTCTATTCACTTTCTCTAAAATATTCTTTCTCTAAAATACATCCTTGTCTGCCTTCAGCTCTGCCTCTTATAAACTATTTTATAATGTCTAAAATATGGAGTTACTATTTCATAAATATATGTATGTGTGTGTGTGTGTGTGTGTGTGTGTGTGTGTGTGTATGTAAAATCTCTTGAGGTAGAGAATAAGCTCATCGAGTGAAGGGACAATGTCACACACACACACACACACACACACACACACACACACACACACACACACACACACACACACGTCAGGACCTAGGCCAGTGCCTAGTACATAATGGTATTCAGATTTATAAATAGATGGATTTCCCAATAATTCCCTTCCAATTCGAGTTCTCTCCTTCCTATTTTGTAAGAAGTAGGTACTCAAATGTAAACTCCAAGAGGACAAGGGCTATGTCTTTGTTGCTCTTTTGCCCCACTAGAACAGTGCCTTGCACATAGTAAACCTTTAATACATTTGTTGAATGGAATATCTGGTTTCCTCCATACAACATAAACTCCTTGTGGGCAGAGACCCTGATACACTTATTTCTGCAACTAAAACAATGTTAACAATTACTATTTATATAGTGTTTACATATTTTCAAAGCAGTTCACACACAGTATCTCCTCTGATCAGGGCATGAGGTGAGGTGAGACCTTTTGCCTCCTTTTTGATTCTTTAGTGCTTAGCATGGTGTCTGGCACACAATAGGAGCTTAATCAATATTTATTTTTTACTTGATTGATTCTTATAGTAACCCCATGAGGTTGTTACCCCCCAAAGCATGTAACACAATAGTGGATAAATAGGAGACCTTCAGGACCTACTCTTTAAATTTAATTGGAGGGATTGAGGAGAGTCTACAATCCAAGGCAGAATACTAAATAATTATGAAGCTATGGGCAAGTACTGTGGGCCAGAGTTGGGCAGAAATACAAATTTATTATAGGACTTTATGTAGGAGGCAGAGAGAGGGCTTTTAAAAAGGATGGTACCATCATCACAGAGAAAATTGAAATCTGAGTTTGAGACATGTGACTATATTCTAAAATAGGACTTTAAGCATTGCTTCAGTCAAGAGGTCAACTCAATGCAAAGAGGTCACCAGTATCATGATTGGAAGAAAAAAATCTTTGGACTTTTCCTAAGTATAGAGAAGGTAGATTTATTTACTTTTCTTGACTTAAATTTAGTCTTTTCAATTTCATTCCATTAAGATCTAATTTTTTTCTCCCTCTCTCTATAGGGTCTCTCAAGATTAGAGTTTTGTTTTGCTTTGCTTAGTTGAGTTCATCTCTGTTAAGTTCATCTGTTTGATGGTATTGTTAAAGATTAATTTTTTATCCTTAGAAACAAGGTTTCATATCCTTAGTTTTATGAGCAAAACTGGTTAAATTTACTTCTTTTTCTTCCAAAAAAAGCTCATTGAAGTTGGCTTCTGAACAACACTCTTAGCCAGGTAATTTAGACTAGACAAAGATAGGCAGATACATTATTTTCAATGAGGTCCCGAGGTGGCCTTCAATTAAGAAAAACAATTGACTGATGTTTCTCTAGTTACTGCCAGGAAGCTCTATATAGTATTTCTAGAGCTTTCCCCTCTCTCAGCCCAACATGTGGGCTTAGCCTCAAGCTGTGAGTTTGTAAATCTTCTTCAGCACTTATCTGAGCACCCCAGGAGTTATGGTATCTCCATATCCGAATTATGCAGTCTTTTAAGAGAAACAAAAAACATAAAAAATTGCACACGTACCAGAAAGAAATGGACAATTTTACTTCTCAAAAAAAAATTCCCCTAGTTTTTATCAGTGAAAAAGTAAAATGAGCTGTGTGCATGATATGGCCTCAGGAGAAATCTCTCCTCCTGCCCCCAATTAGGAAACTTGAGTTTTTGAGTTCTCTACAGGGCTAATTTTTTTTTTTTGACCTTACTAATAAATTATTAGGTTGTTGCTTTGCATTTGATAAAGGCTAAAAATCATCATTAATTTCATAGTTTTTTTTCAAATTTAGGATACTTCACTAATACAACAAAATAATCTCTATTCCTTCCTTCATCCTTCTTTCTTTCATTCCTTTCTTCCTCCTTGCATTTCTTCCTTCTACATCTCTTCCTTTTCTTTTTCTTCATATGCTGACTCTACTGGGCCTGGTTAAAAAGTCAGCCCCTTTGTTGGGATCCATTAAACATATCTTGTTGGGTTTTTTATATTATTGCAATAATATTATATGGCATGCAAAAATATAATGATAAATGATAATTTGCCAAAAAGATTAAAAAAACCCTGAGGTGTTACCTATCAAAAGTTCTCCTTCTGTCTGTGATACAGCACAGATTGCAATCGTGACAGTAAATCTGGTGCTATTGTTAATGCCATGGCACTTTGGTTTTTGGCTAGCTTTAGTCCAATCTGTGACATGCTTGTGAATATCTTTCTTCTGTTCTGTCTGTATGGCATATGGATTTCTGGGATACAACGTCAGACCTATCCACATAACAAGTGTTCAGAGCACCTTATCATTTTAAAAAGCCAATTACTCAAAAAGACAAATGTGAAATGTTTCACATTTAATGATGAGCAAATCTGCAAAACAAATGCAATTTTGCTCGATTGAAAAAAGTTTAGTTTAACTGTAAATATTGCAATGGAGTCCTGCGTGATACACACCACTGATAGGGACGAGCTTATTTCATACATATTGTATATCATCACTGTCAATTGCATCTGCATGGTATTTAAAACTAGGATGGGATAAGTAATTAGAAATAAAGCAGATAGAAAATTCTAAACTACAAGCCTCAGAATACACTGAAGAAATGTCACTGTTAACATGGAACACTTAAAAAAAATATTTTGAAAGTCTCACCCAAAAAAATGAAAACTGCATATGTCTACAGAGGTAAAGGTCACTCATGAAACACTCGACAACAAAAATACCAATTCATTTTTTAGAAATATTTGTCAATATGTAAAGAATGTTTTGTACATAAGTTCTCAGTTACTGTTGAATCAGTTGCTGTATGTAATATCCCCACATGGAATGATGTCCTTCCAAATACCTTCAAGCAGAGGTTCGAGGAATATATGACTGGAGCATCTTGAGCTCCACAATTGTATGTCTGGACTTGGGTGTGAACAAGCAGAACAAAGCAGGTCTTTGGAGCTGATTTATATATTTAAATTTTAAATTATTTTGGGCAGTAACTTAAGTCAATGTTTTTCAAATGGTGTTCTACTCAACGCCAGAAGTCCACACAGTTGTACATAAGGGTTCCATGAGAAATGTCAATGTTAGTAACATTTTCTTTTGTAAAATATTAAGTATTAAATTAGAAATGTATTATTTAACAAAATAGTTATTTTGTTACAACATTAATTTTATGTTCAATCAATCAAAAAAATTTATATAGCACTTTGTGTCAGGTACTATGCTAAGTGTTAGCATTGCAGCTATTAATTAAAGCAAAGGTTGGGTATGCAAATGGTTTAATTTCCTCTATTTTATCAGCAAACACTCATGTTCTTTTTTTATCCTATGGTATCAAATACCCCTCCCCCACCCAGAATAGAATTATTGGTGCTACTAATATAGTTAAGTCCACAACCTGTTCTTTGGCCAAATGTGTTTGGAAAATATTGGCTCAAATTAAATACAAGGATGTTTTTTAAAGACAGTATTTTGTACAGCAGTTCTGTCTATGTTAAATCAATAATAATATGTAAATATTAAATTTAATTCATTTTACTAACTATTTAAATACTTTTTAAACTGTGAACATTGGTAATAAAATATTATCTGACATGAGAAATGGAATGCACCTGGCACTGGTAATTTTAGAAGAAACTAATCTTGATATTTATAACAGCATGGAGCAAGCGGAACAGTTTTACCAGGACTGGAATGTTGAGATATGAAGTTCACCTTTCATTTGTGGGGCTTTCATTCTGCATTAGTATACTCTGATCAACTGTTGCAAAGCACTTGCACAATGTTTACTATGTACACCTATCAGCAATTGTGAGATTCTTAAACATAGTCTTTATCATATTTTATGTTCAGGATCCAAACATGAACAGCTGGATGGCCAGTTCATAAATTAAATATAGAAAGATGCAAATTGGATACTAAATTTTTATATGATTTTTAGTTCTTCCTACATTTTATATTTCTCAGGTGAGATTGCAACATGAAGACAACTTGAGGAATTTTTAATTTCATGAAGGTGTTTCCTAGCTAAAATGTGGGTTAATACATAATGGGGTATTTTGTTTTGATTTTACAAAAGTAACAATTTCCCATCATTTTCCATTTAGAACTGTAATAAATAACACTTACTGGGTGACTTAAATGAACTCAGTAAATAAGAGTGAAACGACTATCACCATGTTACCTCTTGGATTCCAATCAATTTTACCAGATTTATGGACAGAAAAACTAAGACATAAAACATGAAATGACTGGACCCATGCTTAATGGCAAGTCCAAAGATAGAACTAAAATTCTTTGAAAGTAAGGTTTTATATATATATATGTATATGTATATATGTATTCCCAGTTCTTAGACCAGTGCCTGGAGTCTAGTAGGCACTTAATAAATATCTGGGGACTAACCTACCCTTCCTTCAGCTTTAAATACAGAACTATTTGCTTTCTTCACATTAAGTTTAAGGACTCAGACCTGAAGAGAAATGTAATCCATCTAGTTTTCCATTGGCATAGTTAATTTCTAACAATTTGGATTTTAAAAGTCTAAGAGTAATCACTAAGATCTTACCAATTTTCATGTTAATGACTTTTACTAGAATAAATATACTAAATCATATGATGCCTTTAAGGAAACTTTTTGGAAGAAATTAACCAATATAATAAACACTGATATTGAATGCAATACAATAACTTTAGAATAATATTGACTGCCCTGATTCCCTAGCACAGGGTCTTATACACAACTGACTGGTCTATAGGCAAGAGCTTTAGCTCAATTGACTAACTAAATCTCTGTGACTGAATCATAAAATTACATATTTCTGGAGCTAGATGACATCTTAGAAATCATGAAATTCCACTTGGTTATTGTGAAGATGAGGACTTTTTGGCCCAAGCTTTTTAAATAATTTATGTAAAGTCACAGAGTTAGTTACAGAATTAGGGCAGCAGCTAAGGTCTCCTGACTCTAAGTACTGTGCTCCTTGCCTTACTATCTACTAAGACATCTTTTCCTAATGTATATTGCATTTTACTTCAGACATTTCTTCTGTCAAAGTACATGAGTAATTTAAAACAAACAGAAAGAAAAGAAATAAATTTGGGGCAAAAAATATTCAGGTTTTACCAATAGAAGTGGAGCACCCTTCATGGGATGCTTTCAGGGAGAGTTTTTCTTTTTTTTCTTTCTTTTCACCACCCTCAATTTACTTGGCATTTAACCTGAAATGGCTTAATATTCCTTATTCTTATAATGATATCCTAAAAGGGAAAAAAGAAGCAATCATGGTATATGGAATAATTACAACAGCTGCAGATTCCTATGGTCAGCCTCCACATAATATTATTATGTGAAATCCTAGCTGGGTAGTACCTGAGTCAATAAAGTGTCAGGTGACCATTTGGCAAAGAAAAAAGAAAAGAATCAGATCAACATTTTATAAGTGGTTTGCATTTTTTTTTGCACCTGTTATTCTACAATTTCTTTCAGTTACATTTCAAAACACTACAGTTGAGATCTCCTTGCCAACCTGAGATGGCATAAGCCTGGATGACAGAACAAAATGTGAGAAGGTCCTTCTGTCTTTAACGCCTGTTCACCAGTGAATCAGCCTCCAATTAATCTGTTTCTTCAGTAGGAGTTTAATAAAAGTCAAGCACACACATGTTCAGTCTTGTTTAGTATTGAGTCTGTGTTAACATTATCTGTCTAGCCAGGTCAAAAATCTTGTGTAGTAATTAAATGCCAGTAACTATTTCTGAATTTAAGGATTTTTCTCCTCTATTTACTATCAGTAATTGATTATCTAAGGCAAGGTAGTTTAAATTTAAAATGGGAGAGCAATGAGAATGATGAATCTCATTAAATATTTCAGGAGGAAAACGAAAGAAGGAAGGAGGGAGGAAAAGAAGGAAGGAAATAGGGAAGACAGAAGGAAAAAAGGAAAAAACAAGGAAGAAAATAAGCAAGCAAGGAAGGAAGAAAAGGAAGAAAGGAAGGAATCAAATTTGTGAATAAAGTTCAATTTATTACATTTGTTATCTCCCACATTTTTACGAACCAGAAAATATAGGATCATTCAGCATCCCTCATTTCCATTCCACTATGTGGGAAATTATTAGGGTAGGTGGTATATATTCAACCATATACAGTACTAGGCTTCTAGGAAGCTTTTAATCCAGTCATCTGTGCTGAAGGACTGAGGCTGTCTCAGTGTTTTTTAGGGGAAATCAACAGCACTGCGGATGGAGAGACAGGTCAGATACACATATGACAAGTACTATTGCATCAAAAGTTTCATAACAAAAAGATTATCTAGTCGCTGTCATTGAGATGGCAGCTTCTCAGTACAAGTCAGGTGTTCTTTGTAAGGATATTTGGCTTGTGGCCATAAGAAATAGGTTTTCCTTGCATAAATAGCACCAGAACTATCACCTGAGTGGAGGTGCTTAGAGTATATACTGAATACTAACTGCTCTACCCAAGGATCACAAAAATGAATCCTCTCAATAAGTCTATGGCAGTAGGAGCACCACAGAAATATAATTCATGAATGTGAGATTTTCCATAAAATGACATCTGCTAAAAGAGAATTGTGAACATTTTAAAAGGCTGATGATATACTCAGCCACAGTTCAAGTCAATGTAGAGAAGAAAAAAAAGTGAGGAAATGTTACAGAAAGCCTGTATTCAGTCTCAGTAGGCATCCCAGTGTTTCAAAGAATCATTTATACCATTGCTTTTTTCCTGGAGAGTAGTAAGACCATATCTGTAATAAAGTCATCTGATAGATGGAATTATCTGCAGATATTTGAGATGATTCCATAGGAAGACTAGAGATTCCAAATGAAAAATATCCCTGGAGAGCATGGAGAAGAAAGTGCTTAGAGGAGTAAGGTAACTCAAGACTATACTACATTAGGGGGTGGGGAGTGGGGAGTGGGGAATGGGGAGGATACCTTGAAAGAACTAGGGAGAAGATAAGACTTGGAAAAGTTATGATAACTACCTTTCACTATTGGAGGAAAAACATATGGGGGAGTGATTAAACTTGCTTTCTCTGTCACAGAGACCAGTCCTAGGAGCAAGCAATGGAAGTAGAAGAAATGTAGATTAGTTCTCTGTATAGAGAAAATCCTCCTAATAATTAGAGCTGTCTAAAAATGGAATGAACTGCATCATTTGGTAATGAGTTCTCTGTCAAGAGAGGTGATCTAGCAGAATCTAGATAAATTTTGATCAGGAACGGTGCGGGAAAATTCTGGTTTAACAACTACTTCATTTAGAGATTGGATTATGAGGTTCCTTTCAACTCTCATGTGCTGTGATTCTGATTCATAGAATCATAGATAGAGAGTCTGAAGGAACCATAGAAGACATCTAGTCCAAATTCCTTATTGGTAGATGATGGAACTGAGGCACAGAGAGGTAATTTGTGTAGTAAGTGGCAAAGTCTAGATTCAAAATAAGATCATCAAATTTCAAACCCAGCATTCTTTCCATTCCACTGTAGTATATTTTTGTATACTATCAAAAACAATAAAGAAATTATGACATCATTTAAAATAAGTTAAGAAAATAAAATGAAATAACTTCTATACGCATTAACACCTACTGTGTGTTCAACGCTGTGCCAAGCAAGGTCCATGGGGTCATGGCTAGCCCCAAATGATCAACATTATTAGCCTCTTTATTTAATAAGTTCCATCCTCTATGAATGGTTTTCTTCAATAGAAAGAAAACTGAAAGACTGCTAATAGAGCAACCAATGCTTGTAGTTTTTTTTATTGTTAACCATAAGATAATATAATTAAAGCATAAAATCAAATACTTCTCATACTTTTAGACCCATTAGCTATTGTTACACTAACACCTTAGATGACCACAAAAGGGATGAAGTTGAACTGCAGTAATTTCAAATTAAACCTTGCAAAACATCCAAAGGGAGGGTGGTATCAGGTGCTTTTTTCTTCCAACAATTACACAATTAAAATTTCCTGTTGTTAGCAGACCTCCACCAAGACTGGAGGAAAGACCAGAAACCTGAGAGGTATTTCCACTTCAACTAAACTCATTGAGCAATGTCAGGATAGCTGGTTAAACATTCTCTTTCATCATCTGCAATCAGAGGCAGGCAAGGGCATATATTTTATAGCTAAATTATTAATTGCCATGTAATTGCTACTAATTAACTAACCATAGTTAGTGATATCAATATTGATTCCACTAGAAGAAGTTGGATAATTTGAATTCTGTTTACAAACTTAGCATTTTGTCGAATGAGCTAGAAATAGACTTTTCCATATAATTCCATGGTTTGTTGACTTTACTCATTTAGTTAATGTAGAAATGAGTTAGTTGTTTTAATTTTGAAATGCCTGGCTATTGATAGGTGAGTCATATAAGATTCAGTTTACTGTAAAGAATTCCATCCTTGCCTAGTTAAAGTTAAAAGCCAACATCAAATTAGAAGAAAGGATAAAAATAAGAAGATAACACTTAAAGACACTGAACAATTCTAACAACTCGAACCTTACCTGTTCTAACTAACCATCAACCTCAATTAATTTGTACATTGACACAATCACTATTTTCTCCAGAAGTTTAGTAATGTAAAATAGTCTCCACAACAAAGAGGCTAAGAGTACCCAGAAATTGTCTTACTTTGCAAATATTTGACCCTTTGTATTTTGGGTTAAAGGATTTGAGTTCAGATCTTGCATCTGATACTTATTACCTGTATGACTAGTAGGCGAGTCATTCATTTTTCCTCCTTTGACCTCAGTTTCCTTAATGTGTAAAATGAAGGGGAGATGATCTCTAAATTCCCTTCTAGGTATCTATATACATGATCCTACGATTTGGACAGACACACACATACTTGGGGAGGGAGGGAAGGAGAGAAGTATGGAAGAAGGAAAGGAGAAAGAGAGAGAGAGATAGAGAAAGAGAGAGAGAATGTGATCAGTTCAGGATACTTATTTGGATGGTAGAGAATTTACAAAGAGTTTCACCTTCAAAAAATAAAACAATAAAAATGAAAGTAAATATAAAAAAACCTATATCTACCCAAGAGAATTCCTAGATTAAACTGGAAGGCAAAAGAAATACATGAAAAATGAAACACACCTCTAAACATTTTTATATATTTCTATTGAGCAAAATGTACTATCCTCCAATGAGAAATCCCTTGTGCACAAGTTAAGATTCATTTACAAATGCAACCACAAATGTAGTTTTCTATTCAACGACCCTCTGATCATCAACATCAAGAATTGCATTAATAGTGTATGTCATGGGTAGCTAGTCCTACACAGGGTCAAATGAAAGTGATGTTGAAGCCTTCCAGATACTCCTGATGATAATGTGGAGACTGCATTAATCTTCAGAACATCACAGTGAGATCTATGATTATTCAAAGGTAATAATCCATACAAGAGAATCTTTATGTATAAAATATCTATTTTCTAGAGAATAGTATATAATTAGGTAGTTCATTAAGTTAGCACATGTAATCTGGGATAGGTACTGCAGATTTGACCCAGAATTAAACAAGAGGAAAAAGTGACCTGGATTGCATTTGAGAATCTCTATAATTCCTTTGACTGTCCCTAGCTGTTCCTTAGCACAAAGATTCATATTTTCAACAGAAATATGTGCCTGTGATGCTGATGGGATTTTAAAATACCACAATCTGATAGGAATAATGTAGTCAATGATGGAAAGAGACAATAGAGGGACATATGCTGCTGTCTATTTTCAATGTGGGTGTCATATACAAGAAATAGTGTAAAGGTTATCATTGAGAGAATGTATAATATGGGAGATATCAAGGGGCTGGTCATATAGTTAAAGTGAGGCATGACAGATGGACAACTCATCAGTACCTCATGAAGATTAAAAAAAACCTTTAAAAAGATCTCTGCATTGTCAAGTAGATAATCTGGAAAATATAGATAGGAATCGGATGATATAAGAAAGACTAGAAGATGTTTTGTCTGCACAGATGGAAGTGATATTCACCTTGATAAGATTGAAGAACTATTGAAGTGTTGAGGATATTAATTTTAGCCAATTTGAACTTTAATTATAATATGCATATTCATGTAAGTATATGCATATTCTTCATGTTCAAAGGCATTGTTTTGGAAAGTCCTACTCCGCATGTATGACAATAAGCTGGAAAATTTTGATTTGAGATTTTATGTTTACATTATAGCCTTGAGGACAGGAGCTATATCTGATATTTACTTAATGTCTTTCCATGTTGACTAATATCTTTATCATCAAACAATTACAACAACAAACATTTCTTAAACACTTACTATGTGCTAGGCTCTGTGTCAAATGCTGAACAAAGACAAGCAAAAACATGTTCTCTGACCTCAAGGAGCTTACCTTCTAATGGGAAAGACAACATGCAAACAGCTATGTATGTTCAAGGGAAACATATGGAATTTAATCTCATAGGGAAGGCACTAGCAATAGGAATGACAGGAAAGGCCTCTTGCAGAAGGTAGCATTTAAGTTGAATTTTTAAAGAAGCCAAGAGGGGGAGGTGAGAAGGAGAAGCATTATTGGCATTGAGATAAGTCAGTGAAAAGGCGCCAATTTTGGGAACAGAAAACAAGGCCAATTTTGCTGGGTTGTAGAGAATGTGGAGGAGAGTGGAAGATATGTAGAAAGATAAGAAGACTATACATTTGGGAAAGGACCAAATTCTGAAGTTATAAAAGCCAAAGAGATGATTATATATCTGTACTTGGAAGTAACAGGGTACCATTGAAATTTATTAAGAGGTGGGAGTACCATGGTCAGACATGTGCTTTAAGAAGGTCACATTGGCAGTGGAATGGAGGATCATCCAGAATAGAGAGAGAATTAAGACAAGAAGACCAACCACAAGGCTATCGTCCTAGCTGAGGTATGGGGTGATGAGGGCCTATATCAGAGTAAGGTTGTGTGATTGAAGAAGAGATGACATATATGAGAAATATTGGGCAAGTGAAAGTGACAAGACCTGGAAAGAGATTGAATGGTGGGGGGGGGTTTGAGGTGTGAGTGAAAATGATGAGTCACATATAACACTGATACTAAGAGCCTATTCTAGGGGAATGGTGGTGTCCTCATGGTGATGTTTAAGTTTGGAAAAGGGAAAGGTTTGATTGAAAAGGTATTGAGTTCTGTTTGGACATATTAAAAACAAGATGTCTAGAGATACTCAGTTCAAAATGTCCATAAGGCAGTTGGTAATGAAAAACTGGGGTGGACAAAGTGATATCAGATTAATCTTCACAGAGATGATAATTCATCAGAAATAATGAAATCGTCAAGCAAGGTATAGAAGTAGAATTGAAGAGGGCTGAGGATTGAACCTTGGAGGATATTCAAAGTGGATATAATTTCTATCAAGACTCAGCAAAGAGATTAAAAAGATATGGTTAGACTGACAGGAGGGGAGAACAGTGTCACAAAGATTGGGAGGGGGTAGAGTATTCCAAGAAAAGTAGGTGAAAAAGAATGTCAAAGGTGACGAAGAAATCAAGTGAGATGAAAACTGAAAAATCACCAGATTTACTCCTTAAGAGATACATGGTAACTTTGGAGAGAACAGTTTCATTTGAATAATGAGTTCAGAAGCCAGACTACAGAAAGTTTAGGTGCTAATGAGAGCAACGGAACTGGAGTTATCAACTGCAGAGAGTTTTCTTAAGCGATTTAGTCACAAAGGAAAAAAAAGTATAACGTAATAGCTAGTGAGGATTGGAAGACCAAGTTACATCAAGGATGATAGCTACTGGCGATAGTTCAATAGTTTTTTTTACACACTACTGTTTGCCGTCAATTGTCAATAAAAATATGCTCGGTACCTAACTGTGCAGGAATTTTGATCTTCTGGTCTGTGATTGTCCACACAAATATGACTACATTCCTTTAGATTGGCCATCAATCTATAGCACTCAAGTGACTCTGAACATCAGTATCTAATCCATTAAAAATTTCCCATGAAGTGCACAGGATGCAAAAATTCCCGTACTGTTATCATATGCATTGGATGATGCTTTTTAACCTATTAAACTGAGCAAATTCTCTGGGTGTAATACAAAATTTGAAGATCTCTAAAATCTGAGTAAAATAATTTGACTAAGAATTAACCTATTATGTACCCCAGTTTTATTCCATTGATATCAAATATAATTAACCAATCACTGAGGAGTGATCTTTAGATGTTGGTGAACTGGTAGGCGAGGCAAATTTACTTGCTACCAACTACTGTTTACTCTAAACCTTGCTAAAAGAGAATTCATCAATAGGTCCTTGAATATAGAATAAACATTTTCATGCTATTCCATGAGCTTTTCTCTCATTTGTTTTGAAACAAATAGGTCCACTCTACCATGTGGTCAATGTTGTTACTGAAACATGCCTGTGAGGATTAATTTAACAAATATTAGGACTGATATGGTTATATATTCACAATTTTTCTTTATCATGAGAAGTGGTTTTCACGATGAGTATATATATCCCATGGCCTAAAACTAAATTGCAATTTCTATGAGCTATAGTTGGCAGTGATGGATGATAGCCAGTTCAGAAGGACTCTATCTAGCTTTCTGGCAATGTAGAAAAATGTAATGGCCATAAGCTTCTAGTCAGTTTAATGAAATCTTTGCAATGTGTGCTATTTACTTAAGTCTTCATAGCTGTCTCATGTGGACTCTTTGCTTGCAAGTGTCAACAAATATACGTAGGGATATTTGCAGTCTATGCACTCCTTCATGGTTCTGACCATTCTAGATACTGAAAAAAAGTCTTGTGTTTTGTAGGGTAATTTCTCTATATTTCACAGACTCTCAGCTGCTGTTCCAAATGGTGCACCTTGCTGAGAAATTATTCTTAGAATTCCCTCCAAATGATTATAATATGTGTATCTATCTTTTTCAGGAGATTATGGAATATTAAGATTTTGATATAGAAGGCACTTTACAGGTCATCTAATTCAGTGGTGTCAAACTCAAATAGAAATAATCCCTGCAGACAGAAAATCACAAATTAACATTATCTATATAATTATTATATTTTTGTTTATTTTGTTAAACATTCCCCAATTACGTTTTAATCTGGTTCAGGCTGCACTGGGGAATTTGGGTGGTGGGTAGCTTCTGGTGGGCCACAAATTTAATAACTCTGATTAATTCAATCTCCCCATTTTTGAGATGGGAAAACTGAGACCCCTAGAGACTATAAGACTTTCCTAAAGTTATGCATGTTATCAGTAGCTGAGACAATATATAAACACAAGTACAGACTTCTTTCGATTAAGCCATGTTGGGATTTAGTATCTTTTTAATGTAAGTTGATAATACAAGTTGAAATATAAACATAACACAGATGCATACATTTAGATCTGGAAAGGACTTTAAAAGAAGGGATCATAAAAGGACCTTGAATCCAGTCATCTCATTTTACAGATGAAGAAACTGAGGTCAGAGGGATCAAGGAGCCTGCTCAGGTCACCTTTTCTGAGTGGAAGTGAATTTAAATTTTGCTTAAATCTGTCAGGTGGTCTGAATTCAAGGAAATGGAATGAATCATTTCAGATTGCTGTTTGGAATTCACTAAACACATTTCTGATTCCACAAAGTCCAAGACCTTTTCATGAATCAACTTTGTCCATGACAGTTAACTTGGCAAGGATTGATGCTTCTTGTATTGAGACTACCCAGATATTTTACTGTACAACTTTTTTTTTTAACTTCCTCAAGTTCCTGTCAAGCAGATGAAGAGGCAATACTTTTGGGGGTACATTTCATTTCTTTTTTCTTGCTGGCTAATCATAGTATCAGCAAGTCAATAATCACTGCTGGACAATGGTGGAGACTGACTCAAGTGATTGCTAAGCTTGTTCTCAAGTATTTCATGACAAATTGTGACTAACATGATTCTTTGAGGGAACTTTTATTTTTAAAAATTGCTTTTGATTATTTTCTCTTGTGTTATGGTTTTTTGGTTTGGTTTTTTTCATGGTTTCTCCCATTCTTTTTAATTCTTCTACGCAACATGACTAATGTGAAAATGTGTTAATAAGAATATATGTGTAGAACCCATATAAGATTGCATGCTGTCTCAGGGAGGGAGAAAGAGGGAGGGGGAGAAAATTTAAAACTTATGGAAGTGATTGTTGAAATACAATAAATTAATTAATAAATTAATTAAATTTTTAAAAAGAAAAGAAAAGATGCTTCTGGTTGGCTCTGTGTTCTTGAATTTCTCCTGGAAAGTTCATAAGAGACACATTGCTATTCTATCTTTGGGATAGAAACATTCCACCTTGATCTCCGAACATCCTGATGCTCTATGGTATACTTTCTCATGTAAGGCAGCCCTCTGGGAAATGGATCATTTGTGCTTTCCAAGATCTAGTCTTGCTAAATAGAGAAGTTCATCACTAATTACCAAGACATATAGTAACGATTCTTTGTTGAGGGAAACCCATGAAACAACCCCTGAGCTAGACCCAGGATACTTCTTCCCCTATATTTGATTGTTAGCACTGATCACAATTTTTGACTGGATATTCCTGTTAATTTTGAGCACATTGCCATATTCAGACTCTGACAAAAGGTATTTTGAAAACTTATACATCTTAAAAAGATAAACTGTACATAAAAATAATTCTCCCTTTTTAAAAGAAGCATCTATTTTTATCTTTGATTTTTAAGTGTAAAACAAAAATCAAGTAAAAAAGGAATAAAGCTAATGTCCCTAAGGTATTATGTGTTCCTTAAATTGAAAGCAATTTTTGTTATAACTATTAAAAGCATAATTTTGAGGTGGGGGACTCAGAGGTCTCATCAGGTATCTCTATCCTAGATTCTGTTTTCCTCAAAGATCAGTCCTCTCATTGTTTATCAATAGAATGTCTGTTTTTGCCAAATGTTTTGGTTGCTTTTCTTCAACTGTTCCACTATGTAGATATTCAAGGTGTATTCTGTTCTTTTAGTCTTTTTTTTTTCTGAGAATGCATCAGGTAATAGAAAGATCATGGATATGGAAATTAGGAGAGCTTCTACCTCAATTCTACTTCCTGGTTTCCCAATATTTAATTGTGTAACCTTGGGTCTATTATCCAACTTTTCTATGATTGTATCCTTAACTGTAAATGACAGGAAAACTAGCATGAAAACTAGGAATGTTTATTTTGGGGGAAGAAAAAACTGAGGAGTGTGTGTGTATGTGTGTGTGTGTGTGTGTTCAAGGGTGGAGGGGAATGGGCAGGTGGAGAAAACTGAGAACTGTCTATATACCTTAAGAAGGATTAGACTTTTTGTACTTGGCTCTCGATCCAGAACCAAAAGTAATGAGCACAAGTTGCAGAGACATAAATTTAGGCTTGATGTAAAGAAAAACTTTCCAACAATCACAGTCAGCCCAGGAAAAATGCCTTAGGTTGCTCTCTCCCCCCCACCCCCCACACCCACCATCATCACCATGACCATTGTAGATCTTCTGCAAAAATGATAGAGGATTATCAGTTAACTATTAATGTGCAGAGCCAATATTTTTTCAATTATGAGTTGGAATAAGTGGCTACTGAGGTCCCATCCATCTATGAATTGCTGGGATTCTGAAAAAAGGAAGGATACTCTAATGATCTTCAAATTCTCTTCCAGGTCTGAAATGCTTTGATTTTAAACAAGGTGGTAATGAAGATATGAATTTGATTAGTAGAAAACATGCTGATTTTTTTTTAATACTAGCAGAGCAAAAAGCTCCATAAATGGCCATTTTACTACATATGCAGGACACAGTTTCTGGATATGATTGAGATATATAAAAGCAGAAACACCTGTGGTCTTTCATTTATCTCCAAAGTCATGACAGCTACCTGAATAAATTTGCCTCTAGAAAATACTGAAAGAAATACTGAAAGAAATATACAAGTTCTCAGCAATAGCTACATGTACTTTTTTTTTAGACTTTCACAAATCTGTAACTGAAAGCAGGACAGTGTCAAAAGACTATGAGAATTCAAGATTAGAAGTATAGTAGTCTCTTTGGGGGAACATACATTAATTTTCCCAATTGTGAACATTTATTTTCAAAATATATTTTGGGGAAACTTTAGCTACATCTGGAATAAATCTATCATAGTTTCTTGCTCATTATATACATATACACACACATATATATATATACACATATATACTCATATTTTAAATGCATACCTACCCTTAAAAAGCTATGTGTATTAAATAGCATTTGACTGTAAAAAATTTCTATCCTGGGACGTGTCCACAGTATTAGTTCAAGAATTCCACATTTATTATGTTACCAAAGAATTCTCAAATGATAAGTTTTGTTGAATGTTGAGCAACTGGTCAGGCAAATACCAAGGTCAAAGTCTTAATAGTAAGGACCCTAATTCCCTGAACCATTTATTTCTTCCACCAAAGCAAACTTTCAACAACCTTTTTATCTTATTTTTTTCTACTTATGATCTTTTGATTTCTGGGCCATCTTCACTTTCCTTATGATTTAGTCCCAAGTTATAACCTACACCAGTTTCATAACTTTGTCCACTGAGATTTCCACACTAAAAGAAAAATATGTGTTGGTCCTTCATTGTCAAAGAAGATCTTGCCATCAGAGAAATAGTGACATGATTTGCACTTGACTTTGTTTTGAGGGAAGGAGTGCTGTGCAGGTCACTAGTCTAACTTCTCCTCCAGAGTCATATGGATCTAGTGACCAGATATTCATCAGGATGACTGGAGATGACCTAGAATGAGGCAATTGGGGTTAAGTGACTTGCCCGAGGTCACACAACTAGTGAGTATCAAGTGTCTGAGATGAGATTTGAACTCAGGTCCTCCTGACTCCTGCACTGGTGCTCTATTCACTACACCACCTACCTGCCCTAAAAGGAAAATAGCTAGCAAACAAACAAAATATCTTAATTGGTCCTTAGACTTGTGTGCAGACTGCATGGTTGTGAATTATTTACTCACAAAATCTACCAGTTTTAATGTAGGGAGCCAAAGGAATCACTCAAGAAAACTATTCAAACCTCCACATCTCTTTAGAAAGTGTATGCAAGACTGTGATACACAGATTTAAAAGACAATGTGTCATACTATGAATCTGCTCATCCATAAAGCCCCCATAAACAGAACATTGAGAATTTGTGAAACTCCCCAGGCAAAAGAGCTGTTAGCTTCTGATTTGTTTGCTGATGTTGGCTTGTTAGTTCATTTGCTTGTTTGTGTTTTTGACAAAAGAGGAAATTAGTTGGGATACAGATAACCAGAATACATGACACTTTATTTCTTTGTGAATCTTTGAACTTTACTTTGGGGTTACAGCAAATAACAGTTTCATAAATATGCACTCCTAAGATCTGATAGAACTTGGAAATCTATAAAAGTGGATTAGGTACTTTCCCATATGTTCACATAAAAGTTGTATGAAGTAATAAAAATGCATTTCAAAATTATCTCTGAGCCTTATAGCAACCTTACAGAACAAGTAGGTGCTATTATAATTCCTATTTTACAGATGTGGAAACTGAGACAAACAGAAGTTAAATGACTCACCCAGGGTAATATAGCCAATAAATGTTTGAGGCTAGACTTGGAAAAAAATATATATTTCTGAGTTTAGCAGGCCTGGTGCTCTATCTACCATACTATCTAGTTGACCTATGCCATCTCCCTTTCCCTAAAAAAGTTGACATGTTAGTTTCAAGTAATATATTTTTCTGCCTGCATTAGGTCGCAAAAGAATCATTTTTTTCACATGTCAATGATGAGAAAATATCTTCGGACAACAGCAAATAGTGTTTGAATTACAGTAGTACTTGTTCATGTTTTATTTTCTGCCTACCTCCTCCCATACTCCTTCCTCTACCCTCCCTCCCATCCTGATACATGTTTACAATTGTTCCTTTGACTATTGTTAATATGCCTAACAATACTTCTCCCAAATGAGCTCTTCTTCCTGGGTTTTGATGACGTTGATTTCTCTTGGTTTTACTTGTGCTTTATTGGCCTTTCCTTCTTAGTTGGCTTTGCAGGATCATCATCCTTGTACCATCTCCTCTGCGTGGGCATTCTGCCCTAGGACTTCTCTTCTCTGTCTGCAAGCCTTCTCTTGGTTATCTCATCATTTCTTTTTTGTTTTGCCTATTAGCTCTATGAGAAAAACTCCCAGATCTATATATCTATCCCCATGATCTCACCTATCAGTTCTGCATATTATCAACTACTTAGTAGACACCTCTAAGCAAGAGGCAATATATATAAAATATTAATATAATATAATATGAAATATAAAAAATTCCTGACACGTTATCTTCTTATTTAAATATTCCTGTGAAAGGGATTACCACCAGAGCATTACCTAATTCATAGCGTCAGAGTTACACCCATGGCTTTCCTCTCCCTCATCCTTTACAATTAATCAATTGCTTAGACTTGTTGATCATATTTTCACAATATATAGTATTTTGAATTGATATCCTTTCTACTCACACAGTTACCTACCTCCCAGGATTGTTGTGATGATAAATATATACATATACACAGACACATATACATGATACATACATATATTGTGTACACATGTATATACGTACACAATCCATACCCATATGCACACATGCATATACACACATCCACACACATACATATATATATGTACATATGTATGAATCACTTGGCAAACCTTTAAAAAAAGCCTTCATTACCTCTCACCTGGACAATTTCAATAGTCCCCTAATTGGCCTGTCTCAAATCTCTCCTCCAGCCCATCCTCTGCAGTTGCTAAACTGATATTCCTAAAGCACAGCTCTGACCATGTCATATCCTGGCTTAAGAAACTCTGGTTTTTGTATGATAAAAAAAATGATCTTCTGTTTGACTTTTAAAGTTCTTCCTTCAAAATCTGTCCCCAGCCTACCTTTTCAGGCTTATTGCATAATATTCTCTTTCACACTTTCTATTTCCAACTAAACTGTCCTACTTATGTTCCCCATACCCGACAATCCCTCTCCTATCTCTGTCCTTTTGCACAGGTTGACCTCTGTTTCTGGAAGGCACCCCTTCTTTACTCCCACATCACACCATAGTTTCCTTCAAAGCTCAAATCAAAAGCCATCTCCTATAGAAAGCCTATTGTGACTCCTGAGTTGCTAGTGCCCTCCTCTCAGAAAGTACTTTGTTTAAGTTTTGAATTTAATTTTCTATGAATTTTCTATTGCTTTCCACCAATAAAATGTAAGATTATTGAAGGAAGGGTTTGTTTCATGTATTTCCCAGACCATGAATAGAGCCCAGAACATAGTAGGCACTTAACAAATGCTTATTGAAAATGAAATTGTTCAAGTCCTAAGAGAAAAACACATCTCCCTCTTTGCAAAGATCTTGTGGGAGGGAGATCTTCTAACCTCCCCCAAAACCTTGTTCCAGGGCAGTGAATAACCGACTGTGATGAACAATTTAGCCATCAAGGGGCTCTGGCTGTGATGTCTCATTTTTATTTGTAACTTTATAGCTAGGAGACAATAGCTTTCACTACCTGTTAAGTGTCTGCTTAATAATTTGCTCGAAGACTCAAGGCACACTCCTGACAAGCACAAAAATAAAAACCTTCTTGGTGTGACATAGCATGCTAGGGCACCAGGAGGGCATCAGATCTTCCCTCATCTAATGGTCTAAATGTTTCTCTGCAGTTGCACCTAACAAAAGTATCACATGGGCATGAATCAACAAGGGTAACATATTTCACTACAGTTAATTATCCTGATTTATCCCAAGAAACTAGGTTTTAGTCTGTAATCTGTGAGGAAATCTGCTGTTCTAGTACTAAATCCTTTCCTCAGCCTGGTGATTATCAACTACATTTTTGTACAGGAGGGAATTAATGCCACATACTGCCTAAGCAGCTTTGAAGTAAAAAGGGCCTAGACCTGTAATAACTTTTGCACAGGGTATTGATTCAGAGAGAGTGAGGGAGCCTGCAGTCATTGGGGTTTTCCAGTGGCTTTCCATGCCCTCCTTTACCTTTTACATTTTGTAACACTTGGTACTCCACTGTGAGCCCTCATATTAACTCTCCACAGGAGACCCCAGGTAACTCTGCACTGCTGTTACCCCAAACTGTGAGCAAAACCATAGGTAAAAAGCTGAAATCACAATGAACCTGATTTTTCCAGCTAGCAGCAATCAATACGGCTTTAAAATTAGATAACAAGGGAACTTTGACAGGAAATAATCATGTTTGTAGGAAAAGGCAGAGGTATTTTTTCCTGGAGTGTATATATTGCAGCTTTTACATTTACCTTGATATTTTAACATGTAAGCTCTGTATGTGTGCGTGCATACTTAAATACATACATACATATATGTATGTATGTATCTATATATATGCATATATATATGCATATATATATATATATAGATATATATATATATATATATATATATATATAAAATGCTCCTTTAAGTATCCAAATAAGGTTGAATCTAGAAGCTTTTGTTGGAGCTAGTAAACTGGGATTGGGGGTGGGGTGGGGAGGGAGGGGGAGAAGTGAAAGGAGGGGAGGGGAGAGAGTGGGGAGCAGCGTATCCTGTGCCATGAATTTATTCAAAAGCATTTCAATCTGTGTGCACATCTTCATCACTTCAGTGATAATTAAATCTCAGAATCACAGGTGATGTCCTCACATAGTCTCTTTCGCTGGCTCCCACTGGGCCAATGAAGCAGGCCTCCCTGTGAGGCCTGTTAGCACAGATCAGGTGGTAATGTGGAGGGACAGATGAGCTTTAGCTGACAGATGGCAAGATGACCTGGAAAACCTGCCCCCTTTTCTGGGATCAGGCAGCAGCTGACAGGTATTATTTCATAAAATAACGTCTAAAAGGAATCGCCAGGGTCTTCGCATTAATCTGAGGCTGCAACCAGCCATGTAACGTTTATGTCAGAACAAATCTGTCTCTATGCAGGAGAGGGAAAGTGGTTTTTGATGAAGTTGTTCATAAATTTTAATATAATATGCCTGATGGTGTCAGATATAGTCTCATATCTCTTTTATATTTAAAGGCTCTAGTGAAACATAGAAATATTCAATCTTCAACAAGCTACTTTTAAATAACTAAAAAGTTAACCAAGGATACCTTACTGCTCTTTTTCCCCCTTCCTCTGTATTTTCAATAAAAAGCTAACTTGCCTTAGCTCCTTGTTTTTAAATGAAAATATTTTCAATGGCTTGGAAACCTTTAAGCCAGGAGTACCAAACAAAGGGCCCGCTGAAGCTTTAGCCAAGTTGCATTGAGGGAAAAAATGGAGGTATTGGTTTAGGAAGGAAGGGAAAACTTGCCTGAACCTACAAGTTAACAACTTCATCAAGTTATATGAAGTCTCCTCTACATATATAAATAGTATTTCCCAACTTCTGCTGAAAAAACATCAACTGCTGAAGGGTTGGCAGAGTTAAACATTTCATTAAATGAGATCTCCTGGCATCTGACATTTGAAAATTTCAACCCAAATGAATATGTGGGGAATTCAACCACCTGGATGGAGTCTGGCTTTGTCAGATCCCTTGCGTTTCCCAGATGAATGAAGAGGCAAGGTACAGCCTAAAGCTCACCCTGTGTCTACCTAAATATACAGCTCACTTAGTGCTGCTCCAAACTGCTGAGTCCAATAATTCAACAGGGAGCACCCAAATCTGCCAGGGAAAGTATGACACCTTCATATTTATTTTGATTGTTAGGAAACAGGAAGAAACATTTATGATATTTGTGTTTAAGGGGAGAACTTTTCCATCTACTGTAGACCTTTAGTTATAGAAAATTGCCTGGTTGAACATCTCTAAGGATAGCAGGAAAAAGAAAACCATGCACATAACAGATGCACAAACAAACCTTGAGAGGCATGTATTATGGAAAAAGAACCATCTTCACACACCTCATAATCACATTTTCACCTGCCCATCTGCTATAGACCTGTGGTTTATTAGTAAATGCATCCAGATCTAAAATGTACTTCTTTCAAAAATATATTCTAAACACAATATATAAACAAGTTTAAGCAACTGGGGAAAAAGACAAGGGTGTTGTTTTTTTAGACATTGAGATTGATTGAAGTGTACATGGGAAAATACATATAAGGGCATTAATATTCTGTCATTTGACCTCTCCTAAAACACAGAGTGCAAACATGCGGGCTACTTTGAGGAGGACTGAACTATCAAATTCTGATTTTTAAATAGGAAGGCACATTTTTACAAGAGTTAAAATTAGCATACTTAACTGGGCATTAATTGGCATGATAGGACTGATTTTAGTGTGTAAGTTTCCACCTAGGAATTAGGAAGCAAGTCATAAGAGTTGTCCGAGACAAAAGGGATCAGTTGTGTTGCCCAGGGTCATTGAGGTATTTAGTATAAAAGGTGAAATCTGAATTCATGGCTTCCTGATTTCACACTTGACATGGTAACCAATACAACTGACTGTCTCATTAGGATGCCACGGTTATTGTCTCAACATGAATAGTAAGTTAACTTTCCTGTATAGTCCATAAGAGGCTACGATGTGAGGATCCAGTCTTAGTAAATTAATCTGAATCTCTATTTGACAACTAGAAATTTGATTTTTAAAAATTCAGATGCATGATTTCATCAGTATATGGAAATCTGAGTATATAAACTTCCACCGATACAGAGGCATTTACAGAAGTTACTTACTTTTCTAACTCATAGTCTTAGAGTGTTTCCTGGGATCTCTGAGAGTCAAGGACCCTGCCTGACTTGAGACAAGAAGCAGGGAAAAGGGAAGAGCCTCTGATATCAAGGTCATATTCTACCAGCAACTGAATTGTTTTATTGAATTGAATGACAGCAGTAGTTCAAGTTTCTGACTTGGGAAAGTGGTAGTAAGTAGATCCAAAAGTAACTCTAATTTTCTCTACACATTAAGCATCTTCCAACATCAGTGAGTACATTTCAGCTTAGTTACTACCTTTAACAAAGGACCTAAAACCTTTTACCTATGTCTGCCGACTTCTTCCATTCATCTTCCTTCCTCTCCCCCATGCCATCCCATTTCTCCTTTGTATTTCTTTCTACTTTAGTGATTTGCAACTATTTCTGCTAATATATTTAATCTTTCCCTTACCAGATTACAAGATGATAAAAGATGTATCCCAAAGATTTTTAAGACTTTTAATGCAAGGGGAGCAAAATATATAACTTTAAAATTCTCAGATGGTCTTCATAAGAACTCTGAATTTTAAAAGTATTTGTTTATTGTTGCTTTGGCTTTGAAAAGACAACAGTGACTTAAGAGCTACATTTTTAACAAACTAAGAACCTATCTTAAGCTCTGTATACATTTTTTTCTAAGCTCTTGTTTTGTTCTTTTGTTGCTAGCCAGCGATAGTGTTATTGGATGATTATTGGGGAGAAATACTTAATACTTCCAATATTCCCTCAATTTAGGAAATCTTAATACATCTTCCAGACATTTTTAAGTCAGTGGATGTTTAGAGTAGGAGATAGTGACATTATCATCATCCTATTTTTCAGATAAAATATTGAAACAGTAAGGATAAGCTTCTAACCTACTGTAGAGGAAAAAGTTAAAAGGTTCATCTGGATGCTAAATTTGAGAGCTTTTACAATTTGGTTATTATCTCAGACTACTGAATCATACCTCTCTCTCTATTTATAAAAAAATGGATTTTACCTTATCTAACATAGCTCCTGGATGCTAGAGCATGATACCCTAGGGATGAAAGAGGCTTTGATAAAGGGTGTTTGCAACCCTAACTGTATAGCATGTAATGTCTTATTGTAAGCGGTTAAGCTTCATCAACCAAAAATATTAAATGACGATGTAACTGAAGATGTTATGTATGAATATGTGCACTGAAACTGATGGCCTCTATGCAATATTAGAAACTCACTTTGCCTTTTAAAACAAAGACTATATTTCACTAAAAGTAGACATTCCAAGTGTTTTATTTTTCGATGGATGCTTCCTAACTAAATACTAAAAAACAAACAAAAACAATCACAGAGAGCCAGTCTCTTAATCTGTCCCCTTCTAAGATGTCATTCCTTCTCTGCTTCCTGAGGATCATCTTTGTGCCTTCTTTGCATTTTCTGTCAACCAATTTTTCATTAAGCAAGGATTATCTATTGATTTCAAACTGAAACTCAAATGTTGACTTTATTTTACTTCAAAATACTGTACTTATTCCATCCCTTAACTATGCAACAAGCTACATTTGAGAAGCTACTTGATTTATATCTATACATGTTTGATATGAGCATTTTTTTCTATATTTGAGGGAATAAAATTAGGTACTTTAGCTCAAACTAATTTTCCTCAAAAAAAAGACAAGACTAACAGAAGCATGTTTGTTAATGCTCAATTCATTTAAATTACAGGATACTCATGATGTAACTGCATCAATGATCTACCTCCTCTGTACGGGGATATTCGTGGTTCCAGAGACATTTTAAGGAATGATATGCTCTCCATAGGCAGCTCATCTGCATTTCCTTCCATTATCAATAATGTAAACTGCATCATATATGTTTTAAGGAAACCATTTATATTTGTGCTTAGCTATAAACCAGCCAGTGAAAATCATGAGAGCCAAACATGAGCATTAAGAACTCCCAAGAAACAATGAAGAGGATGTCTTCATTTACATATTTCAGATCATTAGGTACTCTGTGGCACTATCAGACATGAATGCAAGGCTTCAGATACCAATGATCCCATGTTTTATAGTATCTGTCCTTTAGTTCTGTTTACGTTAATAAAGATATGGAAAGGAAGATCTAAAAAAGTCCAGATCAATATTTACATGAGCATCATTCCAGTCTCAAAGCCAAGACTGGTTTTGTTTGATAAGTTTATTACCTCTGCCACATTAAAAAAAATGGCACCAGCTATCATCATTAGGAGGACAATAGTGCTTCCCCAAAACTACTCCAGAAAAGTTTGGGAATCTGAGTGTTGAAGTCATTATATAAACATACAGCTGCCTAATTTTATCTCACAGGGAAGATAACAGAAATACGGACTGTCCCATGATTTCCAACATGAAAATATTATTGCATCTCCACCTCCCCTAGTGACAGAAGAAATATTGAGACACATCTTGAATACATTCAGGTAATTTTAGTAATCAGTTCGCTGTTTGGTGAAAAGCCTACTAGAGGAGAGCACACAATGAAGCTGTTCCAGACTCTATAGACAAATACTTGGCACATATGCCTTCACTTATAGGCTTGAGCTATTACATTTAGCAATTCACTGAAATAATGTGAATTTTAACATAAATCATATAAAAATAGAATTCAAGCGCCCTTCACTTAGCCCTGCTGGGTGTAACATCCATATGTCAGCAAACAAGGTGGTTGGCTATCTTTCATTCTTCTCAACTGAAGCTTTCCTACAGTCCTGATTTTTTTTTTGTCTTTGGGGGTCATGTATGGAACCTGATATTCTCAATCATCATGAATAATTGCACCTGTCAACTTGAAGTAGACCTGGATGATGAAGTGACTTCATCCTACATATGGTTAGAAAAGGCATGCTTGGGGTTAAGGCATTTACTTCTCTCATTTTAATTTATATAAAAGCTAAGACTGAAAACCTGCACTGATTTTATATGGTACATTTATGAGGAGCTCTTCTCTAGGTAACAGATGATAGCCCAATGTTCCTATCTCAAATCTCAGACTTATTTATACTTAATGAAAAAATAAAATACAACTCCACGTGCCAAAAAAGACTTGTCTTTTTCAACTTTCTTTACAATTGCTACTAGAAATCAAATCTTTCTTTCTCTGAAGGTTTCTTGACCTTGGATAATTGAAATAAACTACCTACTATATATCTTATCCTTCTTGGTAAACCAAAGGCTAGGTTAGATGACCTCAAGTTAAGGTATCAAAAGGAAATCTTGATGCTAGCAACTCACATAACTGTTCTGATCCTCAGTTTCCTCATCTATACAATTAGAGGGTTTGGACTAGATAGTCTTTAAACCTCTTCCAGTCTAAAATCTATGAAGCTATGATCCTATGAATTTTCAAGGTGACTCCCAGCCTGTGATCCCAAGTTTACTTATAAACATATCCAGCTGGCAATATGCACCAGAAGTATGCTTCAAACATGGGTGATTCCTGAATGACGCCAGGAAAGGAGACAGCTATTTTGGAATTTTTAAAATCCTTTTTACAAATTCCACTTCTGCAGGTGGGTTACACTCCCCTACTATGTACTTAGCAACATTTTGTAAAACCCTAGAACGGAGAGGCCTTTTTGACGGAGTTAAATTTGTTTCCTTAGCTGGTAAAGCTTTTCCTTTCCATATGGTCAGGATAGCTAATTTAGTTTGTCTCTGAGGTGGCCAACATTATAGTGTGGTATCATAGAATATAAAAATAAAAGAAGGTATGAAAACCTTATTCTAAAAATGAAATAAAAGCAGATGGGACATACGTTTCTAACGTATTTAATTTGCATCGTCTTTTTTTTCTTTCAAAGTTCTTGCGGACCAATCTTGCAAAAAGGCAAAACAAAACCTAAACACTCTACTTCCCTGCCAGCAAGCTGCCAAGCTGATCTTTTTATCTCCATCATCTACAAAGGAAAAAAAAGCATACCCAATAACCATAAGATTAAATGCCCTGAACACCAGATATTAAAGCTTAACTTTTAAACATATTTTTTTACTTATATACAAAGGCTAACTTTTTCCAAGTTGTAAATTTCAGGTTTGAAATACCTTAGAGGGGGTTGTGGGTCTTGTAGCTCAAGAGGGATAGTATGTACAGTTTAGAAAAGTTACAAATAATATCTAACTACAGTGTTCGTTTTCTATCCCTCTCTTTGATCCTTGTTACATTGTATAATAGATACCTACCAATCCTCAAAGACACAAACTCAGAAAATCTATCCTAAGAGATTTTACTAGTAGTCATCCATATTAAGTGTCACTATCATATGGAAGTACTCTCTATGTAGTATCATACTGAATATTTCTAATGGGTCAAAAAAATTTAATGTAGCCACAAAAGATTATTAGTTTGAATCTTTGTGGTGTCAAAAAAATGGAATTAGAGAAAAAAAATATGAATTTTTGGTTTAATAGATATTTATTTTCTCCAGTCCAGTAACTGAAATGGTGGTTGAATTGGAATCCAGCACTCAAAAACTTACTACAACCAGAGCACTAGAAGAATCTTGCATAGCACATTTTACATTTTCCAAAATACTTTCATATACATTATCTCAAATTTTCACAGTGACCCTATTCAAGTCATCATTTTACAGACAAAAGAACTCAGGTTTAGAGAAGTTAAAGTATTTGCCTGAGTTCAAAAGCTAACATTCAAACTGCTCCTGAAACTCAAATCTGATTTCATCTCTACAGTTCTTTCTACACATAATATGATACAATATTTTGCATGCTTTTTCTACCCGATGCCTTTTAAATTATAAGGAAATCACTTTTGAAAAAGGATAATCAAATTGATTTAGGGTATGTATCTATAGACATAGCAAGAACATGTTCACAGGTAAAAATTGTTGAAAAAAATAGCATTATCTACAGAGTTTTATAAAATGCTACATCTAATTTCCCTGGAGCATTTTTGGTTGTTTTCTGGTGCAGCCCTATGACTCCATTGGCGTGGAAACCCCTGCTATCAATGAAGACTGGTAACTCATCAGGAATTTATAGCTTAACCAAGTTGCCCAGGACTCTGGGAAAGTAACTGACCTTCCTTAAACCAAATAGCTAGTCAAGGGCAGAATTTGAATTCAGCTGGTCCTGGTTCTTTGATGACCCTGCTTTGTATATACTATACTGCCTCTTTATGGAAACAGATATATAGAAAAATGTATAAAATGTATCTTTAATGTACATGGCAAAAAAAATCTTGTTTTATCTGTACTAAATTTCTAATAATTAAATCAATAAACAAATATTTATTAAGCACCTGCTAATGTGTCAGGCACAGTCATAGGTACTAGACATATAATGGGGAAAAATGAATGTTCCTAACCTTTAAGAACTTATAAGAGAATGTAGAAAATGTCTATGGGATAAAATTGAACAGTTTCTGTTGAAGAGGTCATTTCTACATAAATTTATTTTTTCTCTTCAAAATTAGACTTTTCTAATTAGGTTACTTGGTGATTGGAAAGGAGGCTTCAAAATAGGTAAACTGAAGAATTTTGCCATCTTTTGAATGACTTTTATATATGTTTAAATAAATATTAAAAGTTGAAAAGAGAAAAAATCATTTATTATTATGTATCATTTTATTTTTTCTTACAACACTAGCTGTTTTTCTTATTTGCCAAATAAATTTTATTCAATCCTTTATAGTGCTACTTGTACAGCATACTGTTCCAATAAGGAAATTCAGGCAAATGCCTTTTGATGAGTGTCGGTGGTCTCTCCAATTTTCACCTTTCTGCCTCTGTCTTTTTCACTGTATCTTATGGAACAAGAAAGCAAGTGAACAATATACATGCTAAAAAAGTAGAATTAAAATGAAGACAGCCGCAGTCAGTGGCACTTCTAGCCTCATGGGATGCTTCCAATTGCTAAAAGCTGTCACCATTTCCTTCAGAATCAAGTGTGAGGAGCATTCTCTTCTTCGTAGTGAGAGCTCGTGCCACAGTAACACTGAGGCCTACTCACACAAACACCACCACCCCCTTCTCTCCACCCCTTGGCAAAAAAAAAAAAGTCTCTCTGGAGTAACAAGTTGCCTAAATGCAAATACTCATGAGTGTCTTTGAAAGCATGAAGAAATAGCAAAATCGGCAACCACAGAAGTCTAATTCATCTGACTTGTTGAGATCAAAAATGTTCTCTTATTTGTGTGTGTGTGTGTTTGTGTGTGTATGTGTGTGTATCTCATTTTACAGTTCAAGATGTTTCAGAATGATTAGCTCTGGGAAAAAGACTCAACTGATGGGGCAGAACAAGGTTGAGAGACTTGGTAAGGTGCAGAGTTGATACCAATGTCAGTCACTTTCCAGGGAAATTATGAATGGGAAAAAGAAGGTGGTCAGCATCCATAGTAAAAAGGTGTCAGTAAAGCTCTGTGTAGACACACAGGAACTGCTTCCCTAAAGTCAAGAACTAGTCAAGCAGGACCAGCTGTAAAAATGGAAGTGGGCAGGAAGTCTGGAATTCCTTCAACATCTGCTGGTGCCATTAAAAATGAAAAGTAAATCCATGCTGGCAATACATGAGATTTATTGTCCTATGTTAGCCCTGACAGCAACTGCCAATTTTTCTCCCTCTCTTGCCACACAAGTATCTTTCAAGGGGCACAGGAATAAGAGCCAACTGCAAAAGCAGCAATAGGTGGAAAAATTGGAATTAGGACAATTTAATATATATGGCAAGTAGCCAAGAAGATGAGGGCAAAGAAGTGAAAGTGAGAAGCTAAAACTGGAGGGAATGCTTTAAGATTCCACGGTAAATTATGATCATACAAGAAGGCTATAATCTCAAGTATCCCTAAAAATTCCAGTATACCCAATGAAATAACTCCTGGTAGACAATATCATTCTCTTACTACTAAAGAGATTAAGTAAAGTCCTATTCATCTTAGAAATTGTGGGTAGCTTGTTTTTAATGGATGCAAACTATTCAGAATTATATTAGAAATTTATTCCACTTGTCACCAAACTTTATCATAACTTTAGCAACCATCATGGCATTGCAATTTCTCTTGTATACCATAAGGTTTTTGGTGAACAAATAAGAGATATTATATCTCCAGTATCACCTAAGCATCATCTAGGTGTGACGTCCTTTACTGATTCCTCCTGGTCTCTTTACCCATTTGGGGTGAGAGTAATACAATTATGTCTTCCAAGTCCAAAGTTCATATTATCATTGCCATCCTATCCTTGACCTCATTTGTATAATTAACTTTGGGGAAACATGACTTCTTATTTTAGCTTATCTCTCATATGGGGGATAATAGGATTTGTACAATAACTCAATGGGCTGTCTTAAGGCTTAAATCATGTAATAGCTATATAAGGTACTTTGCACCCCTAAAGAAACAAGGTAGTAAGAAAACAGGACATAGAATCAGGAATTATGGGACCACTGGCAATCTGATCTTCAGTTTACTCATTTGTAAAGTGAATAAACAAGAGGTACTACTTTATAAGGCAGCTGTGAAGAATAGATGAAATAGCCTATATAAATAACTTTCCAAATTTTAAAAGGCTATATGAATTTCAGTTGCCATCTTCACTGTTAGTTAATCTCATCCCTATTATTACTATTTGGTTGTTTTATATTCAGTATGTTGCCAAAAAAAATAGCCAAACAATGCCTTAAATGATACCAAATATATGTATGGCTAAAAAACAGTAGAAATTGGACAAGAGAGATGGAAAGATGAGAGGGAAGGTAATGTTATATAAGAAAGCAGGAAGAAAAGAAAGGCTCTAGACACTAGGTGAATCTTCTATGGAGTCTTTGTGGCAAAACAAGGACAAGCATTTTACAAAATGAAAAGTCATGGAGTAGTTCTGTTTTACTTAGGTGGAAAGAGGACATACATCCTTTCAAATAAACTCTTATTATATTGAACTCACTCATCACATTTTTCTTCCTACATCTTGTATTTATAAGTATGGTTCTTTGTAATTAGAATCAGAGACACAGAATGTTAGGTCTGGCAGGGGGCTTAGAGATAATTCTAGTTCAGCCTGCTCATTTTACAGATTAAAAAACAGAGGCTCAGACGTTATATGTCTACCTTTCCTTCTTGCTTAAAATCCAGTAGATTAGTGAATTTCAGAAGCATTGTAATAGAAGCACATTTTTATTTGAATACCCTCTAGCTACTCTGTGTATATATTGTAGGTACACACACACACACACACACACACACACACACACACATATATATGTATGTATGTATGTATATGTAATCTCTCATCAGAAAGTAAACTCCTTGAGAACAGGAACTGGTTTTGTGTGTCCCAAGGGTTTAAGAGAATATCTGATATATAATAAATGATCAATAAATGCTTCATGAGTGACTTAATTCAGGTATATCATGGGTATAATAATGTCCTGCCAAATGTAATTACAAAGTTTGATTTAATAGCTAGTCTACAAGGAGAATGCTAAGTCTGTTTCTTAACACTGTTTACATATTGTATTGGCTAAAACCAATTGTAATCTCTACAAGAACAGGAGCCCTGTCTTCTAATTATCTTGTCCTCATTTATCTCTTCATTTCCACATTGCCTTGTCCTCAGTCCTCGATATTCCCTCCCACCCACACCCCCACATGCCATTCCCCACTAGCACTTGGAATAATACTGTGTATACACTAGTGTCTAGATGAACACTTGGTGAATTCTCTGCTTAGTTTCACAGGATATGTTTTCCAGATTGTGACTGAGAACACTTTAAACATATTCCCTAATCTCTAAGAGTTCCCCACATATTCTCTTTAACAAGGTACAATTATCCTTTATGATATTTAACTATTTCAAGTAGCAGGCATATGTTCTTAACAGGTAAACCTCAACTCAAGTTCCCTGAGATGTAGGAAATTTTTGATAACTATTTTTAATTGCTTGTTTGACTCTAATGACTGATTAGTAGAACACAATATGTTTCTCCAATATTGCAATTATAAAAATAAATATCAAAACTGAAAGCTAAAATCATTTGAGAAAAATAAACTGAAAATGCATTTTTTTTTAACAGTGAGTCACTTCAAGTCTAGGATTAGACCTAAATGAACACAGGGCCTAGATAGATACCAGTGAGATGATTTCTTCATCTATCTTAATGGAAAATATGGATCCTCTCACAATTGATTCAGATGAAGTAGTGATCAGTAGTGTTTGTCAAAATTCATTATGTGGCGGTTTGAATTACCCACTGTCGTACAGATGGTCTAAGTCTTCCAACCTCATGTCTAGTTCATCTTTAGCTATTTAAATCAGCGACTTGTATTCACAAGAAAAGATGGTGTTGTATAGAAGCCATGTGATAGAGAGGAAAGGCTACTATTCAAAATGATCTTCCACTTTTTGCAAACCTGTTATAGGGAATTTTAAACTTAGAAAACCCTTAATTAATGAACTATTGCTCCTATTGCAAAAAAGACTTAATTTTTCTGAAACTTCCTCCTTGAAGGTTACTAGTATTGTTTTAGGACTAAATCTAATGGGGTATTTTTGTTTGCTCTTTTAAAATTTTTTTTTGTAACTTTTAACACACCTGACCCTCCTTCTGCTCCCACCTCCCCTCCCCTCACTCTTTTCTAACCTGGGTTCTATGATATTTTTTTTCCTTGTCCCCTTCCAACTCTCTGCCACTTTTTCAGTTGTTATTGATTCTGTAAGTATCCACACTACTCTTTCTTGGGCCCCCTAATCTTTCCTTATATATTCTTCTTTGGTGGATATCTGTTTCCATGGTTAATTTATGGAAAACTTAAGAACTGATCACCCCAGTCATACTTTCTCTTCTGAATTCTATTTGTACATCTTTCTTTTCCTCACTTCACACACATTTTAGATAAACTGGATTATTTTTTTTTTGTTCTTCATAGTTGACAAAACATCTCCCACTTCTGTGAATTCCCACAGGCTATACCACTTCTTTGGAATACACTCCTTCAAACTGCTTTTCAGTTTCCTTGTCTGCCTTCTAACTTATATGGCACCTTTTTCTATACAGTGATGCTAAAAATTTGTCTACAGGTCCTTTTGGCTTGAAAGCCAACACACTTTCCATTGTATCACACTGCAGCCACATATCTTAGAAATGTTAGCATTAATTTGCCGCTTAAGGCAGCTTTTATCTTTATAAGCTATTTTAAGTAGCAGAGCTAGGATTTGATTCCAGGTCTTCTTAACTTCACTACAGTACACTGCTGCCATGTATCTTCGAAATGTTATAAACTCATCCACTATTTGCTACTTGAGATGAATTTTATAAGCTTCTCAGCACTAGAGGCAGTTTTGGGCTAAGTAGCATGCTTAAATGTGGATGAGAACAAGACAGACCTGAACCCATTTTTAAAAATCAGAGCTTCTTTAAGGATAGCAAAGAATTTTGCAATGTGGATTGGATGCTTTCAAAATTTAACTTGGTCAATTTCTTCTTTCAAATCTCCTTAGATCCTTAGAACATTTGTCTAAAAATATATACAGAGTTTAAGTGTGATATGATAGCCAAAAAAGCCAACATCATCTTATACGCATTTTAAGAGGCAATATCTAGCAAGTAGGAAGGTGAGAGCCTTGCCAGTCATTATCTGGTATGATCCTACTGGGAGCATTGTGCTCTGTTCTTACTGCCACCATTTCTGAAAGACATTAATAGCTGGTGTGAATTCAGAGGAAGATAACTAAGATGGCAAAGGGACTGGAGTTTATGATGCATGAGGACTGGCTAAAAGAATTACAAAAGAAGAAAGAGGGGACATGACAGTGTTCATCAATTATTTGAAGGACTCATATAGAAGCAGCAATAAACTTGTTCTCTCAGTCCTGGAAGACAAAACGACAATAACAGTTGGAAGATGCAAAAAGAGGCAGATTTCGATTTTTTCTTTTTTGTAAAAAAAGGAACTTCCTAACAATTAGAACTTCCCCAAAAGTAGATTGGGGCAGCTTCTTATTGATTAAACTTGATGATTCTTAAACACCTTTCTAACTCTGAGATTTTGTGCTTACAGACAAAACAGTAACAAAGTAAATGATTTTCAGGAAGTAAATACTGATCTATGGCTTAAATATAAATACTTTCATGCAAGCTTATTTCTGGTAAAACATGTCTTTGTTGTTGTTAATTTTGTTAGGCAGTGGAAATACCTTAGGTAATATAAAAATCTTATCTCTACTTCCTGAAACACATGGGAGTAATGTGGTGATGTTGAAGGAAAATGAGATTGGTATCTTAATAGTCTTAGAAATGATGCTTTATAACTAGCTTTTAAAGCTTGAGAACTTTAGGAGATTTTTAGGATCAGAAATCAAGGTACAAGATGAGTGCAACTACAAAATAAAAATATTTAATTTAGTTTCTTCATCTCTGTAACTAAACTAATGCAAAATTTCTTTTTTTTATATTGTTACTGACAAGGCATTTTCTTAGATTAATGTCATTTTTACTCATAATATTTGATGGCAGTTTAAAAATAATTACATTAATTAATGTTTAACAAATTAATATTTTGGTAAGTTATATTTCTTGGACCTGTGGGCATAAATCAGGAGAAAGAATAGCAGAAGGGCCATTTAAAATCTACATAATTGAAGGAAATTGCCTTAGAAGAGTTTAGACAAAATATTCTACTCTTTAAAATGATGGGTAAATTTTTGTTGTTGTTGTTGAGTTCAATGGCAGTATTTGATAAACCAAGAACATATATTCTTTAGGGGGGAAAAATCCTCATTTCAAATGAATGATAGGAAAATTGGAAGTGGCAGGCTACAGCCCGGCAGAAATTGTGTTTAGACCAACATTTAACACCAGATACTATGATAAGCTCAAAATTGACATATGACCTGAAGATCAAAGGTCATATACATTTTAAAAAATAAGAACAAAAATGAAAATGAATAGATTTCTTAGCCAAAGGAGGAACAGAAATGCTAAAATCATGAGTTCAATTACCTAAAAACTGAATTGCTCTTGCCTGAATAAGGTCTGTGCTGTAAGGATAATAAAATTTAAAAAAATTGATCAAAAAACATCTATTAAGGTCTTGGTATGCGCCAAAATGTGTTGATTGATGGGATATTTGCATCAAATAACTCTTCTAAAGGTCTAGTATTCAAATATATAAGGAACTAATGTAAATACATGACTACTATTCTTTCCCCAGTTAATAAATGGTAAAGCAAGATTAATCACAAGTTTCTCAAAAATACCTATAAACTGGAACCTAGGTAGTATAGTGGATAGGCTGCCAGACCTGGAACCAGGAAGACTCATTTTCATGAGTTCAAATGTGACCATGGATATTTACTAGCTATGTGACCTTGGGCAAGTCACTTAACACTATATGCCTGAGTTTTCTCATCTGTAAAATGAGCTAGAGAAGGAAATGGCAAACCACTCCAGCATCTTTGCAACAAAAACCCCAAATGGGGTCACAAAGAGTTGGACACAAGTGAGATGAATGAATAACAACAATTATTAATTACACGAGATTCCTCCAAATCACTAATGATAAAAAAATGTAAATCAAAACACTTATGAGATTTCACCTCACTCAGTGAATTGAAAAAGATAAAAGCAAAAATAGTCACCCTTGGAGACTATAGAAATGTTGACCTACAAATGCATGTTGGTAGAGTTGTCAATTGATTCAGTTATTCTGGAAATCAATATGGCATTATGTTCAAAAAAAGTAATTGAAATGTCCATGCCCTTTGATCCAAGCATTATTAACTTGGGATACACATACTCCAAAGGGTCTAGGGAGAGATTTTTAAGGGGTCATGAAACTTGGATGGGAAAAAATGACGTTTATTTTATCACATATAATATGTGATTATTATATAATCATATATAATATATTAATATAAGTAATATGTATAATATAAAATAAATATATGATTATTATATAATATATCATTATTTCACTACATATAAAGTTTGATTTTTATAGTTTCCTTTGCAATTCTATGTATTTTATTAATGCAATTAAAAACATTATTCTGAGAATAGGTCTGTAGACTTCACCAGACTTTCAAAGGCATTCCAAAATTAAGAACTTGTCCTTTGAGCTAATAATCCCAGTGCTAGACAAATACCCACTGGATGTCAAAGAAAGAAGGAAAGATTATATATTCATCCAAATATTTAGGGCAACATTATTTTTGCATATAATATCAAAGAAATGGAAACAAAGTAAATGCTCATTCACTGGTAAGTGACTAAATAACTTGCTAGATGGAAAGTAATAGAGTATTCTGCATCATAAGAAATAATAAATATGAAAAATACAGTAAAGCATGAGAAAATAAAAGAATTGATAAAGATGAGGAAAAGAACCAGGAAAACAATAAACACAATAATCATAGCAATGTAAATGGAAAGAACAATTAAAAATGAAACAAACCCTGAAATTAGATATATATGATTGTAATGAGTAAGCTTGTTTCTAAAAAAAAAATACATATATATATATATATACACATATATATGTGTGTATATATATATATACATATATATATATGTATATATATATAGTCAGATTTAGTTGATATGTCAACTAGCTTTTCTGAATTGCTTCTTTCCTTCCCCCTCTTTAACTTTCTTTGTATTACTTCTTACAAGTGGGAAAGTAAATATTCAGAAATGAAAATCACATAATGAGGAAAGATTTCAATGGCATTTTAAAAACAAAAGCAGGAATTTCAAAGTTCTAATATGGATATGAATTTCCCATAGTTAAATTAATTTTTCATTTTATTACTATGCTACTTTAAATGTTTCTGCCCCCATAATCATGTAATTTAAAACCTTTTAAAAGGCATCTGAGAAACAAAACTGAAGATAAAAATTATGTTAGAAGAAACTCTACCCAAACTACTAGATAACTCTATCAAGTTTTCCTACCTCCTCCTCAACACAAACTATGTTCTTACAAAGCATTAGCAAAAATGCAAGGTGATTGGAGTAGACCTTTAAAATTCTTGATTGGATTAGTCCTGATACAATCTTAAAAAACAAAGTATTGTGTATATATTAATAGTTAGCATTTATCTTGTGTTTAACATGTGCAAAACACTTTATAAATATTTTGTTTTATCCTCACAGCAAACCCCCATTTTTACAAATGGTAGAATGAAGACATAGTTTAAGTGATTTTCCAAAGGTCACACACCTAGTAAGTGTCTAAGGCTGGATTTGAAGTCTGGTGTCCCTAACTCCAAATCTAGCACTCTAGCCACTGCTCTACCTGTATGCCTATGTATAAAGTGTCCCATAAACCTATCGTTTAGTTTTAGAATTACCTATTCAATAGTAATAATTGCAAAAAGTAAAAAAAAATTATCTAGTACCTGAGGGTCTGCAAAGTGATTCTCATTTGTTATCTCATTTGAATCTCATATCTTTGTGAGTTAAGAACTACTATTACCCCATATTACAGATGAGGAAACATACTGAGAGACATTAAGTGATTTCACTCAGGGTCACACTTAGAGTCAGGATTTAAACTCAAGTTTTTTCACTTCAAGTACCACCCTCTATGTACTGGGGCACATAGTTATCCCAGGACTTCAATTATACAAAATAAGTGAGATATCTGAGTAAATTTTAATAAATTTCTTTATATTCTCAATTACAAAAAAAGAATGTGAAAAGTATATTAGTATTATAATACATTTCTATAAACTGCTTAACATACAAAGATCTAGGCTTCTTCACTAATGATTTGAAAATGGATCCGTGATAACGGCATGTGGATATGATTGTGGTCACAAATCTGCCTTGAGCAAAAATGTACAATCTGACGTCACAGGTTGAAATATGATCTTTCACTATTTTTATCTGTGGGTTCACTGTAGGCATAAGATAGAATTATTATTGGAAATGGGAAAATGTTTCAGGACATTTAACAATCAACATTTCAATAATGACTGCTCCTGTGTAGCAGAAAAAGGAGAATTCTGAGGAGGGGAAGTACAGGGAAAAGGGAACTTACCACACAATGTTGATCACAGAATTAGCGATAGCTTTCTACGGAGTATCCTTTAAAGGGACTTTGATAAAGAGCAGGTCTTCTCATATTAGCTACTAGTCCCCATCCCCATAACACATAGTCACTAAAAGATTCCTATTTCCCATATGCATTCTCTTATTTCCAGTTCAAATTTCTGAGATTTGGGTTTAAATGCAGGCACAATAACCTTTATGGCATTGCAAAACTCAGTACAGTTTAAACATAATTACCTGGAACACTCTGAGAGTGGGGGATTCTGGTTAACTGAATTTTCTATTTAGGTCTAGATGAATAAGAAAGTCATTTTTAATCACATTGTTGAAAAATGTTTTTAAAAGGATTAGTCCGCTTTTCTACTTCTATAAGTAATATAAGGGAAAATACCACAGAATCAATTTTTTGATGATTGAATATCTTGTGATGTTTGAGAGTCAAAATTCCAAATGTTATTTCTCATAATACCAATCTACAGGTACTAAGGTATATTGACTTAATAGCATATGAACTCCAGCACATATCCTGGATATGCTCTTTGAATGTATGTATGTATGTATGCATGTATAGATATATATATATATATATATATATATATGTGTGTGTGTGTGTGTGTGTGTGTGTGTGTGTGTGCTTCAAATCATTTATAGCTTATTATTTAATTCTTTTCATTGAAAGTGGAGTTCTAGCTCCCTGCTCCTTCCCCAAAAAATCTGATTAATTGAATCAGCTGAGGGTTTTAATTATGCTGGATTCTATCAATGAATTCATTAAGGATAATTGTACTGAGAGAAACCATGAGCAGACCAGGATGGCATTACCAAGGCTTCTGTTACTACTTCTTTTTCTCATGCATACGTTTCAGTTTTGTAAAGGACCGGCATCTTCTACTTCCATAATGCAATCTAAGTTTTCATTTCTGAATTATTTGAGCTCTCAGGGAGGGCATGCCATTATGCATGTCACCACTGGATATATTCACACTGTTATTCTAGCACCTAGTAGACTACTCAGCGTTTCCTCCAACATTCCATTTGTACACGCAAGTATATTTTTCTTAGTTCTTAAGAGTTTGGCAGAACTCTGATTCCCAAGATATTTTGCTATGTTGATCCTGATTTTCACCACCAATCAGATTACTTACTTGCAGGTCATAAAAGTCACAAAAAAGAATTTGGGAAACCTCTCTTTAATAGTTCTCGAGGGGTTTAAGTTAGGAAAATGGTACAAACATATCCCCAAAGATTAAACATTACAGAGTTGTAGTAGTACAAAGAAATCAGTAATATAAAAATTTGGTACAATGAGAAATAAACTTACATAGTTTAACATAGCAACGCTGAACAGTGTCCTATAGTTAATCTGTTATGTATGATGGATAAAACTGCCAAATATGCCCTATATTAAAGCTAGTCTGAAATGGCTAACATCAAAGAAATCACTTCGTATTTTTTGTAATTGATACACCTGCATTCTAATTAATAATTGGTTCAGTCCTTTTGTTTCAACTGAGTAAAGGTCTATGTAACAGTTCTTTGGACTATTTTGCATGATTCTTTAACTGGCTCTCCTAGTGATCTCATTCTATGAAAATTCAAAGTTCAAGGTACTAAATTTGATAAAAAAAAAAAATTCGAACTATAATTCAGTAAACTTGACTTTAATTCCTGCCTGATTCTAGAATATTTTATGAAAAGGTGTTTTAGGGAGTATTTAGAAAAGAAAATGATAATCACAGTGAGATAGAGGGTAAACATTAAAAAAAAAAGAAATATCCATGCCAGATTAATTTCCCATTTCCTTTTTTGACAGGGTTTCTTTATAGTTAGAAACATAGAATGTTGCAGGGATCATGTGCTTGGCCTTTGACAAGGCAACAGACTAAGTTTTTCACTACAGTCTCATGATCTACAAGATATTTCAGCCCGCCAATCTAATGATAGTACAATTAGGGCAATTTGGACAAGGTAAATGACTAGACCCCAAGGATTGGTGATTTAAAAAATAGCCTGATGACAACTTGAAGGGAGTTTTCTAGTAAATTCCTTTTTTTACTTTTTTAATATTTTAATCAATAATTAAATATATGTACACATGTATGCACTTACTTCACACTTCTAAAATTTGCCAATAACACAGACCTTGAAAAAACAGTTAACTTATTGGATACATTGGATGGTAGAATAAGAGTTCCAAAAGATCTCAAGAAGCTGAAATTATGGACTAAATGTAAAAGGATAAAATTAACAGGGAGAAATATAAAATTTTATATTGGGGCAGAAAAGAAATCAACTGTATAAACATTGGGTTGTGGACATATTATTTAAAAACTTCATTTTTTTTTTATAAAAGATCTGGCAGTTTTCATGAAACCAAAGCACAATATGAGGTAACACTAGAGTAGGAACAAAAACTTCTTTTGATCTTAGGCTGAATTACTTTGTTTGGGGGTCCCACAGGATCCTGCCCCCTCAGACCATATCTGGAATATTATGTTCAATTCTAGGGACCATAATTTAGGTAATACATAAATAACTTAAATTCTACACAGTGAAGAGGACTCAAAAACGTACTGTGAGGATTGATTGAGGAGAGTGAAGGTGGAGGAAATAAGAGAATAAGAACTTGGATAACAATTACTATGTGTCAGGAACTGCGCTAAACACTTTACAAATATTTTATTCATCTCATGTGATTCTCCCAACAATCTTGTTATGTCAGTTTCATTATTATCTCCATTTCACAACTGAGGAAACTGGCAAGCAGAGGTTTTAAAGGATTTGACCAGGGTCACACACCTGTTGAGTAACAAGAAGCTTAATTAAGCTCAGTATTCTCTCTATTCTACCACGTAGTTACCCGAAAAAGAGAAGAGCCAATGGAAAATAATTCTGTCTTTAATTAAATAGCTGGAAGTTTGCCCTAAAGAAAAAAGATTAAACTTTTTTTTTCAGACCTAGAATGCAGAATTAGGACCAATAAGAGAAAGCTATAAGTATATTTTTACTCAATATAAAAAATAATACCTACTAATTACAGAGATTTAAAAAAGGAAGGGACTTGCCTTGGTAGGTAGTCATTAGAGGTCTTTAGGAATATGTCTTAGTGATATTATACAGAAGATTCCTTAAGTATGGAATGAACTAGATTGGAGGACTCTCCCAAATTTGAAATTGCATGATTCTGTAAAAATCCACTTAGAGAGCAGATGACAGTAACTATCATTTGTATTTGCATTTTAATAGAATCTAAGGCAGTACTTTGTACAAACAACAACCCCTAAACTCCATAAATTTAAACATGGTTAAACAATGCCTGGAAAATACAGATCACTTAGAATTCAAAGGAATATAGAGGTCATTCATTCCAATCCTTCATTTTACAAACAAAGAAACCAAGACTAAGTAAATTTAAATGACTATATCCAAGGTCATCCAGATGCTAAAATAGCATTGATGAAGAACGAATTCTAAAGACTTTTGATTCCCAATCTAAAATTTTTTCCACTACTCTACCCTACTTCACTAAAGCTTTGTCATTTTCTCCCAGGAAATAAGTAGTTTATTCTTCTTTTTATTCTTGATGTGATTGTTATTTATTTATTTATTTTTTATCAAATATGTTCCCTCTTAGCCTTTGGATTTCATTTCACCCATTATAATGGCTTACATTATGCGGTGCACTCTGCCAACTGGATGAGAAATAATGAGATTAGACATGTAGTTGTCACTGTTATTAGCACAATAATTTTACTTCTCAGCTATGAACAACATTGATGAGTGACTGCTGCATATCCATCACATGCACTCACACACACTCACACACACACACACACACACACACACACACATACACAAACACCCTAATCAAGATTGCTAACTTAAGTTGATGGTTTGCAAGTCACCAATTTAGGAAGTGACCCCAAATGACACTTTTCAAACTTGGCTAAGCCCAAGTGCCTTTCATCAACTCTGGGAGTAGAGAAACTCAGTAGAAAGGAGCTGGCTAATTGATTGAAACCATGCTCTACTAAGAAAAAGGCAGGATGGCAAAGAGGAGAGCATAGAAGGCTTAGAGCCAGCAACACTAGATTCAAATCCTGACTGCCATTAGTACCTCTGTAACCATGGAAAAATCACAACTTCACTGGGTGTTAATTTTTTTATCTCTAAACTGAAGCAGCTGTAGTAGATGGTCTTTAAGGTCTAACTCCATGCATGAGATTTTCCCACTCTGTCTTTATGGCCATGAATTCTTATTTAGGCTTTTTTTGACATTAAAATATATTTTACATTTTATCTTGCTTATACTTTATATCTTGGAAACAGCAGCAGACTAATACAAACAATCTATATCCCAAGTAAAATGGACTGAAATTTCCACAGTAATATTAGAGAATTTCTAAGTCTGTTTCCAATGTTATGAAGTAAAGTTTTGTGTAAATCTATGCCAGGGAGACATTGGAGAAATAGTATTCATTCCTTGTACCTGAATATAAATCTAGCCTCAGACACTAATTAGCCATGTGACTCTTGAGAAGTCGCTTAACCTCTGTCTGCCTCAGTTTCCCCAATCATACAATAGGGATGATAATGGCACCTATCTCCCAGAGTTCTTATGAGGATAATATGAGAAAATAGTTACAAAGCATTTAGCACAGTATCGCACACATAGTAGAAGCTTAATAAATGTCTATTTTACCGGACTTCCCCTTTTCCTCAACAAGCATTTATTGAGCTCAGAATCTGTTCCTAACACTATAAATAATGCCATGATGGGGATAGAGAACACATGGCTGATATTCTTGAATCTCATCACCAGTTTGCAGAAGATACAAGTAGAAATAACAAGAGAACTAAAAAGCAGGATAGGAGAAAACTCATAATTTGATGCCAAGATGGAAAACTGTCAATGGATTTAGCTATACTGGTAGCACGTGGACAAAAGAAAAAAGTAAAAAAAAAATAAAGAGAATAAGGCCAGACTAACTGAGAGAGTATGACATTGCAATATCACACTACAGACCAAAAGAAACTCTCTAAAAGAGTTGGCAGATCAATTAGGTTTGGATCTGCTTCAAATACTACTCTTAGCATCTGGAGCAATGCACATTACAGTCAACATTAAATGGCAGGGAGACTGTCATTTACAGCAAATATAGACAGAAGTACTGACGCAGAGTCCACCAGAATCAAAACTAAGTCGTTTGTCTCACCACCTCCCTGGCACATGTAAAAGATCCACAATAACCTGGCACCCAAATAGATTCTGTATGATGAGCCAACTGTGAGGAGAAATTATGGAAGTACCATAAAAGACCTATGGAAAAACATCAAGTAATAAGTGTGGATTGCTGGGAAAATAGGAGTTGACCAAGTGACGAGCTAAGCAATAACCTGAGAAAAACGGGGTTCTTTAAAACCATGGTGTAGAATGTAATTGTGGGTGGAGCTCTACAATTGTAATTCCCTCTATGATGGATGGATGGAGACATGGGTAGATAAAGGAAAGTACATTTAGTAAGTGCCCAGTATTGGTTTTAAAGTTGAGAATAAGAAAGTTTCCTGCCCTCAAGAAACTCCCTTCCTAATGGGGAAAAACAATACTTATATGAAAGAGGTAGCCAGGGAATGAAGCTTTGGTTTGGGGAGTCAGAGGAATGAGGATGTGTGTGGAGTCATAGGGTGATTGATTTTCTGTGCTTTCCAGAAGCTATGTAGTTTTGATTTGATTACTGAATCTAGGAGAAAGACTTACATGTATTCATGTGAAAGGGACTCTGGACTACACAGCAGACTTCCCAGTTACATACTTGTTAGGGACAGTAACTTCCACTGATAATTAAAAAGCAAGTGTGACATGGTTAGATTACTTGCTAGACTTTAACTCAGTAACAAACCAGTTTCATATCAGGTATTATCTCACTAAGTGATCATCGATAAGTCGCTTAACCATTCTGAACCTCAAATGACTCCCTTAAGACATATTTACAGGTTACAATCTGTATACAGTACATTCCCTCACCCAAATTATAGATCTTTGAGTCCTGGTGTCCAAGTCACTATTGTATAGTGGAAAGAACACTGATTTCGGAATCAGAGGCTCTGGAATTAAAACTCATAACTCATGTTTATTTCCCAGATGATCATGAGCAAAACACCATCTCCCTAGGCCTCAATTTCCTCATCTGTAAAATGAGAAAAGTAGACCCTTTTGAGATTCCAACTCTGTGAACCTATGTTCTAATTCTTGGTTTGGGGACCAAAAAAAAAAAGAACTAAAGTATAGATTTTCTTTTTTAATGTACCTTAATGCTTTTCCTCCCATACAACTCATGACACTGTATTTAATTTTTTCTTTATAAAAAGATCATATAACCAATATTCAGATACTGAATTCAGACACTAACTAATGGACCATACTACCCCAGCACAAATACGAAAGAGGTATGGACCAACTTTTGGTGACACTTATCATAAGGATAATATCCTAAAATTTTTTAGGATTTTTTAGTTTGCTGTTTGACTTACAAAAAACTCACTATAATTTATTTGCCTCTCAAAACTTACATTTTATAATCTCTATAAGCAAAGCCTGAACTATACCCACTTATATTCTATTTGTGACAAAGTGTAAAAATGTTAAATAAAATATATGAGAAGTAAACCAGCTTGGAATGGCAGAGAAGCCCTGGAGAATGGTAAATAATATATAAAACAATTTCTTCTTTGTTGTAGCAGGTGTCCTATCCAACTGTCCTTTGCTGCTCCATCCCTTTTCAAAATTCTCCTTTTTAATCCAAACTGAATTCCTTCCCAATAACATATCCTACTTTGTCAAAATCAGAGCCAAGTTAGATTTCAGCACTAAGTAAGACCTCTCTTCTAGCAAGCTCTTAAAAGAACAAAAGTTGACTCCTTCAGAGTTCAGGAGACAAGTATTCTAAAGCTTAGTAAAGTAAAAAAAAAGACATTTAGAAGAGCCTAAAATAGCAAATGAACAAAGTCTTTTATATATTACAATCACAGGCATCAAGGCACAAAATAGTAATTGGACTTTGCATGTTGTTGTCAAACAATTATAAAACAAGCTGGGAAATTGTACCTTCTAATGTACAACCAAATAGACAGCAAAAAAGGTAATGAAAGGGCATGATAAAGTAGGCATGGTTAAGTCATAGTTAGCCTAAAAATAATCTATGAGTTTTTGTGGATTGTAAACTTAATGACAGTCAACCGTGTGATATGGCAGCCAAAAAAAGCTAATGTAATCTTGGGTTACAGAAAGGGGGACATAGCTTCCAGGAATAAAGAGATGAGAACACTGCTTTACTTAGATGTAGGAAGATCATATCTGGGATACCGTATTCAGCTATAGTTGAACACAGTTTAAGAAGGACGTTGACAAGCTGGACAGTGTCCAGAGGAATGCAGTAAGAGTGGAGAAGGGCTTTGAATTTATGCCATAGGAAGACCAGTTTAAGGAACTAGAGATATCTAGAGCAAAGAGATGATAGGGAGAGGGGAAGAAAAGAGCAGTCTTCAAGTATTTGAAAGGATGGGGCGCTAGTTCAGATTTTGTTTGTTTGGCTTCAGAAGTCAGTGCTAGGTGCAATGGATGGAAGTTACAGTGAGGAAAAGGTAGGTTTGAGGTCAGGAAAAATTATAACCACAAGAGCTAGTGAAAAGCAGACTGGGATAAATCAGGAAGTAGTTGATTCTTATTACAAGAAGAGGCTTGAGATCCATTTGCTAACTTACTCAGGGATTTTTTTTTCCATTTGGGTTGATCTAGATGTACATGTAATGTTTATGAGATTTGTGTTAATGAAAAGATCTTCCCCACCCATTAATATGCCTCACCTGGAGCCCATTAAGGGAAGTTTGATTTAAAGAGGCTTGTTTTGTAGGAAAGCCCACACTTTTGTTAAGTAAAGAGGCTGTGGGTCATTGCTGAAAGATCCTACCTTAGGCTCTGAAAAGTGTGTGTATACTCTGAGGTGAGATTTTGCTTTAGAAGCCTGTAGGTCTTTATTTCTCTGCTTGTATTTTCTCTGTAGGTGAATGTAATTAAAGTAGATTGTTCACCCCTCAAAAGTTGCTTTCCTTTTACAAAAGCAGATAAGAACCTGTACAACAGACCCTCCTGTATATGCCAGGGTGCTTCCTGCAACAAAACTGAAGCCCTTCCAAATTTAAAATATGACAAAAGAGAACAAATAAAACCTTTCTCTAGCAGCTCTTAACATCAATACTTCCAAAAGCTAGAACCTACCCTAGAGATGTAGTAAGTTATGTCAGTGGAGACAGCATAGATATCAGAGGCTGAAAAGCATTTTTGAGTTGGCAGAATTGAATACAAATGTAACCATATAAGCACAACAAAATGGTATTAGAAAAGAAAACAAAAACTGTATATCCTTCAATTAAGCAGGTTTTTCCCAAGTCTTCCTATCTCATCATGCATTTTTAAAGGATGGAAGCTTATTTTTAAGCAGTTATGAACAAATCAAATAAAACTTGAAAAGACAAAGAAACATAATACATCCATGAAGAATATAAAAATATTATAACCTAAGAGTGTTAGGGAAAGGAAAGTTAGATGTAAAAATCAAAGAATGTTACATTATTTTATGGACAAAAATGAATGCAAGTTGTGTGACATGAATGGGCTGGATTCTAGCCTCAGCTCTACCATTGTGACTTGAAGATAATCACTTTAACTATTAGAATCACAGCAACTAAAAAGTGAGAGTGCTTGTTTAGGTGATATCTAAAGTTCCTTCCTGCTCAAATATTATAGGATTCTATATTTCCATTAAGGTTTACTTAGCTGGTATTGAGAAGATTTGAAATAAATTGTAAAAATTTGGTGAATTGTGGGAAACCAGAAAGTCTTGGAATGAATGGAATTATACAATATTTAGTTTCTGCAGGTCATTTATGTTCTAATACAGATGTATCGAACACTGCTGCTTGTGGCTCACAATACTCCTGAGTGGTATCCGATTAAAATGTAATTGGACCTATGTAAGAAAATAAACAGAAATACAATAAAACATAGACAATGTTTAAATATGGTTTTCTAAGTCAATATGTGCCCACATGTATCCTCATGGACAGTTTAATGATCCCCATTTTTTGAGTTTTAACACCATTGTTCTAAGACTTATAGAATCACAGCCTCAGAGAAACATGTAACTTACTCAGATACATAAGGTATCTGTTTCAACTTGGCCTCTTGGCATGTCCTGCTTAGTTATTCTATTCTGTGATAGCTTTTGAAGATGCTGTTTGGTCTTCATAAAATTTTTTACAGAATACAAAAACATAGTAATCAATAGGTGACTATCTGTAACTGGCAACATATTTTAGTAATATTTTGTATATGATACAATTTAGAGATGCTAGAATGATAGATTCAGTGTTGTAATATATTATCTTCAATATTTTTAACAGGATGCTCTTTTTTAATTAATTAATTTATTTTTAGTTTTCAACATTCATTTCCACAAGATTTTGAGTTTCAAATTTTCTACATTTCTCTCCTCCCCCACCCCAGATGGAATACATTCTGATTAGCCTTTCCCTCAGTCTGCCCTCCACTTTATCATTCTCCCCTCTTATTCCTTTCCCCTTTACTTTCTTGAAGGGCAAGATAGACTTCTATACTTGATTGGCCGTATATCTTACTTTCCAGTTGCATGTAAAAACAAAATTTTAATATTTGTTTTTAAAAATTTGAGCTCCAAATTCTCTCCCTTCTTTCCTCCCCACCCACCCTCGGTGAGAAGGCAAGCAATTTAATACAAATTATACATGTGTAGTTACGTAAAACACCTCCATAATAGTGGTTATGAAAGACTATATTTCCCTCTATCCTCTCCTATTCCCCAATCATTCTATTTTCTCCTTTGACCCCGTCCCTTTGCAGAAGGGTTTGTTTCTGACTACCCCTGCCCCAAATTTTCCCTCCCTTCTATCATCTCCCCACTCTTACTCCTTCCCTGCTACCTTCCCACAGGGTAAGATATCCAGTTGAGCGTGCATGTTATTCCCTTCTTAAACCAAATCGAATGAGAGAAAGGTTCACTCTTTCCTTCTCACCTCCCTCCTCTTCCCCTCCATTGTGAAAACTTTTTCTTGCATCTTTTATGTGAGATAATTTATCCTATTCTATATTTCCCTTTCTCCTTTTCCTAATACATTCCTCTCTCATCCCTTAATTTAATTTTTTAAATATCATCCCTTCATATTCAACTTACCCTGTGTCCTCTTTATCTATCTATCTATCTATCTATCTATCTATCTATCTATCTATCTCCTCTATCTACCCTAATACTGGAAAAGGTCTCATGAGTTTCAAATATCCTCTTTCCATGTAGGAATGTAAACAGTTCAACTTTAATAAATCTTATAATAATATAATATAATAATATGATATATCTAATAATCTTATGATTTCTCTTTCCTTTTTACCTTTTGATATTACTCTTGATTCTTGTATTTGAAAGTCAAATTTTGTATTCAGCTCTGGTCTTTTCATCAAGAATGCTTGAAAGTCCTTTATTTCATTGAATATCCATTTTTTACCCTGAAGGATTATACTCAGTTTTGTTGGGTAGGTGAGTCTTGGATTTTTCATCCTAGCTCCTCTGATCTCTGGAATATCATATTCCAAAACCCAAAATATCTTTCCAGAGGTGATTGATGGATTCTTTCAATTTCTATTTTACCCTCTGGTTGCAGAATATCAGAGCAGTTTTTTTTTTTGATGATTTCTTAAAAGATGATATTTAGGCTCTTTTTTTGATCATGGCTTTCAGGTTGTCCAATAATTTTTTGTCTCTTTTGGATCTATTTTCCAGGTCAGTGGTTTTTTCAATGAGATACTTCACATTATCTTCTATTTTTTTACTCTTTTGGTTCTGTTTTATAATTCCTTTATTTCTCATAAAGTCATTAGCTTCCATTTGCTCCATTCTAATTTTGAAGAAATTATTTTCTTCAGTGAGCTTTTGGACCTCCTTTTCCATTTGGCCCATTCTGCTATTTAAGGCATTCTTCTCATTGCCCTTTTGGACTTCATTTGCCCTTTGAGTTAGTCTATTTTTTAAGGTGTTCTTTTCTTCAGTATTTTTTTTGGGGGGGGGTATCCTTTAGCAAGCTGTTGACTCAATTTACATGATTTTCTTACATCATTCTCATTTCTCTTCCCAATTTTTTCTCTACTTCTTTTATTGATTGTCAAAATCCTTTTTGAGCTTTTCCATGGCCTGAGACAAATTCACATTTTTCTTGGAAGTTTTTGATGTAGGAGCTTTGACTTTGTTGTCTTCTTGTGTTTGTATGTTATGATCTTCTTTGTCCCCAAAGTAAGATTCTATAGTCTGAGTTCTTTAATGATGTTAACTCATCTTCCCAGCCAAATGCTTGGCTGTCTAAGTCTTTGTCAAGGTAGGACTCTGCTTCCAATGGGGGTGAGGGTTGGTGTACTGTTCCAGGCTTCAGAGATTGTGTGTCAGTCACTTTATCCCCCTGTCTGTGAGTCCAGAGATCTAGATGCAGCCTCTGCTGCTGCTACTGCCACTACTGCTGCTGCTGCCAGTGCCATGCCACCACCACCACCCTGTGGCTGGGGCCAATTGGCCAGACCATGCATTTCTCTTTCACTCAGGTCCCATGGAGTTTTCCCATTGATCTTTTTGGCATTTGTTGGTTGAAAAGTCTGGAAACTGCCACAGGTGTAAATGATTTACTACTCTGAGGCCTTCTTTGACCTCTCTAAGCAGGTGCAGCCCACACTGGACTGTACTTCACTCCATTCCCTGCCTGGTGTGATAGATCCTTCATGTTCTACTCTCTGGGTTGCCTTGGACTAGGGATTTGTTTCACTCTGTCATTTTGTAGGTTCTGTAGCTCTACAATTTGTTTGGAGTCTTTTTTTTACAGGTGTTTGGAGGGTTTGGGGGGAGATCTCAGGGAAGTCTCTGCTTTCACTCTGCCATCTTGGCTTGCCTGACCCCCAACAGGATTCTCTTTGTATATGTGATAAATAATAATCTCACTTTTCCTTGAAGAGCTTACATTAAATTTTTAGATGGTTTTCAATTGTTTAGAAGTGTTTCCTAACTACAGATCTAAATTTCCTCTTAGAATCCCCTAGTTCTAAACTCTGGAGCCAAGAGTAAGGTAAATGTCTTAAGATAAAAAGAAACAATTATTATGCCATTTTAAAACAAAACTGGCAAATTGTACCTAAAATTTATAGAGCCCTGAGCTTGAAAATCAGGTAGCTTGGTGGCTCAGTGGATAGAGTTCTGAACCTGGAGTTGAGAAGACCTGGGTTTAAATCCAATCCAAACTGTGTGACCCTAGGCAAATCACTTAACTTCTGTTTGACTTAATCCACAAGAAAGGATATGGCAAACTACTCCAGTATCTTTGCCAAGAAAATCTCATGGACAGTATTGATGTGTTGTGGTTCATGGGGTCATGAAGACACAACTGAATGACTGAAAAGCAATGGACTTGAAATCAGAAAACTAAATTTCCAGTCCCATATTCACTCTGTTCTTCCTAACTTCTATGTTCTTAGCTGTATCTTTGCTTCTTTACAATCTCTCAAAACCTGTATCCAATTTGTTACTAAGGATTACGGATTTCATCTTTGCCGAAGCTCTAGAATACACCTCCCTTTCACTACTGATACTGCTACCATGGTGGTCCTACCCCTCACTTTCTCACTCTTGGATTATTGTAATAGTTTGTTGGTGGGTCAGCAGGTCCTACTCTGTCCCTACTTCAATCCATTCTGTCACTGAAGTCATTTTTCCTAAATTGAAAGTTCCTCTCACTCAATAAATTCCAGTGGAAGGAAGAAAGGAAGTAAGTATTTACTAAGTGCCTACTATGTATGAGCTACACATATACTGTGCTAAGAACTTTACAAATATTATCTCAGAGGGTTTCTATTATGTCCAGGATCAAATACAAAATTATCTAATATTCAAAGCCCTTCATAACCTGGTCTAACTCATACACACACATACACACACACACACACACACACACACACACACACACCCCTTTCCAGACTTATTACATCTCACATCCCACCATGTGCTCTGTGATCCAGTGGTCCTGGCCTTCACCCCTCCAACTTTTTTCTTTTGTCTGTCTCTCATCTTGGATTGCTCTCTTTCCTCACCTTTGTTTACTGACTTCCCCTGTTTCCTTCAAGTATTGGCTAAAACCCCATCTCTTACAGGAAGTTTTTCTCAATATTTTTAATTCCAATGACTTCTCTATGTGGATTGCACCTTATTTATTCTGAATATATCTTTTTGTACATATTATTTTTATGTTATATCCTCCATTAGCTTGTGACCTCCTCAAGGGCAAGGATTCTTTTTTGCTTTTCTTTATACCCATAGAGCTTAGCACAGTGCCTAGAACACAGTAGGCACTTAATAAATGTTTACTGAATAATTGCTTATTTAATAATACTTACTGAATTACCATTTAACCATTGAGTATTGGGCTTCCTGATCTACAAAATGGGGACAATTACATCTGTCCTACCCCTCCAATTTCATTGTAAAGTTCAAAGAAACACTGTATGGGACATCAGTTTAATCCTCCAGCACTTGTCAATGTATAGTATTATTGCTTCACTCACATTGGCTGAGGTGCAGAGGTTAGTATTTTTTCTCTTACTGAGGTCTATGGTTTCTAAAATCACTAACTAAAATAGAAAAAGGAGAGAGAAATCCTCTAAGTGACACAGAAAATAAATATCATTGAATTAGATTATGGAAATGAGCAGAAAATACTATGAAATTGGTTATAGGATACTTTTATAATATCCAAAAAAAGGAAACAGTTTTTGATTTGGGACCAAATTCTGACACATTTAGAATTTACTATGATCATTGTTCATTTTGCATGGATGTCTGGATTTTATTTTGAATGATTTTCATGGGCTCCCTCCACACTGGATAGTTAGTGTGAATGTCTCTGTTCATTTTTATGCATCATCTAAAATATTAACTCAGTATTTTGAACTTTTTTTTCCTGGCTATTTCTTAACATTTAACTCTCTCACTCCAACAATGATTCATTTTCATTCATTAATTAGGGTGGTAGAGAGCAAAACAGCCAATGAAAAGTAGAGCAGTCATTTAAAGAAACTAGGCTGCATAGATATCTAATCCAGAAAAGTGAATATTTGAAGGCAAATTGGTTGAGGTGTCATTAATTAACTAAAAATCCATAATCTTCTCTTTTTGTGTATAGTAAATATCCTGTCACAGAACAAATAATGCTATTAATTATTATTATTTATGATGAGGATGTTGATAGATGTCCCCTATATAATGGCTTATGGTTAATGAGCTACTTTAATGTATATAAAACTTAACACAGTGCTTGGCATACAGTAGGAACTTAATAAATGTTTATTTACTGATTGACTCTCTAAGCTGATCTATGTGGTAGATTACGCAAATATTGTTATTAGTCTTTTCCATTTTAAAGATGAGGAAGTTGAATCTTAGAAAAGTTAAGTGACTTGCCAAATGTCACACAGTAAGAGATATTTTTAAAAGTAATCTAGAAAAGTATTTTAGGTTCTTTATTTTGTGAGCAAAAGGAAGTTGATGCCATTATTTATATTAGAAAAAATATGCAAGGAAGGAATCCACAATCCAAAGTTGGACAGGAACTCATTCTATACCTCAGTCAGGTTTTGTTGATATGGAAGGCTTATCCCACCCATGTATCAAGCATTTGGTAGCCCTAGCTTTGAGTGGTCAGTGCTCAATAATGTCATCTGGTTCCCCATCTTTCCATATTTTCCATCTTACCATAGAACTTGCATATCACTTGACATCTATTTTTTTTCAGTTAATCTTGTCAGGATCTCCAAATAAACTTCAGCAGGTAGTTATACGTAGATACTTCACTTATTTACCTGTTGGCAAGCAAAAAGGTCTCCTTTTCTTACCCTATTACTAAGAATTGGTATGGTCATTTGGATTCAGCACACAGAATCAAAACCTATTTTTAGACTGAATAAAATTCATACTGTTGGCAACAAATACACAAAGGTTTATTTTAAAAATTCTTTTACCAATGCATGAAGCATAAATTATAGAAATGAAGAAAGATTTTTTTAAGGCAACATAAGAAAAGTGGAGGAAACGGGGTAGCAAAAAAAGAAGAAAAGGACAGAGAGTAAATGGAGAGTTCTGAAAGCTAAATTAATATATGCTCAAAGGCAACAAATTCCACTTAGTAATAAATATATAGGAAATAAAAATGGGGCCAATGAATACGAACAGTAAAGTGGGAAAAGATCAGGAGAAAGGAAGAGACATATGGGGAGATATATAACATAAGATGCAGAGGGGATTGGGAAGATTATAAAATGAAGTTAAGGGAATGTAAAAAGATAAGAAAAGCTAAGGTAGCAAATGAAAGGAAGATTGTGAAGATGATAAAGATAAAGAAAAAAGTCATTTTTCAAATACGTATAGAACAAGAGGTCAGTGAAGGAAACAAAAGAACCTCTAAGAAATGTCATAGGTAATTTATTGACAGCAGAGGCAGAGACACAGATAAAAAAAATAAATGAATTCTTTGCCTCAGTGTCCACAAAGTGGGTTAGTGGATAACATAGCAGAAATAGACGTACATTTCCCAAGAGACAGAAAAGAAATATGGAAGGAAATTAAGATCACACCAGAATATCTGACCATTTGAAAAGAAATTTCTTATATTTTGTGCAATTTGATCTTTTTCTCTTTAAAATAAAGGACAAAAAAAACCCAAGCAAACATCAATAATAGTCAAGCCTGGCTGAAAATTAACCATGTAGAACCGATTAATATACATTTGGAGGATGTGATGGACATCTCGTATATGTTCACCTTAACGTGGGAATGAAAATGATATCCTTTTAAACTTCACAAAGAAAAATCCAATCAGGTCTGGTACAGTGGAATAAAATAAAATAGAACTATCAAGATACAGAAAATTGTCAAGGTTAAGCCAGATTTTATTCAATTTTTATTCATTTTTAATTGTAAGAAGTGCATCATATAGTAGAATGAATAAATGATTTGGAGTAAGAAGATTTGAATTTTAACTCTACCCATACAGTGTGATCTCAGGCAAATCTCTCAACCTCTTTGTGCCTCAGTTTCCTCATCTGGAAAATGAATATAATGATATTTGTACTACCTTCCCTGCAGGTGCAGTGTTAAAATAACATAGTGTGCATAAATGATGAATGAATTATAATTCTTTCTTTGCCTGAACATAACATTTCAAATTTTCTATTGAGTTTCTTTTTAAAACACTAGGAATTATTTTTATTATTAACTGCTGAGTATTGAAGGGGACTGTGAGTTTTTTTGTGCAGTTCTTTTTTCCCATTTACAAGTTATTTTGTCATTTCCATTTCCTAAAATCAAATAATTTTCATAACATCAATTTAGAAGCCCCCATCACCAAAAAGGGAAGAAGTTTATATGAAAAAATAGTACCTTTCAGGTTGTTAAAGTTAGAAATCTATACCACAACTCTGACACATGACTATATATTTTACAAATGGTGGAATATACCAAGGATGTTAAACATTGTCAGTTGTGGTCAAAGCTCTCTACTCCTGACAATTATGCACTAGGAACTGAAATAAGATTGTATAAACTCTTGAGATGAACAGCAAGGCACATTAAATAAAATCAGTAGAACTGAGTTCAAATCTTCCCTACAGCACTTATTAGCTATGCAAGCATGGTCAAATCACTTAAGCTCTTTTAAGTCTGTGTTTTCATCAGGAGAGGGAATTACCACACTAACGAAATCATAGATGCTTGATAGATCATGCTGCAGCAAGGGTTCTTAAACTGGAGTCCACGAACTTAGTTTTTTAAATAGTATTTTGATGACCATATTTCAATTTAATTGTTTTCTTTTGTAATACTTTGAAATTTATTTTATTCAGTTAAAGATATTGTTCTCAGAAGGGAACTATCTCATAAGATAGTCTTTATTAGACTCCCAAAGGGATCCATCACACACACATGTGGGTGCATGCACACACACACATACATGTTAAGAACCTCTGATCTACAGGCTCATGTGAGGTCACACAGAGTTTAAACTAAAATCCAAAAAACTACAATACCACCTTTCATTTCCAGAACACCTCCCAGAGAGCAGCCTCAGGTTCTAGGTAGTTTGTGAGTCTAAATCCCTATCAAATCATAGCTCATGAGACCCAACCAATGTGTTCATATTTAGCAGTCATCTCGAGGATACATTTTGTAACAAATCCATCATATAATTATAAATAAATTATAACAGGGAATTCTTTCCCCATAAATCTTCATCTCCCTCTTCTGATAGGAGCAGTGTGTTCGTCCCTTGTTGCTGAAGAAGACCATGCCATCAGAGAAATGATGACATGACTTACACTTGGCTTTGTTTTTTTAAGTGAGGGAGGGCTGTGCAGGTCACTAGCCTCACTTCTCCTCCAGAGCCATCTCTGGATGAGTGACCAGATATTCATCAGGATGACTGGAGATGGCCCAGGATGAGGCAGAGTCACCCCCCTAGTGAATGTCAAGTGTCTGAGGTGAGATTTGAACTCAGTTCCTCCTGACTCCTATACTGATGCACTATTCACTGCATCATCTTGAATTTGCATAGAAATGATTTGTGGGATATATATACATGGGGAACATGTTTACTTAGTCCACTCACCTAAAGAGTCTCATACATAAGAAACAACTGTAACACAAAAGGACCAACACATGTTTCTAATTCCAGCAAGTTGTTGATGCCTTTTACTGATGTAAGCGGACTGATGACCTGTTACTTCTCTCTGCCTGTGGTTGCATCTCAGATGCTCTTTGATAAGTGACTTACGTTAAAAGTCAGTTATCACGTTTCTACTCCAATTAGTCTGTTAAACAATTCTTTTGACCACTTCTACCATATACTGAGAGGTGCTTTTGTTTATACACCTTTCACATATAAGAAGGGCTATAGTTCATTCATTTTTTTAATCTGATCTCTCACTCTACTGCTGTGCCTCAGCCAGAGTCCTCAGCTGAACCACTATTTTTAGTTACCTGAAATTCTGTTCATTATGGACCAGAAGGGCTATGGTTAGCAAGCCTCTCTTTCACAGAAAGGACTAGTATTTCTTTCAACTTCAAATCAGAATCAGTAACTATGAAGCTTCCTCCTACTTTCTTCAGACAACCCTCTCAGCTAATGACTATAAAGCTCTTTCCCTCAAAGAGGCTAATTCTATTACCTAATCCATGACCAGAAACCCACTTACCATATTCCCTGGCTAAGGTAAATGTCTGCAGGACTCTTTCTCAAAGGGAAAAGGAGCTAAAAACAATAGCAAATGATCCCCACATGTAAACAAAACACACAAATGAAAAAGCCTACTAAAACTGCTCTCATCATGCCCCTCTTTTTAATACAAGCAGCAAAAGCTGTGCTAAGTACAAATTTAAAAAATTGTTAAAATTTTTACACGTCCCTTTAGCTAGACACCGCAGCCTGATAGCTTCCTTTTTTGATACCTTGACTAGCCAGGAGTCATTAACTAATTCAAATGTTCAAGGAGATAACTGTTTAGAAGACTGAATATTTATAGAGAGGACATCTAGATTACTGCTTATGTCAGTCAGTGCATTCTAACTTCTATAGTTCTGGATCCTCAAGAATCATATGAAATGGAAAAGTTAGAAGATGAAATAGATTGAGATCTTGGTTTCACAACTTTTTTGGAGGACATCACTCAATTTCCTCATCTGTAAAAATTAGGAGATTAGAATAGGGGATCTCTGCAAGTCAGGCCCAACTCACACATTTTACAATTCTAATACCTGGGCCTTGGACATTTGCTAAAATGTTACAAATATATTTTTTTTATCCTCACATCAACCCTGTGAGGAAGGAATTATACTTAAGATGCTAAGATTCAGAGAACTTAAGTGGTTTGCCTTGGGTTATATAACTGGCAAATGTTTCAGGCAAAAATCAAAGCCAAGCCTTTTGATTCCAAGCCTAACACTATTAAATTCTAGCTCCCTAGAAACGTAGTTAGTAGACAGCAAACTCTTTATGCCTCACTATCGCAAGGGTCCTCCAAACTCCAGGCCCAGGACAGGATTGCGATCTTATCTTTAACATCCTCTATTTTTTCGCATTTGTACCTATGCCCAACACTACTAAATAATCAAAGTCAAGCTCATATATAGTCCAGTAGATCATAAACAACACAGATCATGAATATTATACCAAGCAAAATTAAGAATGTTTTATAGGATAAAGTATTTTCATTTGGAATTTGGTCACCAAAAACTGGTTAATAATTCCCAACAGATGGTACCACAGAATTCATGATCATTAATAGTCAAGATATCTGCTTTATGGTTGATCCAAGAGATGCAACTTCTAAAAGCACAGTTATTTTCAGCTCTGTAATAGGTCATTTGCTCTGAGGCAAACACACTAATACCTCTTAAGAAACCACAGAGGTCCCTCTCAATTAATAATGCTAGCAATGATGATGATGAGTAAGATAATCACAATACTACCAATTTCATGGAGTGTATGAGAATTGGCATGTACTTCCCATGCTTAATCAGAGAGATGTATCAGTTTGCCAAAAGATACAGTTACACATTATACAACACCCTCCACTTGCCCCAAGGATTTCCAGAAGTTGGGTTTATAATTTAGCATGTTTTCTTCTAAATTAACCAGTTTTTACATACTTAATCTCTAGGTTTTAGAGTTGTAGCCACAACCCAAGGAGCTCATAAAGCTTAGATCTCCGTAGTGGCAGGAAGGAATGAGGGATGTTGTAACGGGTCCTTTACTACAGAAAAATTTTTCCCAATGGCTATCACACCCTAGATAGAATAAAAATAATAATATATTAGTAATACTCTTAACTCATATGTATCTAGTACTATAAAGTTTGCAAAATGTTTTTCTAGCAACTTTGTGAGTTGCTAGCCCTTTAGTCTATTACCTTGTTTATGGTATGTCTTATCAAACACTTCAGTTGATTTGATTGCAATCTGTGGGTGGCAGTAATTGCCCCCAAATTAAACTTAAACTCAGAAATTAAGATGTGTTGACTTACATTAAGTACTCTGAAAGTATTTTTTTTAACCTGGCTATTTAAAAAAAACTGTTGCTCTGTTCAGATTTGAGAGCAGAAATTTCACAATTTCCTTTTTCTTGAACCCCCTTTAAAGACCTGGCCACGACTGGTTTAATCGATTAAACAAACAAGCAAGCATTTTATTAACTAACCACAGTGGGCCATGCAATATCCTAGGAATTGGGGATACAAATATTATACATATATAGTAGGTGTAGAATATGAAGATAAGGAATACAGTCATTCAACATAAGGATGTTTTGAGAGAACACTGCCTAGTTAAGAATCAGGAAGGATTTGCTCCTAGAAGGTGGTGCTTGAGATGCATCTTGCAGGAAAGAAGAGGGATTTAATGAAGCTGAGGAGAGGAGTATTTTCCAGACACGAGACACATCCAAAAATGACACCATTGCTAGAGTATCGATAATATCCTAATCTTTCCTTTCCCCATAAGTTGTGAAATGAAATAAAAATAGCGTTTGAATGCTATTTTTGAGGAGGACTTTGGTGCTGAAACTATCAAAGCAGCGGCACCACCACCATAGCAATGCCATGTATGTGGTACAGGATGATTTCCTTTTCAATGTCTGTAAATTCCCCAGAGTTTAACACAAATATAGACACATAGTAGGCACTTGATTGATTTCTCTTAAATTGATGAAACCAACAGTAAAGGGATAGGGGGAATAATGTACAAAATATTACCTTAACTTTCTATTTTTTTCCATATGGGTTAGTTTGTGGATGGGATAGGGGATAACATACCTGTTTTTTCATTCATTAGACAAGCTGCCAGTGAGGACACTCCCTCTGCACATTCAGGCTAGTATTTTCTCTACAACCTGTGAGGAGTTAGGTGACAGGGTCAAATAGCCAGTGGGTGTCAAAGGTGGACCTTGAGCCCAGGTTCTCCTAGCTTTGAGATTGACTCTCTATCCTCTAGGTCAGTGCTGTCAAATGCAAACAGAAATGAAGCCCATCAATCCATACATAAGGATTCTTGCAGGCCACATACTAAGTGAATTTTAAAATGTAATATTATCTATGTCTTATTGTATTTTTATTTTGTTAAATATTTCACAATTACGTTTAATTGGGTTTGGGTCACACTTAGAAGGGTTATACAGTGTATTTGACCCCTCTGTTCTATAACATATTCTCTCAATACAGGTTAGAACAAATTAAAGAAAAAATATATGCATAGCACCACATCAATGGCAATTATTAAATGTCTTCTCCAAATTAATGTACTTATAAATTATATTTGAAGAGAGTTCTCCCAAACTTTTCTGTGAAACTTACTTGAGACTTTGTATTATAGAATAAGTTCTGGGCAGATAACACTGACGGGAAATTTTTGTACCTGGGGAAAGGTATTGTCAAGAATTGGTGTTGGCAATACAGTGCAAGGGAAGAGAGGAATATTACTGAGATGACCTCTCTCTCTCTGTGTCTGTCTCTGTCTCTCTCTGTCTATCTGTCTGTCTGTCTGCCTGTCTCTCTCTCTCTCTCTCTCTCTCTCTATATATATATATATATATATATATGTATGTATATATATATACATACATATATATATATATATGATGGCAATTATTTAGCAAAGAACACTTGGATATTATCTGATCCAACTCCCTCATTTTACAAATGAGAAAACAATCGTAGAAAGATTACATTATTTGATTACATTCACAAAAGTGAGTTAGTAGCAAAGTCAGCATGGAAAGGCTATCCTTTGGATTCCAGATTCACGAGTGTTCCCATCACACACTATAAAGACTACGTTTATGAGATGTTATCAAAGAGGGAATATTGAAGATGTGAAAATAGTCAAAACACTTATAGTGAAGGGAGTAAAAATTTAAGAATATGCATGGAATGACCATTAATGAATTTCCTGTTTCTTGGCCAAGAAGATTAAGATAGAAGGAAGTTAAAGTGGACAGAGGGTCAAGTGCGCTATCACCCAATAGGAAACAAATACAAGAGCCCAGGAACAATGTTCTACAATGAGATAAATCATAATGTAGCTGAGTGGCATAGTAACAAATAAACTTGGAGTCCTGGAGAACCAAGTTCGAGTCCTGCCCCAGACACTTACTGAACCTGTGACCCTGGACAAGACATTGAATTTTTCTTAGCCTTAGTTTCCTCATCTCTGAAAACAGGATAATAGCAGCACTGATATTACAGGGTTATTTTTGAGGCTCAAAGCATGTAAAGTGCTTTTCAAACTTTAAAGTGCTTTACAAATTCTAGCTGCTGTCATCATCATCATTTCAGAGAAAAAAATTGCCAAGATGATTCAGGTAATAAAAAAGTTAGTGGTAAGAATTAGACTACACTGCCAAACTGCTGAGAGGACAAAGTCTATTCCTACAAAAGAAATTTTTTGGTGAAAAATAATATCTAGGTGGTTAACTATTATCCTGAATACATTAGTATCTAGGTAATACATGCATAACTTAAATATTTCTCCCAGCCATAGAATATACTAATATTTTACATATATGTGTGTGTATGTATATATTATTTGTTGGCTCTAGTTTAGATGATATGTAGACATTTTATCAGATTTTTACATTAAACAGATGACACTGTCCTTTTCCTCTTTTATTGTAGTTGATTACAATTTGGCTGTCCACTCAATATTTGTATTTATTTATTTTATCTTCAGTATATGTGTTACTGATTTCCCCATTTACACTTATAAACACATATATGTACCATGAATTCTCTCTCTACACATACATGTACAAAAATATGTACTTGTGTATGTGCATATAATGATAAAAGTGACATATAACGTTCTGAAGGACTGTCCAATAAATATGCATTTTGTTCTACTGGGCATCTCTGTATCTATGTATATAATACATTATGTACTACACTACAGTCTCTTAAAATGAATATCATGTCCTTCCTTGACTATAATATGAATGCCAGCCCTTTCTCTTTTTAAACTTTATATACTATCTTACAATTCAACCAAAATAAAAAAGCAAATTCATTTTAAAGTCTTTCTTCCTGTGTAGTGGCATATTAAATGTGGCTTGTAATTATTGGTTTTGATGATTTTTGAAGATTTTTGTATTTAGATGGCATACACATTTTCAATCATGTCTTAATTACTTTTAAAAATGCTGCACTGGCTTAGGGACAAGACCGATAACTTGTTAAGCATTTGAAATTTCTGAGCTGTTTTCCTAGTTCTGGCAGTCACTACCCAAGTCCAGATTGTAACCTCCTTTCTGCCTCCAAAGCCTGCCTTGGCTCCGTGTCCAGTGAGGGATTATGGATTTAGCAAGGAAGGTAAGTGTGACTACAAGCTTTGGCTCACCATCTGCTCCCCAGCAGAGTTTGGGCCAACCTGCATAGCCTGCAGCAAGACCAGGGCACTGTTCTCAATCCAGCCCTTTCCAACCTGGCTCAAGAAACACATCACATTCAGTCAGATGATTAGGTCTAAGTACTCCATATGTAACAGAATATTTTTCCTAAATACCAAAATGAAAACAAAATGAATGCCATTTTTTCATTCTCCTTACTCGATACATCAAGTTTTACACAAATAAATACTCTCTTAAGGTTTATGCAAATTATAGAAAAATAAAACTATGCATTATTTAGCAGTTCTCCTATTTCAAGATCTAACAGACTTTATTCACAGCATGTTTTTCCCTAGTTTATGTTGGCCTTCTTTTCTGATTCGACTTTTTAATTCATCTTTTTAAATTATTCCTTTTTAAATCATTATCTTATGTGTCTTCATAGATTTTCATGTATTAATCTATTATTAATTTTTTTTACTATATGCAACTTAATCTTAAATTGTTTAAACCTCTTTTCAGAGTAAACACTTGTCCCTGTTTTAAAGATAGCTTTTACTTTTACAATTTGCACATTTGATCCAGTAGCCTCATTCAAAACTGGACTGTCAAACAGACTGTATTTTTATGGACATTTTATGCATAGAATAATCAAGCATCGCATAAGAAAGTTAACCTTCCTGGTTCACAAATCAGGACTATTTCTTAGCTCTAGAAGAACTAAAAGACTGTTGGCCACGTACATTAAAACCTTGCCATTTGTTCACTGCATATAAAACTGATATGATTTCCCCTAATATATTCAATTTTCTGCATTTTGTTTCAGGTCAAGCCTTTTATTTTCATAAACAGCAGAGAAATATGCAGTTGAGACTTGCTTTTTGCTGTCTTCCGTCCTGTTGCTGATTTGAGCACACACAGTGAACATGGAAATAAGCTGAACAAACATCTCACCCTTTTTTTACTTAAACTGTTGTCTGCCTGACTGCTGAATGCACACACAAAACAATCTAAAATTGTATAACCCATAATACAGTATATTAAATTACAACATTGGTCAGTAATGGAAACTTATTCCCAGATATGAATTATTTACAGCCCATTTAAGTAATCCATATTCAGGTGTGGCAATGAAAAAAAAAAGTGCAACATAAATCTTTAATGCTGACCGGTTGAGAGAGCAGAGCTGAGGATTACAGACATTTTAAAGAAAAAAAAAACTAAACGAATTGATATAGCCTGTTCAGTGGCTTACTGCACCAGCGTGCTAATAAATTGACGGATGGCATGTCAGGGGTAGGAGCTGAAATCCCAGCATTTGTAACTAGGGTGGGATCTAATATCAGAGGACCAAAATAAGGAGTTTCTAGACCTTGATGTCACAGGACACAGTCTGTGTATCATTTAATATATGTAGGTGCTCACCACACAGTATTTCAACATGAAAATCCATGCAGATTTTATTAACTCAGTAAATGCATTAGTAATTTCACCAAGCCACATAGTCTGTGTTAGGATACAAAGAGAGGTTCGTATAAGGTAAGCTTTTATTTTACTGTTTCATGAAGTTGGGGGATGATGCCTTATTCTGGGGAATTAACTTCTCAGATAAAACCTGATTATATTCAACATTGTGGTAGGAGATGAAGTGCTGTTCGTCATCAGACTTAAAGGGGGAAACAATGCTAAAGACTTCTGTGATGTTTAACACTATTTTTATACAAATCATGCAGGTTGTTAGCTGCCTCAAACTGAAGTAAAAAAAAAAAGATCTTGGGGGGGAAGGAGAGAAGGAAGATCTCACATTGCAATTTCTTTTGTTTCCTGGAGCAGTACCTATATTAATTCATCTTACAAAGATCATTGCTCAAGAACTAAATTTTGCATATATTAGAAAGCAGAATTAGCATCGCTCTGTGTACAACATTCCAGGCTAACTTCTCTCCAAGCAACCATTAAAGGTCATGTTTTGACGACTGAATGGCATGTCGGCACCTTGGTTCCCTTGAGAGGCATTCCCCAGGTACATGCAAAAGGTTATTAAATTACCTTCCAAGCAACACTATCTCTTCGGATGAAAATAATTACAGGCTTTTAGAGGCATCAGAATGCTTTCTTTCTTTTTTTTTTTTAAATAAGATGAAGATGCACTACCTAATGACCATTTTTGTGTGTGAGTCATATAGCCTGTCAGCGGTGACAGGACAAATGAGCATAATGGCACAGCTTAAAGGGGAAAGGTTCATTTTAAATAGTGACAAATAATATTTAAATGGCATTGTTGGAGACCCATCATGCTTGTAAAATGTAGTTTGTATCTCTTCTTCATCCTTTAATTTCATCACTGTCAAATGGCATTAGTTGTTAACATGCAACATCAGGTGCAGATATAATTTTTAACCATTAAATGTGCCCATAACCAAACACAATGCATCTTGATTTTTTCCTGTGTATGTTGATTTTTTTCCTTGATAGCATAAATAACTTACTTTATAATTCAAAAATGTCTTACTTTACTGATACACTTTCAACAGAATGCTTTAATGAAGGGGAAAAATGAAAGCTTTAAAATATAAGACCTCAAGTGGGTTTCTGGGTGTCAACAAGCAAAAATGGAAATTACTTTCTTTTTAGGCTAATGTAATTCACAGGTTGGGAGTGCCATAGGCAAGATCACCAGATGTAGTAATTTGGTCAAAATAGTCATGGGAAACCAATACAATGACATATATCCTATGTACACTTGAACTCTGATAGGCAGGCATGAAACAGATTCATTTTTGCACTTGACATAAACTGGAAAACATATAAGGAACACCCCTACAGGGGAATGACTCTTCTCTTCAATTTCTAATTATGGAACTTGAAAAAAAGTTAATCAAAAGTCAATTCCATCCCTTTAAAAGTGACATGCCTTAACGTAATGCCGCAATAGAAAAAGTCAGGAAATAGACTCTTGGAATTCACTTGTGTACAGAATTGCAGTTTGGGAACTCCAACTTTCATATAGAGGCTTCTAATTCTTAAATATTTTTACACAGCTTCATCACATTTATTGCTACATTATTTTCAGATCACTTAAGCCAAAAATGTAGACAGTTTAGGTACCTTTGAGTTGTTAAAAGTTATAGCCAATTTTCTGAAAAATTATACCAGCTAAAAACACAACATTAAATATTTACCCTGTTGGATGTTAAAAAACGCTTACAATGAAAAATGTTCACATATTGACTATTCAAAATGGCCTTCACTTTGGAATTGTGAAATGGAAGGGATTGCAGATGTACAAGAATAAATATAAAAACAAATGAGTTGACTTGAAGTGTTGCCGGCTTTCATAAACATGCTACTGCAATAACATGTGACATTAATATTTAATTACAAAAGCACTGCTGCAAAATCTTTGAAATTAATGTTTTGCAAAATTAACATTCAGTGCACAGAAGCAAAGTCGTTCCAGGCGCGACTGTGATTAACAATGCCATTCACTTTACATATTATATTAATATATTATTCAAGCTACGAATTAACACCTCCTAATTTAAATAAGGTGCTACATATCATGATGAGCTAAAATGCTTTTCTTAAAATGGCCCGTCTGATTTTAAGCAATCTGTGTTTATCATTTAATATTTTGTTATTGAATACTGTTCTCAGTAAAACTCCTTGTACTTTAATTTCAAGCAGAGGAGACCTCATTAAACTGGTGCCTTCAGTTTCTAGGATTGTTAAACCACTTGAGCCATATTTTGTTTGCTAGCTAAGCCAGCAGTATTGAATCACTACTGTGTGTGCACACACTTCCTCAGCCAGACCCATACCACTGTTAATGTTCAGAGAAGTATTTCCATGTGATGCACATCGTTGCTTTCTACCAGACACTTGTTTGCACAAACAGAGCTGCTTATCAGTGCATTGCACAGGCAACAGGACTGAGGTAAAGGTGGCTCATTGGCATGGTGAGTGTCTCTGCATCTGTAGCCTGGGTCTGCTATGGGATCTTCCAAGGCACTCCAAATTCAATCTTGGAGGATGAAGACATCCAGAATCATATGACAAGCTTGTTTTATGAACCTAAGATAATTATAATTCCTGTTATAGCACCACTGATCAGAAAGCAGGCCTGAGGGTCATTAAATGGGTTGGAATATTTTACACAGCCCAACATAAATGATGGTGTGCGTGCGTGTGTGTGTAGAAAAATATTGTCCTGGACAGAGGCAATCACAGCTCTTGCACCGTTTTAGAACTTCAGTTTTGGATTATTCCACCTAACCTTTGTTCTAAAACTAAATTGCAATTCTACCATGTAATAAGTACTGAATGTAACAATACCATGTGTCAGCACCTGAAAGGGGCAGGACCAGATACATAAAATTCTAAACATCACAATACTGCTATTTTTGAAATATAAGAAGTAATTATGGAAGAAAGTTTTACTCTACTAAAGTCTCCTACTTCATATGCAGGAGATACATTTGATATACTTCCAAAGTATTCTAGAACTTTTCTGTTTTTCTTCACCTTCTACTCACTTAACAAAATTGTAAAACTGGAAAGAAATTGTGAAATTAGATTGAGATATCTGCATTTGAGATCCAGGTATTAGCCACCAGTGAAATGGAATGATGGCTTTGTTTACTCGTTAGAAGTTTTGGCCTGATAGGCAATGTATTGAGATTCTATTTCCCACTTCACTTAATCCCTACAGAGCCTCAGGTTCTCCATTTATTCTACTGCAGTAATGTATTTGAATGAACAACCCTGCAAGAGCCTCCAAAGACAAATGTTACATCCATGCACGATCAATGTAGTCGAGATACAGGTTTCCCTCACTGCAAAAAGAAATAGTACATTGACCTATGAAGCTACAGAATAATCTACATATTTTGCCTTCTTATGTGTGAAGGAGGGAGTTAAATTGGAAATTGTTTCCAGTGTCCTGGCATCATGGGTACTTGGCCTAAATTACTTGATGGAGAAGGTCAAATCCTGTTTTTGGACTCCGATTCTCTGACACTTGCTTTTCTCATCTATAAAATGAACTACATCCCCTGCAGGTCTAAATCCTATAAGAAGCAGCAAGGCATGGTCGAGAGATTTGAGTCAAGGAGACCTGAGTACAAATCCTGTTTGTGACACTTGCTAGCATTTATAAGGTTGCTAAGAAGCCTAACTGAGATAATGAATATAAAGTAATTTACCAAAATTCTAGCCCCTTATGTTATTTTTACTGTTGCTCTTATTATCTCGTTGGCTTACCAGTTTATTTGACAGTATGATAGCTTTGTGCCCAATGACATTCATATTAAATATTTTTAAGATAACTTAAGTTGATTCTATCATTTAAGACTTCTCTAGTTTGTTGACTGCTGATAGGACCCATCTGGAAATAACAAAAAGAAAATATTCTATGGTCCTCAAATTTCTTACACACTATAACACCCCTACTTTTCAAGAAGAATATGAACTTGATTGTTTTCTAGGCACTGACTGATAACCATTCTTGTTCTTTTATATTGTTTGTCTTTCTACTTCAAAGACCAATGATATCACAGGGTGATGTCTTGACTTGCAAGTGAATTGGTTCTAAGTGAGACAAAGATGTCAGCCTCTCTCTTTCATTGAGAGTCACTGAAGTCCAGTGGCAAGATAAAAGTCAAGACAGCTGCCAATGGCCTGGGATGCAGTGGATAACCTTGGTGTCCTTGATATCTGACCAAGCTTTAAGTGCTCCACAGAGCCTGCTTCAGCTGCCTTCGTGGCCACTGGAATAAATTGTTCTCATCCTCCCATTCTGCTGGGGGAAGTCTTCATATGCTTGGTGCAGACATCCCCCTAATTCACTGACAGTTTTAAGGCCCTTAAGTTACCATGAAACTGGTTTAGCCCATCTGCTGAGATGGTTTTAATGGGGTGTGGCCACTGTGTATGCTATAGCAGATGAAAATTGGGTGAAAAATAGAAACCGAAGGTGAATGAACAGCCATGCAAAGCACTTGGCAAGCCCTCACACCCCAGGTGCTAGTCTTCCCTAAACACCACAAAGAGATGATTATAACTAACCAGTCATGGTCACATATGAGGCAATATACTTCACCCATATCGCAATTTGTTCATCACTAAATAAAGGTAGTAGCCCTTACTAATTGACTCAAAGTTTTTTGAAGATAAAACGAAATAAATTTTATAAAAGTCTTTTGGAAAGTAAAATACTTTTATAAAAGTACTTTGGAAAGTAAAATACTTTTAACAAATCAAGGTGGTAGTAGTATTTTTTAACTCATCTCATTTTTCACATCTTTTTCCAGGAAGTTCAAATAGAAGGGTCTAGGATAAGTCAGTAATATTTTCTATGGAGAGTTCCGCAGGCTATTGCATAGGTAGAAAAAAGTAGCTTTTTCCTGAACTTGTAAGCCTTGAGATGCCAGTTCATTTTCTGGACAATCACTGAAATCATCTTTGGGACAATTCCAGTAGCAGATCCAAAATGGTATACATTTCATCCTATTCATACATGTCAGTGATTTCTTTTGTTATATCTCTAAATTTTAAAACTTTTATTCCACAAGGTTTTGAGTGTTTTGTGCAGAAAATTCTATTCTCAGTTCTCATATGGTTATAAGATTAATGAATTCTATACATTTTGAATGAATGATTTCATTTCAACACCTGAATCATAAGGAACATAGCAAGTAAAAGAATTAGAGACATTGAATTTTACAGCTGAAAGGTACTTTACAGGTTACTTACCGGAACTTTCAAAAATCACTTCCTTTTAAATAAGAATTTTAAAACAAACCTAGTCACAACTGGCAGCAAACTCTTAGTCAAGTCAACAAATATTTGTTAAGTACCTACTATGTGCCAAATACTTGGTTGAGTGTTGTGGATTGAAGAAGAAAGGCCAAGAACCACCTCATGCACTGAAGGAGCCCATAATCTTATGGTAGATCCTATAATTTTTGATGATCCATCATAAAATCTAAGACAATGAGCAGTCTACTGTAGTGTAATAGGGACTGGACCTGTGACTTTACTGATGTAGGGAATACCTGGATGAACAAACTGCTTCTTCCAATTACAATTCTGTGTAGTTTATGGTCTTAAAGAGCTAATCAGTCTCTAAGATTATGTCTTAGTCATTGAGAGGTTAAGTAATTTATTCAGCATCATGAGCTAATGTAAGGTAGAAGTAAGACTGGACCTAAGCATTTCGGACTCTCGGTCAGCTCTTTATCCATTAGGTCAAGTTGATCCCCCCGTAACTGTGTATAACAGAGACTATTTGTGCATAAATAATCTGTACTTTCCCTCAAAATGAAAGAATTGTCTTTAAAAAAGCAGCTGATGGAATTATTATGGAGAACTTGAATCTGTATCCAATTTGTTGCTTTAAAGAAAACTGTATTATAAAGAAACTGTCTACTGGAAACGTTTTCAGAGTCACACGATATCATGGTATGTCATTAAGTAAAAGCTCACGGTAAGATTTCTGCAGATATAAATAAGAGGTTGATGTAAAGATACTGGTTGTGCATGTTGACCTTTATTTAAATGACTTTAAAGTGATAGCTATCTTGAAGAAAATCTGTCAAGTCAGCCTAAAAATCTTCCTAGCTTTAGGATAAAATTTAAATAAATCCAGTAAGGAACATGACATTTTAAAAGAAAGCAGCATACTTTACACCTGGTCCAAGTAATAATTGCCATAGCAAATGAAGATGTTCAAAGGTATTACTTTGTAATTATTTTATTATTAAAGGTAGCTCTCTGTAGTGAATAAAGTTCTAGGCTTGTCATTAAGAAAATGTGCCCAAATTTCATCTCTTATAGATAGCTGAGCAATCCTACCCAAGTGATTTTACTTCTAGGAGTCTAATGAAAATTCCTGAGATATCTACTAAGTCATGTCTGGGCTGCATATGAGTTGCCTGTTACTGACCACATCACAATATCATTCATAATTATCATTTTTTTTCTAGAAATCTGATCACATTTTTTTCATCTAGTGAAAAAAAGTAAAGCCCATTTAGTTGGTCCTTCCATGAAAGTCTTCTTTCTAAACAGAACCCATGCCATGGAGCCTAGTTATATCAGGTTCATTATAGTAATAAATCCGTTTAATATGGTGTGCAAAACAGAAACATCGCAGACTACATCCCACTCTCTAATGGGTCATGTGAAAGATTAAGACTCTGGGGCTTAAGGGTAGTTCATTTTCTAAAAGTAGATTAGCAATTAATACAGTCTCATTGATGCAGACACTGTTTAAAAAAGAATCAGGAATCTTCTGACATTAATCCTCCCCCACAAGTTTGTTGCTTAATATAAAACCACTCTAATTACACATGTCTCAAACTTGGGTCTCTACCAGATTCTTTGCAGTTCTCCCTGGGTAACAAAGTTATTCAATTTAAGCAAGATGGGTAAGTACCCATACCTGATGCCTAGGGTAAGCCCTATAATCACTCCTATTTTAGTCACTTAGGCTTTCTCTTCATATATGAAATTAGAATACTGATATTTTATTTAAAAATCTCACTTTTTCTTACATTTTCAATGGAACTCTGAATCCGGGCGATATTTTATAATTTTTTTATTGGACAATTCCTTATTGATATGGAAGAAGATGGACAAGTATGTACTGGAGACATAAAGTATTGTGGTCTATCTGTTTTTGTCATCTTTGTTACAAATTACAGTATCGAAGGCCAGTTGCAACATAACTAAGATACCGTAAACAAACCAAATCAGTTTAAATCAACAAGCATTCATTAAGCAAATAGTATATTTAAGGCACTGTTCTTGGTGCTAAGGATTATAAAACAAGACCAAAAAGGAGTCCTTTGAGGAGCTCACACTCTATTAGGGGATAACACATGTGACTGATAATTAGATACATAGCAATTTGAGGAAGAAGAGAGTATTAACCACTTGGATTGGAAAAGACTTCCCACTGGTTGTAACCCTCATGTGGTCTTGGAGGGCACTCAAAATTCTCCAAAGCAGAAATAAGGAGGAATTACATTCCATATATGATGGACGGTCCAGGCAATGGAAGTAGGAGATGGAATGATAAATTCTGGTAATAGGAATAGGCCAGTATGGCAGAAATCCAGTGTGTGTGGAAGAGGTAAGTCTGGAGAAGCAGGCTGTGATTGTGGAGGGCATTACATAGCAAGTGAAGGAGTCTGCCATCTTTTTTCCTTAGGGATTAGAGAAACTTGGTGAAGATTCCTGAGCACAGAAAGGACATGGTCAGACCTGGATGACTACTTTGGCGGCTTTTTAAAGAAAGATCTAGAGAGAGGAGAGACCAGAAGCAGGTAGGTCAGTTAGGTGACTATTTTCCAAATGTAAAAAAAACCCAAAATGTTTCTTAATACAGAAAGAAATTTCTAATGATCCAGAAAAGGCAACAAGTTCCCCATAACTCTAGGCAAAAAAAGCTAAATAGGCAAATTTGTGATAGGGGGAATTCTACGGGTGGGAAATTACTATACCAAGGTGATAATACTCTTCTATGAGTTGGTAGTCAAGACCAAGGGAATTTCCTGAAGTTAAGCCAAATGTCCAAGGGTTACACAGATATTGTGTGTCAGAGGTATGATTTGAACCCATTTCCTGACTCCCTAAAACACTGATCCAAATCTAGTTCTACTAAAACCGATTAATATATAGATAAAGGCAGCATGGTATATAGGGAGGACACTGACCTTGAAAGCAGGAAGATTTACTTTCAACTTCTACCTCTGACTCATACCAACTATGAAATCCTTCACATGCCAATTATCCCTTGTATGCCTGTACATTTGTAAGGTGAGAGAGATAGCCTAGATGCCCTCAAAGGTGTCTTCCAGCTCTAACTCAATGATTTCAGGATATATGACTTACATTTTCTTTTTGCTGGGCTATTTGGAACACCCCTCTGTATACTTCATTCTGCCATCCTTATGATGATACTGAAAACTGAACAAGAAACTTTTGGTAATACTGCCAAAATTCCACACTTGGAAGCCCAAAGGCAAGGGGTTGTCTGTGGAATGTCTCTATTTGTGGAATTCCTTTTCTATCCCAGTTTAACAAAAAATTATTCACATCTGACCTTCTGGGCACAATGGAAAATATGTATTCTTAACGTGGTATTTTATACAGATATCCTATATAATTGATATTTTAATATACCACAGTCAAATACATAGAAAGAGCAGAGGCAGTTAACTAAGTGTTTTATATTTCATGCTTGGGCCTTGAGGCTACCTTATCATAAAGGGTATGATTTTTATAAATCGAAAAAATAAATGATAAAATAAAATAATAAATGTATTAGCATCCCCTAGGTGATTCTTACTTGTCTTTGATATAAAACCAGCTATGACCCAATTTTCAACATATCAGTGTTGCTTCTTAAAAAGCAAGTATTTTTTCTTATATTCACAGGAGCATTGGGAGTTACGTGTAATATCCCATCCATTTGAAGACAGTTGTGACTAAGATAAGAAATGAAAGTTCCACACAGTTGCACAGAGGATACATACAGAGAGTGCTATGAGAGCATTACAGTTAGTTGTTCTTGGTTGATACATTGGGGATCCAACCAAAGAGTTGGTTTTTTTTTAACTATACTAAAAATTACACTAATTATACACCTGCATATACAATCCCATTAAAAATAGATTTTGTTTAATTTGACTACCCTAAAAAATAAATAAATGCTATTTATTTACATGGGTACAGCTATAATTCTAATTAGTGACTCCTTTCTTCTTAGTAAGCATGCAGGAAATTAATTTCAAATAGTAATGAACATGAATAACATCATCATAATCATAGTCATTTCATCCAGTAGCATAAAAGTTCCTAAAGTGTTTTCCATCATATCTCCATATCCCCAGAATATAGTAGAGTACCTGACAAATAGAAGACGTGAGAAATACTTGTTGATTTGGATCATTACCGGAAGACTTATTTCAATAATAAATATGTTACTCAAAATGACTATTTCTATTAATCTAGGTTTTCAAATGGAATCTTAGTTTATAAGGTAATTTTATTCAAAAGAGTAATTTTCCACAACTATTTTATCATTTTTCTTCTGATTTCTCAGAAGTAGAAAGGGAGGTTGCTATCATTATTATTTTACAGAAAAGGAAGGTGAGGTACAAAGAGGTAACCCAGTGAATCAGAGGTTAAGAAGGGAAATTAGAGATCACCTAGATCACCCTTCATTGGACAGTTGACGAAAGCTGCGACCCAGGGAGGTGAGGAGACTTCTTCCAGTTCACAATATTTATTCCCGTCCAAGCTAAGATTTGACTCCCGGTCTCTTGACTCTAAGGCCAATGTTCTTTTTCCTTCACTTACACCTCTGATTAGAACATACATTGACAGAGGAGGACCATTCGGTATTATTAGCCTGCAAAAGCTATTATGCAGCCAGAGGAAAACAAAACAAACAACCAAAAAAAAACAAACAAACGATCACCTCACTAACAAGGCATTATTCATCTGATAGACACTTCATGTATCCTGCCTCTGTGGTGAAGATGGGATTGACCTTAGTCAAGCAGAGGTGGGAGTATTAAGAGGAGAGATATGTTTTATTTTTATTTTTGTTTTTGATTTTTTAGGAGAAGAGGACTTGATATTTATAGGTATTTTGAGTATTGTTTCGTGCCAAATATCTCAGTGCAGCCTTGAGATATTAAGACTTAAAAATGCACTAAGAATTTTGGGACATCTTGGATAGATACACAGATAGATATTAAACTTAAAAACCCAAAAAGCCTAAATAAAAGCCTATTTGATAGATGGCAGCAATTCTCTAATCACACTGATCTTCAAAAAAAAAACCCCAAACTTTTTGGTGGCTTCTATTGTCAAGTAGATAAAGCTGCAACTTTTAACTCTGGCATTCAAGATCACTGACAGTATGGCCTCAACTTATTTTTTCCAGTTTTGCATTGTAATATTCTTCTATAAGGATGTCACATTGTAGTTAAATAAGGTTATTCATTAATTCCTTGACTTCAAGGTTTTAGGTTTTTGCTCATGCTCTTTTATGTGAAATATGGTTCTTCCTTTTATCTTACCTGCTCAGATCCTAATCATCCCTCACATCTCACACTATTTCTAAAATGGAACCCCTCATTTTCCCTCTCAGTAAAATAGGGCTCCTCCCATTTCTAAATGCTCATCACTACTTTGTGTATGTTTGGGGTCCTTGGTATACTCTGCTTAACACTATCACATTCTTTGTTGAGTCCCCTCATGAATTGCTGGCTTCTTGAGAACATAGACTACATTTCAATTCATCCTTATCACTTGTAGTACCTAGCTCAGAGCTTTGTAGGCACACACTAAATAGTACTCAAATTTAACTTTAAAAAGTGCTAGAGTATATTAAGTGGCTTTAAGGGAAAGGATCCTATATCCGAATAAAAGTATGGTCATTAGTAGCACTCAATAGATCTAGGTAGAAAGTGGTCATACCTTCTTCATATATATTGCTCTAGATGCTTGGCTTTTCTATCACCTTGAACAGTGACCTAAAACAAATACATTTTATGGATAAATATTGCAACATTCAGTCTGGAGGATCTGCCAATAACTGTGGTTTTTATCTCCAGGACTATTGCTTTTGATGGAAAGGGGGAAGTGAACAAAACTTCTGGGAGAGTGTGATGGGCTTTCAGCTAGGTAGCTTCTGCATTATAATGTGATCCATTGATCTCTTTGAATATTAGCTGACACTTTCGGGACATCCCTAGTTCTTTCATTCGAATCAGTTTGGATTTCTGAGGACTCAAGTATTATAATTTTGTTGAATAGCTTCACTGCATCTTGAATTAACAAACAAATCAAAACCCATTTTTCATCATCTATTGAACAACTACCATCAATTCTTAGGGGATCACAGGTTGCCCTGTGTGATACAGAGGATGAAAAGATCACTATGCTGTAGATTTTCCCTTCAAATTTTCCTGATTTAAACAAATTATAGTTTTAAAATATAAATAGTGAGAGATGGATGAAGACCTAAATCACAAAACATGTCTCTAATATCCTTCCTCTGCTAACACATAGTACTGTATTCCTCAGATAGGACTTTGGGAAAGCAGTAGTAAAATAGAAAGTAGCTTTATTCCTCCCAGGCCAGAATTCCTCTCACAGAATCCCAGTCTGGCCAGAATTCCTCTCACAGAATCCCAGTCTGCTCTCTGTATAAACCATGCCAAAGGATCAACCACTATTCAATTGTACTTATTTAGGAAGCAATTACAGATTTTTCTACTCTGTTCCTTGTAAACAATATACTCACACAGCATTCCAAAGAAAATAAAACATACCTTCTTGTTTCTTTCCATCACTTCAGCTTCCTAATGCCTTATAATGTCTTTTGTAGAATGCTATGGGCTAGCAACCTCTTTGTGGAGGTTGAGGAGTTCCCCCAACTTGATCCAGGGGATCAAAATGGAAATCTGAGGGAGGCCATGTGCAAAAAATAAAATAAAATAAATCATCCTTTGAAATGTCATAATTGTTCAAAATCACAGATGATTCAGATTAGCCTTAAATTTATGAGAATATGTGAAAAAAGGCACACATGTAAACATACAAATCTAGTACATTCCTCTCACACCTATAGAGGCTGCAACAAACACACATGGACATCTTTACCATTTTTAGCAACATGAAAGATGTTGCAAGCATTAATTGAAATGAGTATGACACTTCAAAAATCACTGTAACCTCTAATTATGGTTATAATGAAGCACCAGTTTAACACTGTTTATCTCTCCTCCATTAAAAAGTCGAAATAACAGTTCTTCATCTGATCTTGAAGATAAGGGAATGCATTTGCAGCGCCACCCTTTCAAAAATCACCAACAATTCAGAAAGAGTTAAGGCACCCACATAAAATGACAAAGGCACTAAGTTGTTTTATATAATGTGGCTATCAGAGCACAGTAATATTTCAGAGAAATAATGCACATTTTGATGACTGTCAGAATTTACATAACTTGCTCCACATGAATTAACTATGAGGTATAAAATTCAACTTTGGCTAAAAAAAAATGCAAAAATCCACAGCCATTGTAACGTGGTTTCTTAGGCACTACAAGCAGGGCATGAGGATAACCTTCACTATCAACCAAAATAGGGAAGTGGCAATTTAAAAAGATGTCCTGCCATGCTATGATCTCTTATCTGAAAAAATGAAATTGTTCTAGAAGAAATTTATTATTTATGCGTGTAATTTGCATGACTTCCACCCACATAACACACATATATACACAATGTGTATATTTATATATCTATTTATATATGCATAGATATATGTATATACATATACTATCTTGCTTAATAGAATGAAAGCTCACTGCGGGCAGAGTTTGTTTCATTTTTGTCTTTACATTTCCAGTACTTAGTATAGTGCCTGGAACACGGTATACACTTAAATGTTTGTTAATGAATTGGTTGATTGATTGACCCTGAACAAACTGATCTGAATTCTCCAGGCTTTCCTGTACTTTTTTTCTTTGAAACAGATGACTTGGACATATTAGTGTAATGTGCTGGGTTCAGGGGATGCAAGCAAACACATAAATACTTGAATTTCTTGAAAACACCAAGTGTTAAGAGAAACAAATTCCAGCCTTTAACATCTGTCCTACAGATTTCTTGCTATTTATCTGGTGATCAAAATTTCTGACGATGCCAAAAAAAAATCATGAAGTCAAAAGGACTTGGTGGGGGGAATCTTTGTTTCTCTCTAAAAGCCTAAAAGTTATACTCAACTGCAGCACAAAGAGTAAAGAGGTTGTTATTCATATTAACTACATTTACATTCCTATCGCAACATCCAGAGAGCTAATAGAGGGGTTATTAACATAACAAACGTAAATGTTCTATATAAATAATACTGTTTCAGGCCAGCAACCGCTCATCTGACAGCATTTAGGCACAGGCTCAACATCTGTTTATGAACACTTTGCCTAATGATATCATCAGATATCATTAAGTGCGGCAGAATACAGCGTAGAGGCAGGTGCAGCTGCCTTCACTACCCATCACAGAGAAAGAAAAGAGCTGCATTCCCCATCCGAAAACCCATCATTAGGACAATTTTCTTCGACAAACCAGCCCTGTGATTTCAATCTGTATATCACCTGTAATTGTAGTTTTTAGCAAGAAGCTGATTCTATACATTTAGCGACGAATCACGTTGATGGCCTGAATGCTGGAAACACATTTGTGGTACCAGCTGCGGCAGCTTTTTTTAGAGCCTGTGTTAACAAAATACTGCTAACAAGGCAATGCTTGGAGTGCAGCTTTGTTTCTCTTCCTTGTTCATAGTGTTTAGATGTGCATAATTATGGAAATTAGCAATTGATTGCTTCTCAATAATAATTGATTACTGGTCACTGAACCTTTCTGCAGCACTTCACAGAAGGTGAAGACATGAGATAAGTGAATTCTTACCAGTCCCACCAAATAGAAAGAAAGAGTCCAAAAGAACTCTCGATTTGTACATCAGTTTCCATGATAAACAGACCAAAGGGATAATAGAATATCCCAAAGTCTAGTTTGCCCTCAGGCAAATTGTAGAGATCATAGCCAGCCTGCAGAATTTTCCCTGTGGACTGTATAAGAAACACACATCATTTTTATATATGTCAGTTGGTCTTTGATTTGAAAATATTTCTACCCATTTAATTTATCTTTTTCACTCAGTTTTCTTAAATTGTACAATTTAAGGGTTATAGAAAAAAATGAATATCCATTTTGAACACTCTTCCAGTGGAATCAAACTGACAAAATAATATGAATATATATGTATGTGTGTATAATAGATAGATAGATAGGTTGATAGATAGATAGATAGATAAGTATGTAAGTGTTTTGCAAAGAGGGACAAATGCTAAAGCCTGTATCTGCAGACAGATCTTGCTGACTTCAAAAATGACTATCCCCTTTTTGATTTGCTGTATATCCATCAAAATTTTGGTCTATGGTGACTGACTTGCTACCGCATAGCATAATGTTGGGGATGTGACATGATGCCACAGCTAAAATTTAAAGGAGAACACACTTATTTTTTGGCTTAATCATCATTGTCAATTTGGACAGAAAATATCCAATTCAAATTTACTGCAGTGCATGGAAGCCTCACAGACAATAAAGTATCCATGGTGTTTGTTAAATGGGAAACACCGTGCCTTGCTGGCGATTCAAAAACAGTTAGACCATTTGGGCAATTTCTGAGCCTCTTATTTTAAAGCAGCATCGAGCTTGAAAGTGTTCAATGATGCCCTCTCTCCTAGCCACCTTTAGATATATGTTTTAAGCACTGGGTTTTACAGGGCATGGCTCCATCATGGCTGTGAACTTTACAACCCTATCCATTAAAAAGATGCAGTTTGCTTAAAGTTAGGCTGCTTCATTTCAATACCATTTTTGGGCTGAAATGGGTAGCAGATTGCACAATCATGGCTCAAAAAACATAATGCCCAAGTTATAAGGATGAGGCAACTATTCTGGGATAAAAGTGAATTCCTTCTTTCTGCCCACAGAAGGATTTCTCACATAATGAACAGGTGCAATTTTCAGAGATCCTTGTTCAATTAAATGGCAGAAGCCACTGTTTATTGCTTTCCCTAGCAGCAACACATGATGATATGGTGATAAAACTGTGATATGAAACTCAAAAGCCACATCACACATATGTACAGTTTGATTTTCTCATTACATCCTTCAACCCCCCAATTCACTTAATTTGTTTCCATTCCTTATTATGAAATTCATGTTATATATAGGAAAAAGAATATATTTAGAAATGAATGAATACTTTCATTAAGTACATATTAAGCCTCCTACAAGAGAATATATATATGTATATGTATATTTCCCAGTATCACTGAAAAACATTTTTTTAAAAATTGGAATTATAATACAACTGAGTTAATCAAAGTTACATTACTTGTAATTAAATTATCATTTTTAAAAATTTTAGTTAGGATTCAGGTAGAAACATAACATGGACTATTACAGGAAATTGTATATAAAAATCATTGTCGTCACCGAGAGTTGCCCACAAAACAATTTGGGAAAACTGAGTATGTCCACTTAGAAGAGGTATATGGTTAAAAAATCAGCAGTCAGTGTCTGAAGGGCATTAATAAAACATTTTGGAAAAAACATGAATTCCCATTGGCTTAGGCTGATTAAAGCACTCCTTTGCTTTTACACACTCTAAACCCATAATATAATTTTAACTTGTGGAAAGGGTGCTAGTCACAGCTGAGGCGTCATGAGTCAGGAAGGTCTGTGTTCAAGTTCTACCTTACACATAACTAACCATATGACTATAAACAAGTCACATCCCTTCATGGAGTTGCTAAATCTACACGAGCTGGGGCAGTTATTACATCAGGAGTGCCCTACACTGATAAAATCACATACAGAGATGCTGTTTCCCATAAGAGATATGTGAATAGAGAAATCTTAAGTCTACAAGAGACCAGAAAAAATTCTTGAGAAGCAATATCTTATAGGACAAAGAGCATTTGTTTTGGGGCAGGACACAACCTCTCTGCGCTTCAATTGACTCCTCTATAAAATGATTTAGCAAGCAGCTCTTAGAAGGATCAAGGTGGTTCTAGGGATAGAGTACTGTCCCTGGAATCAGAAAGACTTGAGTTCAAAGCCTCAAACCCACCCTCAGCCATTTATTAGCTGTTTGAAACTGGGAAAGACACAACTACCGTCCCTTCAGTTTCCCCAACTGTAAAATGGAGAGAATAAAAATACCTACTTCCCAGGGCTGTGATAAAAATCAAATGAGGTAACTCTTAAGTACTTAGTTCAAAGACTATTGAGCATATGTTAGATGCTTAGCAAATTCTTGTGTCCCCCCAACCTACTCCAATGTATATATCCCATGCAAACACAGAGAATATAACTGGCTCAACAACTTCCAAATATAGACATTAAAAAGTAATCATGTTAAATCATGGTTTAGAAATTAGTAAGTTTTAAATTATATTTAAATATAGAAATCTTTGAGCTAAGGAGAAGTATTGGAATTGGTCATAGGGTTAGATCTATAATGGTCCTTACAGATTACCTAGTCTAACCCCATTTTACAGATGAAGAAAATCAGCCAGAGGTGTTAAGAGGACTTGTACAAGGCTACAATTGTATTAAATGGCAGAGTTAAAATTTGTTCTTAGGTCTTCTGACTCCAGGTTTAATATTCTTTCTGCTATACTGAAGTTTGATGAACCTGTGGGCACCTGATTCCTTCAGGAGGGTAGCTGATGTCCCAAGAAGGGGAGGTTCCCATTGGACCAGTCCCCTAGGTTATTTCTTTATAAGAACACTATTAATACACATGGTTGACAGAAAATGTTCACATCTCTCTTGGAAAAGCTTAGAGAGGTAACCAACTAATAGCTGCAGTTTGGGAAGCTTTTGAATAAAATTCACATTATTTGTGATTAGCATGCTTTTGTCCTCCTTCCTCCCCTCCCACTACCCCATCTTTCAGGACTCAGCTCAATTCAATGGTTACTATTCCCCTTTGAAGTCATCTCTGATTTTCCCAATCTCTGTTTATATATAAAAACAAAACAACTCTACTTCCTGACACCTTGTTTGCACTTTTGCAAGGCCCTTATTTTCTATTTTTTGTGTATGTTTTATATCCATTTGCTAAAATATAAGCTACATGAGGGAATGAACTACAACTAAAAGTGCTTTTATTTTTTTTTGCCTTCTACACTATTTGCACAGTGCTCTGTAGCACAGAGTAGGAGACCAAGTTATATTCACTGTCATCAAAAGAAAACTCTTGCATGATAGTGATGCTGTCATAAATCAGACCTATTTTTAATTATGGAAACTAAAGTTAGCTCCATTAATAAACATACTTTCTACATTTATGACTTAACTATCTGTTGAATAATAATTTTATAATGGATTTAGAGCTGGAAGAGACTCTAGAGATTATTTGGTTCTACTTCATTATTTCACATGTGAGAAAATAGAAGTTCTAAGAAGTTAAATGAATCAGCCAACCTTAAATATGTAGTTGAGACACTCTCAGCTCTAAACCCAGGTTCTTCGATGCGTGATCTGATCATTTTTATTCTATGTATCCAATAAAAGAAAATTTGCCTTAATTATATAAAAACCCCCAAACCCACTGGACAGAGGAAATACAATAATGACTGAGGATCATCGAAGTTTTGGTAGCTCCTTTCTACTTAACATCTTTCTTTGATAGGGTTCCTAACCATATCAAGCTTGGAAAGACCAATACCTAATATTCTTGCCACTTTCATAGCCCTAGTTAAATAACGCAACTCATTTCAAATAAAACATCTGTGAAAATTACTCTTCACTTAATACACAATTCCCACAGTACTGAGATAAGTGACAGAGTGAGAGGTGTGTAGTTGAACGGGAACTCTGAATAAGTAATCATCCTCAATATTGTACACATTAGAGACTACTCAAAACCTGCCTAGCAATCTGTTTTTTTAATATAATTTTGTTTGTGTGTGTATGTGTGTGTGTACGTGTGTGTATGTGTGTGTGTGTGTCTGTGTGTGTGAGTGTGTGCGTGTTTTGGTAGGGAGGACTGATATTTAAATTTGCATTAACTACTTTCGTAATGAATAAAGAAGAACATAGCCAAACTTCATTTGTATAAAATCAGTTTTGGCAGACTGGAAAAGTCAAAAAGTTGTTGTGATTTTTTTTTTCTTAAAGTAGGAAACTTCTGTTTAAGATAGTTAAAGATATTCAGAGGAAAGAGACAAATAACAGGGATGGAAATGTCTGTATTAATTTGCATAGTTCCTGTAAGAAAAAGAAACCTAGGTAAATTTTTATTTCTTCATTCTCTTTGAAATCTGGATTGAAGCTTTTCTTTCCTGTTTTGGAGAACACACCTATTAGTTAGTTATCTCTGTTGCTTCTCAACTTCTCTGGAAAAGCTGGAGATTCACCAGAAGTTGAAATTTAGAGGAATTTTGTGAGATTGTTTGAATGAGTATCTATTCTGGGGGTAGGTTGTGGAAGGTTCTGTAGAAAACAAAAAGCAATTATAATCCTCAAACTCCAAGGGTTTATAAAAGTAGGGCTATACATTATGCCGCAAGGGACATATTCCATTCATTCCCATTTCAACATCGCAGAAAAAATGCTGTGTATCTGGAAGTATGGATTTTAAGGGGGCAATTACTTTTTAAAACTATAGAGAATAAGATTGCAGAGTGTTCACACTAAAAATTCCTTTATTAGAACATTATTAATAGCACTGAAAATAAGCAATTTTTGCTTCTCAAGATATTTCATTTTCCATATTTTATACTGCTAAATGGAAGTTATTTCCTTTTTAAATGATTGTCTTTTCCTGCATTTCTAGACATACAAACTTCCCTTACTAGATCATTTCTTCTTCAAAACACTGGCAATACCCATGATTTCCCTGAAAAGCCCAGAAATCGTCTGTTGTTACTGGGGGTGTAGCTTGCAATTTTCCCACATCTTCAAATCATCACAATTGTCTATGATGCCATTATATACAATAGATAAAATTCTGCCCTTAGATGAACGTATAGCTCACAATGAGTTCCATGGCAGGCGGAAACATAAATCTAGAGTAATATCCGATATCATCATCAGACTTGCACAAGTCATGAGACTATAGACAGGCCAAATATGTAGAAAATCAATATATTTTAAGATGCATTTTAATAAAAAATCATCTATGCAGTTTTCTCAGAGTCCAAAAAGTAAAAAAAATATATATATATTGTATTTTTCTAAAAATCTATAAACCAGAATTAGCAAAAATTATTCTTTTGGACATCCCTGTACCACTTTGTCCTGGTTCTCTTCCCCCTTAACCCTCGTCTCCTTAGTGATTCCACCTATTTCCAAAACTTCATAGATTACCTTGCAAGAAAATATTTTCCCTAAGTACCATCATTTTAGACTCCTAATTTTGAAATTATCTTTGACTTTTCATTCTTCCTTATTGTCAACATTCAATTAGTTGTCAAACTCTGTCATTAGAACCTCAACAAAATATTCCTTCTTTTCCATCAATTTCTCCTCATGTCTTGCCAATATTAGGATCCTAACTGGTTCTATGGAAAGGGAATAAGCATTTATTATACACCTATTACATGTCAGGAACTATGCTAAGTTCTGTACAAATATTATCTTATTTGATCAACAACCCAACAACCCTATGAGGCAGTTACCCATTATACCATTTCACAGTTAAGGAAACTAATGCGGACAGAGGTTAAGTGATTTGTCCAAGGAATGTAGCTAGTAAATGTCTGAGGCTGTGGGATTCATGTCTTCCTGACTCCAGGCCCAGAGCTCTATCTATTGTGCTATCCAGTTGCCTGGTGTACTCGCCTTCTGGCGTCTCCACTCCCCCACTCGCCCTCTATATTGTGGCCCTAATAGCCATGCTAATGCATCCTTCTTGCCATTTCACTCCAACTCCTTCCTTGTCGCTCCCCACTGCCTAGCAAATAAAGCCTAAAAACTACCCTTCCAGTCATAGCATGATATGGCTCCAGTATTTTCTTCTTATATTCACATACACTACTTTCTTGTGAAAAGCAGTCTACTCATCAACCTTTTATTTCTCTCTCTCTAACCCATCTTCAAGCTTTTCTCAAGACTTACAGGAATAGACTCCTATGCTCCAACAACTCTTGAAACAACTCCTTTCTTTCAAGACACCACTACTTTCCTTTGTGAAACTTTCTCTGATAATCTCCCGCTGGAGGTGTCACCTCTTTTCTAAGATTTCTCTTAACACTTTAGTCAGTCTCTCCAGGCAGAGTACTTAAACCCTGCCTCAGGAACTTAGCAGTTTTTGCCTGAGCTCTAACAATAGCCTCTAATTTGATCTTGGTGCTTCAAGTCTCTCCCCTACTCCACTCTATCCTTTCTATAGTTACCAAATTAGAATTATTCCCCCTCCAACCTCTCCAACTAACTTTCCTACTTTTCATAAGCACAGGAGTCTCAGTCAGCTAGGTTTGCAACCTTGGAATTACCTTCAAGTCTTCACTTTCCCTCATCCTTCTACCCTACCAATTCTGTCAATTACCAAAAGTTGTCAGATGGGAGATTTGGCCTGGCAAAAGAGTCAGACTGGAGTCTCACTTACTCTCTTTGTAGGTAGGTAGGGAAATAGTCTTGTTGTTTCTACCTTCCTAACATCCCTTGTTTTCATCTACTTTTCTCTACTCTCATGGCCTCTACTTTATCACAACTTCTCCTTAAGTCTCACATAGACTGCAAAGCCCTCTCAACTGGTCACTTCCCTTTCCAATCTGTTCTCCATAGAACTGCCAAAGTCATTCTCCCAAAGCACAGGAACATCCATTTTGCTCTATCATTCATGTATTTTATTTTTAACTATAAAATATCAATTTTCTGTTTGGCCTTCAATAACCCTCTGGCTTGTCTATTTTATTTTAAGAATGATTAAACATTCCTTAGCATAGTTAGGTGGCTCAGTAGATGAAGTGACAGGTTTGGAATAAAAAATCAACCAACTCATTTTCATGAATTCAAATCTGGCCTCCGACACCTACTTAGCTATGTGATCATAGGCAAGTCCTTTAACCCTTAAAGGAAATGGCAAACGACTCTGGAATCTTTGCAGGAAAACCCCACATGGGGGTCATAAAGGGTCAGACACAACTGAAAAATGACTGAACCACAGTAACCACAACATTTCTGCTTCTCAAAGATCCTAGGTACAAATTAATGTACTTGTAATTCCTTTCCATAGAATTCAATCTCCTACAGGCTGAGCCTATGAGGAAGTACACTCCCTCCTTCCTCATATATACTTTTAGAATCCTTAGATTCCTTCAAAGTTCAGCTCACATTTCACCTCTTACATAAAACCTTTCCAAAACTCTCCAATCTATTAGGGCCTGTCCTTGTTGCTCTTAAAAATTACTTCATATTTGTTTTGCATTTATCTTGTATTTATTAATATTTGTACATATATATCACCCCCCCAATACAACATAAGTTTCTTGAGGGTAACTGGTGCCCCTTCATTTTTATCTGTGAATTCTCAGTCCCTAGCACAGTGCCTGGGATTTGGTAAGTACTTAATAAATGCATATTGATTCTTTAGTTGATGAAAATTTAATCCATCCTTTGAGATTATACTCTTCAGAGGCAAACACTGTGTCTATTTTATCTGTTTCCCTAGTGTCTTGCATGTAGCAAATTGCATTTGATAAATGTTTGCTAAATTAAATTTAGTACAAAGAGAGCAAGTGAGACTCCAGTCTGACTTTTTTGCCAGACCAAATCTCCAATCTGATAACTTTTCGGAACTGACAGAATTGGCAAGTCATGAGCCGCTGATAAGATAGTATGAACTAGTAGAAAGAGCACTGAAGTCTCCTAATTAGAAGATACGGCCTATAACCCTGAATCTTTCATTGTTAGCTGAGTGTGAAAAAGTCACTTTACCACCATTGGTCTCAATTTCCTTTTCTGTAAAATGAGGTTGCTGAAATAGATCATTAAGGTCATTTATAGATTTAACATGTCATGACTCTGTGATATGTACTGATTTCCTTTATTGGAAAAGTAAGTAGAAGTGATGATAAATTAAAGAAATGGTGATAAATAGGTGACATGATGAAGCGATAAAAGAGAACTTAGCAAACAAGATAGTCTAGTGCCAAGTCTATCAAATGAATAAGGAGCCACAGGATGATTGTGATAATTTAGCACTGTGAGAAACTTTAAAGGTCATCTAGTTTAAATACTTCATTTCACCCATTGCACAAAAGAACAGCAGAGAAATTGAGTGACTTATCAGGCAGCTCAGATAGGAGACAGAGTGTTAGACCTAGATTCAGGAGGATCTGAGTTCAGATCCTACCTCGGACATTACCTTAGCAGTGTGGCCCTGGGTAAGGCACTTAAACGGCTCCAGTTCCCTCATCTATAATATGTAGATAATAACAGCCCCTACCTCCCTGGATTTTGGGGAAGATAAAATAAGAACATATCTGTAAACGACTTTGGAAATTCTTTAAGTGCTATTTTAAATGCAAGCTATCTATTACTGTAGTTATTGTAGATGTAATTAGTACATTGCATGGCCGAGATGGAAACCAAGGTCCTCACACTTCAAATCCAGTGATCTTTCCACTGGCCCATTTTTATATAAAATAAAAGATGGGAGTTTGGGGTGCTGAGTGAGGACCCTGAGGAATCATAAGGGGAAGTGGGCAGAGACTAGGGCCTCTAGGTTGTATAGTAGAGAGATTGCTGGACTTTTAGTCAGGTAGACTCATCTTCCTGTGTTCAAATCCAGCATCAGATACTTGCTGTGTGACCCTTCACAAGTCATTTAACTCTGCTTGCCTCAGTTTCCTCATCTGTCAAATGAAATGGCAAAGGAAATGGCAAACCACTCCAGCATCTTTGCCAAGAAATCCCCAAATGGGGTCATGCAGAGTCAAACACAGCTTAAATTACTGAACCATAATAATACAGAGATAAATAAGTCTGTTTTTTTAAGCGATTTCCAGAACAATATGAAGGTCAGTAGGGTCAAGTGGTTAACGAGGACAGATCAAGACTTGCCTTACCTGCTTCCCTTGTCCGTGACATTTGAGGAACAATGGGTCTCTACCACGACCTTATCTATTAGATAAGTATAAATATACAAGACTTTCTGAGTTCTTGTAACAGAAAATAAAGTTAGAGGATGCTGGCTTAATAAGGATAGAAATTCAACTGAAGGAGCATCTTGTACAATAACTGCACTGACACACATGAAAAATAAATTCTCAGTAGCTTAAATGATTTATTTAAAAATTTTTGAATTCCAAATTCTCGATCTCTCTCCAGCACCTCCCCCACTCACTGAGGAGATATACAGTATGACATCCATTATAAATGTGAAGTCGTGTAAAACATATTTCTATATTAGCCATCTTGCAAAAAGAAAAAAAGAGAAAAACTGTACTTCAATTTGCATTCAGATTTAATCACTTCTCTTTCTGGTGGTGGATAACATTTTTTTTTTTAGTTTATCCTTTGGAATTGTCCTGGATCATTGTATTGATCAGAGTAGCTAAGTTTTTCACAGTTGCTTATCTTTACAATATTACTGTCATTTGTACAATGTTCTCTTGGTACTGCTCACTTCATCTTACTTGAGTTCCTAGGAATCTTCCTAGGTTTTTCTGAAGGCATCTCCTTTGTCATTTCTTACATCACAATATTCCATCACAATCACATATTGTGACCTGTTCCATCATTCTCTAATTTCTAGGCATTCCCTCAATGCTCAATTCTTTCACAGCACAGAAAGAGCTACTATAAATATATTTGTACTTGTGTGTCCTTTTCCTTCTTCTTTGATGTCTTTGGGACACAGATCTACCACTGGTATTTATAGGTTAAATGGTCCTTTGGGCATAGTTCCAAATTGTTTTCCAAAATGATTGAACCAGGTCACTACTCCATCAGTGGAGCATTAGTGTACCCATTTTCCCACATCCCCACCAACATTTGTCATTTTCCTTTTCTATCATGTTAGTCAGTCTGATAGGTCTGAGGCATTTTAATTAGCATTTTTCTAATTATTAGTGATTTAGAGCATGTGAGATAATTTTTTTTAAGTCTTCAAATGTGTTACATTTTCATTTTACCAAATGAGAAAAAAAGGGGTAATCTTATCAAAATGCCCCAAATGCCAAACTATCTTAATAGGCACAAATCTGCATAAAATCAATTTGTTTATCTTGCTAACTTCTTATTATTGAGTCCTTTCCTTTGCCCCCCATTTTATTTTTGTTAACTCAAATTCCAAAATGGGTAGTTGGATGAAGAAAGCAGAAACATTTCCAAAATGAGTTTCTAATATTATCAATATCATCCATCTCCCTGGATGGTAGTAGAGAGAATGTTGTCTGAGGCAAGCTGTTTGATTCCTTTGAGACTTAATTTTCTCTCTATAGAATGGGTGTAATCGTATTTTCCTCAAAGGGCTTTCATGAGGAACAAATGAGAAAATGTATGAAAAGCTTATTGAATTCTTAAAACACTATAAAAATGTGAATTATGCAATTCTTTTGTGCATCATATACATTCTGAAATTCAGACTGTTTATTACTAAAAGAAAAAAAAGAGACAGGAGACCAGGACATAGACAAGGAAATGAAACCCTAACATGAGACTAACTAAGAAAGTGGGCAAGAAATGAGCTATTTGACTAAATTCTACAAGCTTTTATTAAGGACCTATTGTGTTCCAGGCATTTGCCGAACATAGGTAATAGAAATGAAATATTTCCTGGCCTCATGAAACTCATATTATATTGAAGGAGAAAACATGGATTCATATTAAATTTTGCAAAATATATAAATGAAACATCTAGTTGATTCCTAGGTTGTAAGCCCAGGTGAGTAAAATGGTAGTAGTGACCTCAATGGAAATTTTCAAGTTAGGAGTAGGGTTGGGTTTAGGGGCAGAGATAATAAATCATATTTTGGACATATGAAGTCTGATGTGTCTGTGGGACATCCAAATGGAAAAATCCAGAAGCAGTAGATGATGGAGAACTAGAATTCAGGGAGAGATGAGTGCTAGAAATAGATATTTGAGAGTTATATGCATAAAGAGATAAAGGGGCCCATGGGAACTGATGAAATCACTAAGGGAATGTAAAACAGAAGAGGAGACCCGAAACAAAACCCTGAAATATGAATGAAGAATGATGTCCTATTTTTAGACGATATCGAAGAGGTTGTATGTGTAGTTGCACAAATTACCCAGGTATTCCTATAGCAGTCAGATTAGTTTATATTAATTCCACACAAGAGTATCATTGCAAATTCAAATCAAAATTATAATGAGAAGTTTTAAATTAAATATCAAAATATCTGGCTTAGCTTCATATGCAGACTTGAGGGTATTGCAAAGAATCATTTTATAACAAGATACTCTTTTTCTCAAAACTGTAGCCTTGAATTCAATATTGTAAATGATCCTGTGGACAGTGGCATGCACATGTCCATAGCAAAAACCATGGAATCTAAAGATAATTTAAATAATGAAATGGGCCTGAATAGTAGTAGTATTAAGCAGGAAAAGAATATAATTTCCTCCTGGTGTGGAAACTCCTTCCACCATTACAGATCACAGCCCCTTTGCAACTTAATAGATAAATCTTAAGAAGTTGCTTGAGGATCACAGAGGTTAAGTGGTTTTCCCAGAGACACATAGCTAGTAAAGCAAAGATGAATTAGAGTTGGGAATATTCCCCTTGACTCTTCATCACCTAGTATTATATGAAAGTAAATACAGGTGATAGGGCTAGAAAAAACAATCCAACCCAGTATCAGGATTGTGAATAGGTAAGCCACAGAAGGATCCAAAGAATAAATCGGGGAAATTTAAGCAGGTCATAGTTGACAGTCTTCAAATATTTGAAAGTTTGCATGGTGTGGGGGAGGGAGGGGGTGTCAGTATTAGCCAGTGGGTGGAAGTTACAAGTAGGGACATGGATGTCTGATATCAAGAAAGAAGAGATAGCATGGCAGTGGATAGAGGGCTGGCCTTGGAAGCAGAAATGCTTGGGTTTTAAATTCTGCCTCTGGAACACACTGGTGTTATTACCGGCCAATCACTTACCTTCCTAATGTCTAAGACAACATTTTAAGGCAATAGATTATAGTTGAGTTGCCTATCTTTATAACTGGAGGGAATTTCCATATCTGGTATTACCCCAGACCAGTGAAATCTGGATCCACCTCAGAAACAAACAAAGGGAAATCAGGAAAATGACTTTGTACAAATTTTTGCATGGTATTTTAGAGTTTACAATGCATTTTTCATTTATGATATCATTGAATCCTCACAAAACTTTGATAGGTAATGAACAGATATTTTTCAATAGTGAAACTGAGGCCTAGAGACCTTGAGCAAGTCACTTAAGTCACTCTGAGATGAGCCTTAAACCCAGGTCTTCTTGCTCAGTCATGTTCTCTATCCCCAGAAATTGGCCATCTAGACTCCACTTGAAGAGTTTCATAGATTGACACTCATTATATCTCATAAAACAGCCCATTATTTTGTTCAGCTCTAATCGTTGGGAAGTGTTTCCTGATTCTCCCCCCACCCCACCCTTTTTCCCCCCCTGGAATGGGTCCAGACTTCATTGATCTGGGGTAATACTAAGTATGGAAACTCCCTGCAGTAATGCCGATCCTTATCTAACTGGCTACTTTTCTGATGCCTAAAAAAAAAAAAGGTGAATTATCCAATATCCTTAAAATAAATTGCACCATATGTCTCTTCTTCCTTTTGCAGGCAAATCATTTAAAAGAGCTTTCTATTCTTTTGTTTCCATTGCTTCAACCCCTACACATTTCCCAAACCCTTGCAATATGGCTTCCTATCTCACTACTCTGCTGAAACGGCTGTCTCTAATTTTACCACTAATCACTTAATTTGTAATTCAACTCAGGCCTCATTCTACTTTAGCTTTCTGTAGTTTTTGACACTATGTATTCTCTCCTAACTTAAATAGCACTATACTTCTCTTGGCTTTCCTACCTGTCTAACTGCTCCTTCTAAGGGTGTTTTCCTGGATCATTTTTCATCTGCCATCAACGCTTGTGTTATACCGAAAAATATATCCTGCACCCTCTTCTTTCTATTCATTCTTAGTGTTGTCATCAGCAGCCCAGTCCATTTATTATCTCAGGAAAGATGACTTGAAATCTATATATTCAACCACATTCTACTTCCTCAACTGTAGACTATTGTCACCAATTACCTGCTGGGCATCTTTAACTCAAATGATCCAAAAGGGAATTCCTTAGAGAGGGACCATCATCCTTCTAGTCTATTATTTACTCAGTAGAATGTGAAGTCCTTGAGGTCATGAATTGTTGCTTTTTTGTATTTATCTTTACTCTCTCTGTCTATATTGATGGTGTGTGAATATATATGTATGTATGTATATGTATGTGTGTGTGTGTTTATATAAAGATAAAGACCCATACCCTCAAGGACTTTACACATACACACACATATAAATACATATAATCTCTCTATATATGTATGTGTGCATGTGTATGTGTATATATATATATATACACATATACATATATATAGTCCTTTACCTTGAAAAGCTCAAATAACATTAAATCATCTCTTGCTTTTTCTGGGAAGCATAATGCAAATATGACATCTATTTTCCATGTGCAAAAAAGGTGAAGGTTTGAGGAGAGGGACTTAAAATCTGGCAGTCTGTCAACAATGCTGTGAGAATTAGTCTGAATCATCCAACATTCTCCTCAATATTTATTTTCTAGGTGAAAACAGTAAGTGTAAAGTAGATCTCTAAGATAATCATTTAGATAATTCTGATCAAAATTCTATTCATCCTGAATTTGACATAGAGTCAAAATAAAAATTTAGGTGATTTTTGTGCCTGGTTTTGCATGAAAAATCTGAATGTCTAATTCTTTCCTTCATTTAGGCAAGTCAAGAAGTATTCATTAAGCACTTACTATGTGTCAGGCAAGGTGTTAAGCTCTGGGAAAACAAAGAAAGGCAAAAATAAGATTCCCAGCATCAAGGAGTTCACATTCTAATGTAAGGAACAGCAGATACAGAACTAGGTAAATAAGAGACATCTACTGAGTATATGGAAAGTGATTTCAAAGGGAAGGCAGTAGCAGCTGGGGTACCTGAGAAAAGCTTCCTACATCAAATGAAATTTAAGCTCAGTTTTGAGAAAGGCAGATGAGAAGGTGGAAACTATTCTAGGAATGGGGGAGTGGGGTGACCAGTGCAAAGGCAGGAGATGTGGCATAGAACGTTGGGTGCCAGTTAAGAGCAGCAAGCAGGCTAGCATAACTTGGATTTTCAGGTGCAAAATGTGAGAAGCCTTGAAAAGTAAATAAGAGAATAAAATGCATGAAAAATGGAAAGGTAGGATGAGGCCAGGTTAAAAAGTTCTAATGCAAAACAAAATATTTTTATTTTGGTGATAAAAAAAAGTTTACTGAATAAGAAGTTGACATCGTCAGACTTATGGCTTAGAAATATCATGTTCGAGGCAGATAAGTGGCACAGTTAATAGAGCACTAGCCCTGGAGTCAGGAGGTCCTGAGTTCAAATTAGACCTCAGACACTTAACCCTTACTGTGTGACCTTGGGCAAATCACTTAATCCCAATTGCCTCGGCTCCCATCTCCAAAAAAATATATCACATTGTCAAATAAATGGAGGATGACTAGGAAGGCATAAGACTTGAGGTCCAGGTAGCAATTAAAAGAGTATTGTGAGCTAGGATGGCAGATGTGAGTGGAGAGAAAGGAAAGTATATCAGAAGTATTGGGTGTTTAAACACAGCTGAAATGCCTAAAATAGAACGTTGTTAGAACATGTATTTGTTGGTCAATAGGGCACAATGAAAATTTAACGTATGATTTCCAATATGCTACCATTATAGAAATTGTGTAAGCATTCTTGATATAGTAAGAGTGTTTCTGTGAAAAAAAAAGAGGCAAGTCAAGTGAGTTTAGAATTTATCTCCCAATTTTTCCAATTCAGGAGACCAATAAGAATCTCCCTCAGTATGCTACATCAACTCCCTGTGACAAATTTATTCAAGGGTATGAAAAGAGAATCAATTGTTTGGATAGGCATGGAGGAGTTGCAATCTGCACTTCGGAGGAGAATTCTCGTATCAGTTTGTTCAGGGATGCCTTCAAACAGTGGAATAGTTGAGAAATTTATAACATTTATTTTGTGATACTATAGATCTACCCAACAGCAGCTGTAGATATTCCTGAAAAAAGAAAAGATTCAATATGCAAAATTAAAACTGGAATATCCTAGATTCCAAGATCCATCTAGATCTTGTTTTTCTGCACCAGATTTGTTGCATCTGTGTGCAACAATTAGTCCCAAGTACTTGTTTCCTTTTTAAGACTTGAGAACTAAATCCTGGGGGAAAAGGAGTATATAAATACATTCTACATGCACACACACACATACACACACAGACACACACATACAGGCATACATTTATGTAAAAATATATGTATGTACTATATATTTTATATGTTTTATATTCTATTATATATAATTAATAATATTATAATATATGGAAAAATATATGCATTGTCTTTAACAGCCTCCATACCAAAAAAAAAAGATTTAAGAACCTCAGTACACCTCACATGTAACAAGAAAAAAATCTTTATTTCATGACTGACTAGTCCTTTAGAAGGCAGATTATACAGATGTATTTTTGTCAATTTGCAAATGGACAGAAATGAGTTTTCAAAATAAATCCAGTACCTACAACAGATGTATGGTCTATATCATGAACACTCGAGTACAAAGCAATGAGTAGAGTTACTGCTTTAAAAGCAGCCTAAGATGGAAGTATCTGAACACTTAGGTTGTCACCTTAAAACAAACTGTCACACATTTTTCTTCACACATTTGAAACCCAACTTATCAACCCTAACAAGTGTTGTTATCAAAAGAATTTGGGGGCCTTTGTTCTTTCCCTTTTGCAAGTAAATTACACTTTTAGGATTTATTAAGACAAGAAATAATTTTTGAATAGCAGGTCAAAACTCTCTATGGAAAAATTCTCATTACTTTCTAGCCTGCAGCAGTATTTACCACTCCAACGTATCCATCTTTTTCCTGTTTTTTATATATCTATATTTCCAGAATCTTGTTTCTGTGCCTAATGCTATAACATTGCAGCAGTTTGTTCAAAGCAACACTCTTATTTTTGCTCTTAGCTGGTGCTATACAAACCCTGATCAATTATTGAAGTGGAGGCCCTGAAGTAACACAGCCATTACTGCAGCAGGCAGATAAAAATGGAACACGTTTAGCTACAGTATATTTACTTTTGAGCTGCGGCAAACAAACCAACAAGTTAAACTACCTTGTCTTTCACCTTGTTTGATGTACTAATATTTCCTATTTCTTCCAATGGTCTTTCTCATATAAGAAAAAGTTCCTAGAATGCCACAGTTCCTTTATGGGAATACCTGAACTTTAGAGTTGGCATCAAAGAGCCTTGATACCTAGAAATGGATGCCCTGAAAGAAGCAGACATAGGCATTGCTCTTTCAAGCACCATGAGAACCATTTGGTATTTTGAAAAGTAAGCCAGGGTGTAGCATCTTCAAATGATAATAACCCCGTGAAGAAACTGTGGTGTTATTTAAAACAACAAACATTTCTGAGGGAAGTATTCATTAAAACTTGAAAAGATAAAATAAAATTAGGAATGTAGAAAATTTGTCAAAAGAAAAAAAGACATCAATAATCCCATATGGATCTCTCTGTTTCTGTCTCTGTCTCTTTTTTCTCCCCCCTTTCTCTCTTTTCCTTTCTCCTCCTCTCTCCTGTCCCTTTCTCTCTTTGTTTCCCTCTCCTTCATCTGTTGCTTTATTTACAAATGATTGTCCAAGATGTTGAAGGTTATTTTTATGCTGTTTTCTTATTTAATTATATAGACTGTATCTGCCTGAGTTGCCAGCTGAAGACCATAAATTTTCATCTTCTGGTGGCACTCCATCTGAATCCGTAAACCAGATCTATAATAGTGGCACAGTGGGTCCCCCCAACCCTGAATTTTCTCATTTAAATTTCTGTTCTGGGCATTCAGAACTAAATGATTGTTAAGATAACTGGAAACATCCTAGACAGTTCTACACGTATTGTGCAATAGATGCCAAAATTAGTAGTTACGCCTCAGAAAGAACGATATTTCTTGTTTATGTTTATTGCTTATCATTTGGGGTTGAAGAATAAAGACTTCTGGTAAGTTTGGGGAAAGTAGGAAGATAACATAAGAAGCTAGCTGTTTCCAAAGGTTATGCAGCTTAAAGTAGGTCTTAGCAGCTCTTTTCCAGTTCACAAAGAAAAGCAATCTGAATAACTTCTAAATACCAAAGGTGAGTGCATTATTAAAAAGGAAAAAGGAAAAAACAACACTCATATGAATTCACAAGCAGGTCATCAAAGCCACTTGAAGCTATTTGATATTTGAATGGAGTAACCATGAAAAAAGGCCATGTGAATTGGAATGTTTTCATAATTTTGACAGTTTATCTCAATATATTGTTATGAAGTGATGTCCATCTTTTTTTACTCATATACTCTCCATTTGTGAATAGGCCCATTAAATGCAATATAGAGCAAAAATACTTCTACTGTAATATAAGCAAGATACAGATCTTATCAAATGGTGTTTTTTTAAATATGAGGAAATTTGTAAGGCTGGCATTATGAAATCCAGTTGTATATCAACATTATGACAAAAAAAAAAACCGTTGCCTACCCCCCACCCCTACCCCAAGCTGTTCTCAGTGAATGGTCAACATCAACTTATTATTAGTAGTCTCTTGCCCTTTACTTGTTTCAAAAACAAATAAGAGTTATATATGCCCAACTCTGTTAACTTCTATTTTTAAAAAATTATTTTTATGTCCAAGGTATCGCTCAAATGGTTAGAAGGAAAAAGCTTTTTATTTGTACATTACATTGACTAATAGGTGAAGTAGCCAATTTATTGATGAAGCGTCTGTATTATTATTTTTATAGCTTCCTGGCAGACAGTTCATGAAAATTGGATTGTCTACATGAGAAACATAATTTGAAAGGATTCAAAAAGGGGGTTCTCTAGCTAGGTGAACTTTGGAAAACTGTTCTTTATTTAAACACTGTACTTGATAGTAGACGCATGTAGACAGAATCTATGAGGTGTGAAGCTTATGTCTTGTAATGGTTAACATTAGAATCACAATTTAAACCTGAAGTCAACTTCGTGAAATTATATTAAGCCCTTCTTCTATCACTGGGCTATCTGGCGTTGTCATAACCTCCCCTCGCCAACTCTCCTTAATTACCCTTTTATTAAAAAAAATATTTAGAAAGACTGTTTTAGGCTCTTCCCTCACACACTATTTAAGAGAGGTTTTCCCTGCTAAACATTCAGCTCTCTTCAATTTAAAGCAGTATGCTGAACATCAGCCTAAGAAAAATTGTTCCAAAGTTTTTAATAGGCCTTCAATAGAAATGTCTTTCTTTTAATTGATGAAAGGGAAAGGGGTTTTCTGTAAGGCCAACAATTTGTGTTTGTTTTAGTCATCATTCTTATATAAATAAGAATGGTTCCCCTGGAAAAGCAGGTGGGAAAAATGGCCAAAAAGTTAATCAATTGAGTCTCCCTCACTCAGCCTTGGACAAAGAGTAAGGGGTAAGAGAGGGACCAAGAGGGAGTAAAAAAAAAAGGGAGTTGGAAATTACAGGGTAATTCAATTTTATGTATCACAGCAATGTGGGGTATGAAGAACATCCTGAGGAAGAGTTATTATATATATATATATATATATATATATATATATATATATATATACACACACACACACACACACACACATATATATAATACATAAATATATGTATGCTTTTAAATTAAGTAGTAACTCTTCAAAAAATAAATAAAAAGTGGTATACTGATTGAGACCTGTACACTAATACCACTTTACCCCCCAAAATGGAGAAAAAAGAACATATAATATTGAGGTGACAGGAACTTATATCCAAGTCCATTCTATATTGTCTCTATCACATGAATAAGCACCATCCCCCAAGAATATCTCAAATCATTGGGCTAAAATAGTATCCATGCATAGTAAAAGGAAAATGGCAGCTCTTTCCAGACATAACATTTGTCTTGGAAAATATTCTAACATCCCACTAATAGAGAAATTAAATTTTGGGAACAATTCTAATTAGGGTGGAAGTGCAATTCTATTTGTAGTTAGTGTGTTGAAATCTCATAAAGCATGCTGCAAAGGTGTCTAGGTAGTATTTCCAAACTTCAAAGACAATCAACTGAGCAGAGTAGGACAAGACCAAGCATTTTTCATTCCCAAGTGTCTTTGTAATGGCTAGAGTCATTCGACTGTAATTTGGTCATAGTCTATGAACCATGAAATAGTCAAGAAACCTGAATATGACTCCAGATAACTTCAAGTTTTTATCTCAAGCAATACAATTTTAGAGGGTTGCTGATAGCTTACAAATTTTAGCTTAATTTAAAAAGAGGAGTATAACTTAAGAAAAAAAATCAATGGTAGCCAAGGGTGACACTTGTTTAAAGAATAAACTTATTTTCAAAATACCAGAGTTGATTATCATGAAAGATTAATGGTGGAATCACCTCACAAAAGAGTAGAGAAAGTTAGAACTGAGATCCAGCCTCATAATCCTAAAACCACCTATATATATGAAGTTAGAAGTGTGGCAATAAACACGTATAAAATGTAAGATCATGTTTTAAAAATAATACTATTCTAATTGAAGATGACATTAGTCATTATATTTTCACTCTACCATCTCAGTTCCCAACACATTTTTAGATCATGAGCTCCATTAGATTATATTTTATACTAACAATGTACAAATGAAAATAATACCGCAAGAAAAGTCATTGATGGATTTGATCGGTATTGGTGGAAATACTAACACCAACACCATTATATTAAAGCATCTAAAAAAGTCCCTGAAAGTCAGGGTCAAATAAATATCTCTAGGAAGATATTATATAGATATACAACAATAGTGCATCATGTAATTTATAGTGCAAATGTAATTAAAACAATTTAAATTCCCAAATCGTTATTCAAGCAGACTGTGTCTTGCCTTTCTTTGTTGTCTTAATGTTTAGCACATCACCTGGCACATATTAAGTGCTTAATAAATGTTTATTGACTGACTGAAATTATCTTCAAATAATACCTAAGAAAAGAAGTTAGGTAGAGTGCCAGAACCTGACCAAATACACACTGAACAAATCTGTGCTTGTAGTAACAACATGTTAAAGATATCAAGGGATCTGTTTTCAAGATATTTCAGAAGTGAAGGTTTTGTATTATTTTAAAAGAAAAAAATCATGGATGGTACTTCCTCCCCCTACCCCAACCCCCCAGACAAAGCCTCCTGAGAAGACATTCTAAGTACTAGCTCATATGTCTCCTTTCTCATCTCTATAAATATGTGCAGAGGGTATCCTGGATGGGAAAAGAATTGGCAGGCTTTCTCAAATGCTTTTTCACACTAGACTACATCTTTCTAGTCATACAACTGCCTGAGATTCTCAGAGTATGGTTCCCAGCCTGCGGGCAGTGGACCCTTTGTGACCACAGAAACTGTGGCAAAAAAAGTCCCTGGATCCATAAGACACCATTTTTCATTTTCTTTACAGATATGAAATGTATAACTACTATCACTTAAATGCATGCATAATTTTTGGCTTAACTTGAAAAATTTGGGAACCTCTATATAAAGAATATTAAGAATTCATTGTGTCTGTTACTGAAGGATTAAAAAATATCACCACCAATATCTGACTCAGTAAAACAAACCAGAACCTTAAAATCTCTCTTTAGCAAGATCTCTCCCACATATATCAAAATAACGTTTGATTCTATGATAGATATAACTACAGAAATAACCTTTTTCAAAAACTGAATGTTTTATTTTTATTTTGTTTCAGACCTGTGATTTCATCTGCATAGAAAATGCCTAGTGTTAGAAAGTACTTTGAGAGAGTCACATCACAGCACTTTTCTAATTGGTAAATCAGAACATTGCCTAAGCAGCTTAGATGTCGAATGATCTGCATGCAGTCACAAAGCTATCAGTAGGATCTTCCTAATCCTTAGTTTTGTTCAGTTGTTTCAGTCGTGCCTAACTCTTCATGACCCTATTTGTGATTTTTCTTGGCAAAGGTATTGTAGTGGTTTGCCATTTCCTTCTCCAGCTCATTTTATAGATGAGGAAACTGAGGCAAACAGGTTTAAGTGACTTGCCCAAGTGAAGCCAAATTTGAACTCAGGAAGATGAGTCTCTCTGACTACAGGTCCAGCACTCTATCCATTGCACCACTCTACTGCCCAAACTTTGAGGCTAGCCTTCATTATATACCAAGTCACACTATCTCTCCTTTGATAAATATTTGTTGAGTATTAACACAATATGAGTGACAATACATAACTTCTAATATTATGGAGATTGTCTGCTCCCAATCCAAATTGAAGAATTCTTTATCAATAGTGAGTCTCCTCAAAGGAATATCCTTTGCAAATGGCATTATATTAATTGCATTGAACCCTAGAAGCCCACAAGACCTCCCTTAGGAAACATCAAGATTATTTTTTAAATGGTTTTAGTCACATTAAAATGACCAAAAGTTTGTATAGACTAGATTATATGAGTCAGTCAGATGAACATCTTGTTCAGTTTGTCCATTAGCTCATATACTTTGCTATATGTGATAGGTGAATATTTCGTGGGACTAGAGGTGAGAAGGATGACCATTTAAGAAATGGTATAGGAATTAAGAGGCTCACTGCTGCAAAAGTCTCACTTGAACACCAAGATTTTTCAAATGAAAATTTATGATTGCAAAACATGGAACCCAATGGTCACAGAAAAATTCAAATTTTAAGTTACTCAGATAGTAACAGGACTAATATTGAGTCTAGGTATACTGAAATATATTACCAATGATGACTTGAATGTAATAAGTAGCATAAAAAAATCATGCAGGAATTGTTTGACAGGAAAATGCAGTGGTTTGATCACATGGTGAGAATGAGGGACAGCAGATGGATAGCACAAATACTAAACTAATAGCCTCAAAATTATCAAAAGTATACAAAAGGGTGGTGGTGGTACTCAAATAAGATAATATTTGTAAAGCACTTGGAACAGTGCCTGCAACATAATAGGTACCTAATAAGTGCTTATTGTCTCCTCCACTGGAGACACTGGATCTCCCATGGAGATCCCTGATGGGAAACTTACAAAATATATGAATGAGAACCACATTGGGAGGAAGTCATTGCTGGTTTTAAACCACATTGGTGGAAGTACTAACAACCAACACCAATTACATCCACATATCTAAATAAGTCTACCTGAAAGTCATGGTCAGATAACATACACATAGAAAGCTGTATCAATATTGCATTGTTATTTATCCAATGTAACTAAAATAATTTAAATTGAACTTCATGAACATTTATTAAGCATCTATATGCTGTGCAAGACGTCATGGGAGGAAATGGAGAACAAAAAACAAAAAGAAGAAAATAGTTTGAGTGATAAAAAGCTATTTTTTTTCCTTTAAAAACTCTAAACAAATGGAGAACAGAAATATCTCATAATGGATAGAGAGGTGGGCCTGGAATTAGGAAAACCCAGTTTCAAGTACTGATTCTGACAATTACTAGCTATGGGACCAATAGGTCCATTACACTTTCAGGGCTCCTGGGCAACTTTCTAAGATAATAAATTATAATTAAATTGTGGATGTTTTTTAGTAGATGGTGTTTCCACACAGGAAGTTTGTTAAATAGCTGAAATTAAATGTCAAGATAAAAATGAGGGAAGTGGAAATGTTAACTTTTTTAACCTTTGAATTATTTCTTCTTGCTTTAAGTGTTCTAGGTCATCAAGTAAATATACTAAAGGAATATTTCCTTTTCATTTATTCTGAGTGAATTTATACTTTTCTGATAGTTTCAAAGTTATTTTAAAGGAGGATACTAAAATTCAAAATATTTCTTTAAGACAATTCCACATAAAACATGGGTAGATATTAAGAATTCAACTATCCCCCTACTTTATTTTTAATGTAGTAATGAATATTTCTAAAACATCAGTGAGATTAATAATATATCTTCCAATAACACTTGAGCCTAAGACAGGAAATACTATAAAATAGGTGGCACCCTGAATCCTCAAGGACTGAAGGAGAATTCCTGACATGACCCCTGAATATTGTGCTCCAGTACAACAGAACTGCTAGATGGCTTTTTTTGTAATATTTTCATCATGCCCTCTAATCAACACATCAGAATAAAAAGACCAAAAGGGGCCTTAAAAGGCCTTTTTTCATAGAATCATAGTTGGGAGGAAGCCATCTAGTCGAAATGTCATATCTTTTTCCATCTCTAAAGCCCCTGTCTTCACCTGGTTAATCTACCAGCATCTTAAATACAGTGTAAACAAAACTGAACTCATTATTTTCCCAGTTAAAACCAGTTAAACCCAGTCATCAATGACTTAACCATTCTGATTTTCCTATTTCTATCAGTGGTACAATCATTTCCTTCATCTTCAGTTTAAAAACCTCTGACTTGACTCCTCTATCAACATCACATCAATTTCGTTGTTAATTGCTATTGATTTTATCTATGTCATATGTCTTAAATTTCTTCCCATTTCTAACTTCTACAAACCTAGTCCAGGACCTTGTTATTCTCCTTGTGAAATATAGCAAAAAGATCCTTAACTAGATTCACGGCCGTAGCCTCTTTCCCTTCTAAAACATGCTTTGCATATCCACCATGTTAATATTGAATCATAATGCTGACTATTGAATAAAGCACAAGTAGTGTAGCCCCAAATTCAAGGTTCTCCATAATCTGAAAGCCACCAAACTTTGTAGCCTTATTTCTAGATGCACCTTTACAGATAAACTATTTTCCAGCCAACTCAGATTGCTATTCATGAAAAATCTTCATCTCTACTCTTATTAATCTTATTTTCTTATATTGTATATTATAATCTTAGTATCTTATGCCTGCATCTGTACAAATTCGACTCATTTGTCAGGTATCAAATACCACCATCTTTTCTGCTCCCCACCTTGCTTTCCCAAATAGATACTGTCATTCTCTCCTCTGATTTGGTTACATCATTTTTTAGTCATCAATTTTTAGCATAAACTGAAATGAACTCCTGTATTTTAAATGTGCAATAACTTTTTCAGGCATTATGTTAAATGTTCCATGGAGCTCAGAATGTCAAAATAAGGAGAGATCAAAGGACAAAATTTTACTGAGGATATTATACTAGACCTGAATCCCAAAGGATGAGTAGGGTGGATGGAGAGAATAAAGAGTGGCATTTCAAGAAGGAAAATCTTCCATCTCTCTTCCTGTACCTCTTATTCTCCATCTGGGAACTGTCCTTCATATTTTTTTTTTGCCTAGTGTACTGATGATATTGCTTAACTCTCCAGAACACCCTATTGCAGCATCTTTTAGGGTCTGCTACCTAAGTAAAACCCCATTCTTTGGATCTTCCTGAAACTTCTCAAAACAAAAATTTACCTATTTTGTATTCCATTCCTTTAGGAACCTCCTGGTCCTAAAAACCATTGTGACAAAGACCAATAGTGACTTCATATGTCATGTTACTTGAGTCAGGTCATGAATTTGTAATTCATCAAAGTCTTCTATGAAGATGAATAATGTAGGAATTTCAGAAATAATATCAAGCTAGCACAAAAAAAACATTTGGGCATGGATCTATTGTTTTTTCTAAAATGATAAGTAGTTATTTCCTCTATAAATAAGAGCAAATTTTAAAATAATATTTAGAAAATTGAGTCTTATCTCAAAATGCACTAATTCTTTTATCAAGTGTTCTTACCCTGAGTTCTGTGAATTTGTTTTTTTTTAATATTTTGATAATGGTTTTCAGTGTAATTTATTTCTTTGTAACTTTATATATTTCATCTTATGGATTTAAATACATTATTCTGTGAAGGAATGCATAGGCTTCATCGGATTTTCCCATGTTAATCCTATTGTAATGAAGAATCAAAACCAAAGGGAAAAACCCCTCAAAAAGGAAAAACAAAAACAAAAAAGAGAGAGAAAATGCTATTCTTCAATCTGTATTAAGAATCCATAGTTCTTCCTCTGGATGTGGATAGCATTTTGCATCTTTAGTCTTGGAATTGTCTTATATCATTGAATTGCTGAGGAAAGTTAAGTCACCACACAATGTTGCTGTTACTGTGGACAGTGTTCACCTGGTTCTGCTTACCTCACTCTGCGTAAGATCATGTAAGTCTTTATAGGTTTTTCTGAGATCCATCTGCCCATCATTTCCTATGGAACAATAGTATTCCCGTACATTCATATACCACAGCTTGTTCAGTCATTCCCCAATCAATGAGCATCCCCTCCATTTCCAATTCTTTGCTACTACAAAAAGAACTGCTACCAATGTTTTTGTACATGTGGGTCCATTCCCCATTTTTATGATCCCTTTGGGATATAGACCTAGAAATGATATGGCTGAATCAAAGGGCATGAACAGTTTTATAGCCCTTTGGCATAGTTCCAAAGCTAGAATGATTGGATCAGTTCACAACTCCACCAACAAGGCATTACTGTTCTAATTTTTCCATATCTTCTCCAATATTTATCATTTTCCTGTTTTATCATGCTAGCCAATGTGATATATGTGATATAGTACCTCAGAGTTGCTTTATTTTGCACTTCTCTAATCAATAGTGATTTTGAGCATTTTTTTCATATAATTATAGATGACTTTAATTTCTTCATCTGAAAACTGCCTGTTCATATCCTTTGACCATTTATCAATTGGGGAATGACATGCATTATTATAACTTTGATTCAGTTCTCTCTATATTTTAGGAATGAGACCTTTATCAGAGACACTGGGTGTAAAAAATGGTTTCCCAGCTTTCTGCTTCTCTTCCAATCTTGGTTGTATTGGTTTGATCATATAAGAACTTCTTAATTTAATGTGATCAAAATTATTCATTTTTCATGTTAAAATGTTCTTTATCTCTTGTTTGGCCATAAATTCTTCTGTTCTCCTTAGATCTGACAGATAAACTATTCCTTGCTCTCCTAATATGCTTATAGTGTGATTTTTTTAAAAAAAGGTTAAGAATATCTGTTTTAGATTGATCAAAAACCTTATGAGCACAAAAGAGCTGAAACAGATCTCAGAGGCCATCTAGTTTAACTCCCTATTTTTAGCAACAAGGAAACTTGAGGCCAAGACAATCCAAATGTTTTGTCTAAGGTCACACAATGAGTAACAAAATGGGAATTGGAGTATGCTTCCTCTAAATCCAAATCAGTCTTTTTCACTATGCATATCTCCTTTACAGAAAGCACCCTGAGTAAAATTCCCTTCTCAGGAGAGCTAGACAGTCTCCATAGTTTAAGCACAAAAACCAAAGTTTTAAGTGGTTTAATCCTATGTAAGAAAATATTTTGTTCTTGAAAGTTTCACACATTCAAACATATAAATGTATACCATGTAACAGCACTAGAAAAAATAAAAACAAACTGAAGAGAACACTGACCTTGAATTTAAAAAATCCCCTACCTTTGATAACCATTGCACTTAAAAAGATGAGGGACAATATGGATGATACTTTCTGAATTTTGAAAAAAGAAATATGACAAACAATATACTTAATCATTTTCCATTTATCATCATCATGTAATGACAGGATCCAAAAAACAATTGTACTAAAACGAGGTGTTTTGTTGAGGATGGGACTCTAGAGTATAAAAAAGATTTAGATGTAAATAAAATTCTCCTGGAAACAGAAATTGAAGAGTGTTTGAAGAAAATGCTCTGAACTAGGGTGACTGATTATTCTTCATTTATAAAGTCTGATTCAAGCTGTCTCAAACATACGGTCCAAGAAATCTCGAGTGAAGACAATATCGTGCTATGGAGATAAACTCACTTTTAACTTTACACATGAGATCAATTTTCAAGTTGTCTAGGTAAACCAAAATGGGTGTGAATTTAGCTGATTTTCATCCTAGATATTTATAAACTCTGAACCATTTGCAAAATTTAAGTCAGAAAGAATTATAAACCTTCAGGATTGAGCAGTAAGTGTTCTCATGCAGCCACGACTTCTGACCTATTGTGCATATGCTAGAGAATGACTCTAATTCTGAATATTCATTATAATCATGTTTAAAAAATACATTTTAATGTCACATAGGAACAAAAGCTGTTCACGGGCCAAAGCCCAGTCACTTAGGTTTATGGTAAAGTGACGAATATTCATCAAAGTGTCAAAAGATCTGTATTTACCAAGTTTGATGAAGAAAATCTGACAAATATGATTTAAGATAAGTGGCATTTTCTCCTAATTGTTTTCATATGGATGAATAAAAATCTAGTGCCTTGCTACTCTGTTAAAGCAATAAATTGCTTTAAAACTCATGTTTATAGAATGGACTACTCATACTCTACATGCAAAATTTTGGCATTGAAACTAGGATATAGATTTCTCCAGAATTGTGTACCTTAGTATAGGAAAAAAAGTGAAAGTGAAGGTTTAAACTTGAACTAACAAACAGCTTTTACTGCTGCACATTTCCCCACTAAAATGCAACACAAATATGTAGTAAGTTACGAACTAGTAAGTGTTTCTACCGCATATAATATGTCAGACTTTCTGTTTTGGAGGTGGTTCATCAAAGACATACATAAATCATTTTATAGGATAATTCACCTCAGGAATTAATATGTAAACATTGCAGGAAAATCATAGACTATTTCCTCAATCCACAGAGAATGCATTATATTTCCATAGAGGAAAGAAAAACAGACAGAACTAACAAATAATGGCTTTAGCTAATATTAAACGTGTATAGAAATCTTCCATAGCAGTCTGAATTTTCCATATAATTAAAAGTTACATAAAATAATTCGTTAATAACACTCTAATTTAAAGAGTCATAGGGACCCTTTAAAGAGACCCATTAGAAACAAACATTGAAATAATTAAGATGGGCAAGAGGAAAAACTGGAAATGAATAAGGCCTGCAAAATAACTGGCTTTAGTTAAAGGATACAAAATTTGATCTTTGTAAGAGAAGTTTTGCAAGAAATATTACCCCTCCCCCTCTCACTTGTCCCTCCACAACCTTTGCTCTTGGTAAAAAGAATTTCTAGAGATTGTTGCTTATACAGGATTGCATTAGTCTCTTAAAAATAGGTTTGCAGCTGATTAGAAAATCATCATTCAAAAAGTGGTATATTACACTATTGTAACTACTATACATATATATACATACACACATATATATGTAGGTATACATATGTGTGCATATAAAGATATCTACATATCTGAATCTATATAGACATATACATTTATATATATACACACACATACTATACAACTTCTTTAGCTTCTATTAGAAGAGAAAGAAAACCAAGGCTCCAGAGGAAGGAGGGGAAAATACATCCCCATTCAATGCCTGGTTTATTTGTGACCCCAAAGTGATTCTTCTGGGTGAGTATTTAGAGAAGGGGACAGAAACTAGGGGACACACTGGGAGGTTTGGAAGAAATTTGTTGAGGAGCTTCAAAAGAGCCCCTTGGAGTAGGGAGAAATATATAGTAAAAGAATGCTATGTGACATTCCTAAATTTTCTGGCTAAAAAGCAGGTGATTTGTTGGTGGGGAAGGTCCCAATGCAAATATTATGCCACAGTGAGGTAGTTCACCTTTCAGAAAATATAAGTTATGGCCAAAGGTAGTGGTCATAACAGAAATACCTGTATTGAGAACTGATTTCTATGTTAAAAGGAAATGCTTATGCCCACAGATGTTTGATTCTTTCCTAAAATGCTTGTTTTCACTTGTAGGACAGGAAGGAATAGTGATACTTTTTTCAAGATTGCCAAGGAAAGATATTTTTGTCACCTTATTCATTAGTTTCGTACACGTTCTAGTATTTTATATTGTTTTTTGGGTAGTTTCACACTTTGTCGTACATGATATTTCATCTACTGCCTCCATGACTTTGTACGGGTTGCTCCGCCTTGGTCAAATATTCTCCCTTCTTACCTCTCTGCCCTGTGGAAATACTAGTTCTTTCAAAGATCACCTCACATGTCATTTCTGTCAAGAGGTCTTTCCTCATGGTTATGCTTCCTCCCCTCATCACTGCATATTTATTGTGTGTATGTGTATTGTACATAAGTGTGTACATTGCATTTACTTAACTGTAAACATGGCATATCTCATCTATCAATGCTCCTTGATGGTAGGTACTGTCTCAATTTTTATTTGTACCTCCAGTATCTAGTACATAGTATGCATTTAATAAAGTCATTTTGATGAATTTCTGTTTAAAACAAAGATTTCCGTCTATCCAACTCAAGCCTATTAGTACATTCCTGTAAGGGAAAGAGATGGCCACAATCTTCTGGCTATTAAATTGACAAGTGAGTCACCTCTCAGTCATCATTTCCTTAAATTAATTCCAGATACTTTATTTTGCTATCATATGCTTATTTTGGAAGAAAGGTATAATAAAAAGAGATCACACTTTTAGTAACTAGGTAATAACAGATAACTGACTATTGGATTGGAACACATTGAAATTTGACTCTGATTTGCAATGCAGAAAATCAAGTAAAAATCACAAGATATAACCTATCAACTAAACTCTGGCTTCAAAGAAAGGTACTTCTAAACCTTTGAAGACATTTTTAAAAATTTCTTTCTAAAGGAATAGCAGGATTTCTGAATCTCTAAATTCTTAGAGAATGACTCTAAAAATATAAAGCTATTATTTTCTGGTGAGATTGAAAATATCTATTTTTCATTTAACTATGAATGAGTTGATGGAAGGGAAGATTGACTATAGGGATGGCCTGCATCTGGATTTTCCTAATTGGTAACCACTACAGCTATAGGGAACATGTGCAAAGGAAAGAAGACAGCCCTTTACCTGCTTTAACCAAACTTTGCCTGATTTATCTTTCTGGGAAGCCAAAGCAGCCAGGCAGCTGCCTAAATTGTGCCCTAACATACAAAGCATCATAAGGAGAACTTTATATTTTTATTAATGTCTGTATATTTTGGTATAAAATAATCACATAAAAAACAGTACAGCTAAGTGGATGAAGAGGTTGTCTTGAAGCCAGGAAGACCTGGGTTCAAGTTTTTCCTTCTGTATATCTTACAGTATAATTCTGGGCATATCACTTAATTGTTCATGCTCCAAACAATTGTAGAAGACTATAAATTGTAGATAAGGAGTCAACCGGCATAAAAAGTTTGCTCATAAAGAATTCCCAATACAGGTTCAATCTCTATCTCTAAAAAAATATACTCTCCAAGGTCCATAGATATTTACTTTGTTTCATAGGTTACAGTGAAGTCCTGTGACTCTGATGTCCCAGGGAGACAGTAATATGGGTGGCAGAGTAAGGGGGTGTGCCCTTTCCAAACATTGCCTAGGGTCGTAAATGCTTTGCCCAGTCTCAATGGAAGCAGCATGATATAGAAGCTGTGGAGTTAAAGGAAGTGGATTCAAATTCCATCTTTAATGATCATTATATACGAACCTTGGACAAATTGCTTAACCTCCCTATACCTCAGCTTCCTCATCTGTAAATAAGGGGGTTGGAGTAACTGACAGTTTCATGCTATAACCAGTGAGTCTTCAATTTTATTTTTATATAAACTAGAAGATGGATTCAAATAATCCACTTGGCTTCTATCAGGACAAAGTGAAATTTGTCTGTTATTAGATTATTGAGAAGAAACAAAATAGCTGGAGTTTCCAGCACTGAAAATCTCTGAAGTAACTCTCTCCCAAATATCTCTCACCTGTGAAAACAGGTCAGAAGTAAATTCTCTATTTCTACAATTCCCACGCTGTCTCATTCTTTCCACTCACTAAGAATTTTCCTCCAATGTTCTCTCTTCAGATTCTATGTTTCGATCTGGAAGCATACGCTGTCATACAGCAGGGACACTTTCACTGAAAGGAAATTCCATCTGTGGTTAGATCCTCCAGAGAATATCACTAACATTGATGGTAAAGATGGATTTTGAATTGAGATCATAATTTGTTATCTTCTACTTTCAGATCTTCATGTATTTCTTTCTTTTCTCTTTTCATGTATACTACTCATTCCAACTTTTGTCAATGCTCTTCTATTAGCTAAAGAGTCAGGTAAACCAAACTCACTTTAAAAAGTTAAGTGTATGCTTATACTTATGTTTCCTCATTTTTTTCTGCAGAAACTGTTCAACTCTCAGTCAGGTTTCATTGCAAAGCAGACTTGACTTTACAAAAAAGACAGAAATGTTAAAAAAAATTAATGTTTCTACCCTAGGAATAATCTTTCGATTCATCTTTGGAATGGAAATGACAGGTCATGGTACTTGTGGACCACTGAAAGATGATGGAGGTAAAATTTCATGTTATAATACAGAGCATAATGTAGCTTAATTTATTATAGCATCTTCTTAATCTATGGTTTAAGATCATTTCACATTTTTTTTGTTGAATTACTCCTCTACTTGATTACCTATGTCATACATGTAATACATAGGAAAACTGAAAGAGAAAGAGACATAATATAGTGAAAAGACTATCAGATTTAGAAAGAGAACTATAGAGGGGGTCTATTCTTTTTTCTGTTATATATGCTAATCTAACCTTGGATCATTGGTTCTTTTTGTTAGCATTATCTTCTAAACATTAAAAACTCAATCCTCCTTTCATTCATAGCAAACTTTTAATTCTTTCTAATTTGGTATGTATCATTGATTGGTATGGAGATGGTGTATGTCATGTAGTTAGGTCCATTTCTCCCCTCCTACTCTTCATCTATTGTTGTTTTAACTCTATTTTGCTTCTTTATTGCTTTTTGGCTCTTTGGCTAAATTACCTTCACAAATATTTCTTATAATTTCCCTTTCCTTTTCCCTTCCCTGACAATAGATGCTATTTCTTTTTTCTCCTTTATTCCATATTCTTTTTTATACCCATCTCTATTGGTTATTCTTAGTTAATTTCATGCTATTACATCATTTAGTGCATGTTTATTTTCTTTGTGCAACCGGGACCAACTTTTGCTTTGTGGTTTTATGTTCTTTTCCCTACTTTTCTCATGAAATTAATCTATCACTTCTCTATGATACATAACACTTTGCATATTTTATCTGTTGTCCTGTGCATTGTATTTTCCTAACTGGAATACAAACCCATTTTTATAAAGCCTTTCATGTGTTCTGTGCACTTACAATTTTCTGTAAACAAACATAATAAATAACAGGTGGGTAGTTAAATATGTAACATGCTAAGAATTGAGCTTTGCAAAGAGCAGGAAGGGACTGTGTCAGAAATACTTTGCCTAGCTTATTCTAGGTTCATATAGACATAGAGTTATTCTTAAGTTGTTACTTCAATAGACTGAAAAGCTGTGCCACCATTATCTAACCCTAAATAAACAATGATGCCAACCTACCAGATCTCATTTACATTCCCTCACAAAATATAGGTTTCTTTTGCCTATCCAGCTAACACTGCCACCTCCTGCCTTCTTCCAGAACCGCCACCCCCACCCCCAGGCCTTATTTTTGCCTAATCCTCTTGCTGTCATGAAATGGTCCTCCTGGAACCCACTAAGAAGTTGAGGGATTTACAACAGTTAAATCCCTTGCTTTCCTCAAAGAACTTCTCTCTAATGACGGTTTTCTCTCTGGACTTATTTTCCATTGGTTATTATGCTTCTCATATTTTCCCCGTCCAAATGATTCTGAACCCCTAGATACAAACAACAAACCTCATTCCCACACCAACTTCCTGTTTATCCCTTATCCCTTGCAAGGGGGATAACCCTTGACACTAAAGTCACCCCTCATAACCTTGTTCCACTCCTGCCCTTTCCTCTAGGATGCCTGCTCCACAGTTAAAAAAAAATTGCTAGGGTGTTAAACCTTTTCCTTTCTTATCCCGCCTATCTTCTGGAACTCACTGATAACACTGGATTCCTCCTGATGACTCTGCATATCTAGGTACCCTTTCCAGCTTGACCCTTTTTCCAAATCACAGATCACAGTGAAGGCATTGGAAGACTTGGTGCTCTCCATTCTTATATTTCCAGATGCTCCCTTCTGCTACCACATTTGGGCACAATCACTCTTCCTTTGAGTATCACTCAATCCAAAATCACAAAACCCAATCCAGTTCCTGGTGGTCATTGTCTACTGACCTTTAGAACATTCTTCTTCCTTCCTCAGTGAATGGTGCTTAAGCTATCTTGTATTTTTTTCTGTTTTTAGCTCTATACCCAACTATACTGTAAGATCCTTGAAATCACTTTCTGTTTCCTACAGTTCTTTGCATATCAGAAAATGCTGGGTGGAATGATAGAACCTGATGCCCCATCCAATGGCAGGGTCCTTTAAGAGCAGAGCAGATCACTCTAGCAAGCCAACTGAGGTGACATTCAATTTTTGTGTTAGTCATCTTTCCCAGAGGGCTGTGTTGGAAAAAAAATGGTAACTCAATATTTCATTGCCTTTTTACAATTATGGTTCAACAAGTGAAACCCAGTCCCTGAAAACACTTTTGTTTACTTCCAATAACTATTGGTTCTCAGATATGTTACAGAAAACCCAGAAGCACCCTATACTGTCCTAAATATTGCTTATATCTTCTGTCCTATCCTTTTCCTCTGACTCAAACTCCTCAACTTACTGACCAAAGCCTGAAGATCCCCAGCAGCTACCCTACTTATATTCTACCCTATCTATGACCAAAAATGTGCCCAGTGCATGTCTGTGAATATTTGTTGCTCTCATGTTAAAAAAAGCATTATGTGTAGCATTTGATCTTACTTTAAATGGGGTAGAATAATTGATCCTGCCCATACACCACCATTAAAATGAGGTATATTTTCCTATTTTTTTATGTGTCCTTTTCTAAGCAACACAGGAGCCAAAGGCAGGGAAGGGCCCAAGTATATATAGGGCAAATTTATGAGAGGGTTATTATAGGCTCCAGTGTAAAAGCTAGCACTCTAAACAATTTAAAAAAGTACTTGCCAATGGTTCTTCCAAAGTGATCACATTCAGAAGGAAAAAACCACATAGCATAAATCTCCCACTTTTTGAGGGACCAAAACTTAGAAACAAAGTGGTTTTCCGTAATGTAATGGCTGAATATTCTGTGGTATATGAAACTACAGGAGTAGTACTGTAATTTAAGAGATGATGAAATTGGAGAAATATGGAGAAACACAGGAAGACATAAGAACCGAAGCAAAGGGAATAAAAGGAGAACTTGAAAAATAATATATACTATAACTATAATAATGAGAGCAACACAACTATAGGGCATGTAATGATGATGATTAATCCTGGCCCAGGAGAAGAGATGAGGAAATAAACGTTACCTTCTTTATTTTGTTGGGGAATTAGAGGACTGTGGATGCAGCACATTGTATACACTGTCTAATATAGTCATTCTGCATGTTTTGAACTTATTAGATGTGGGTGAAGGTAGAGGAGGTAAACCATATTCATATACCCATAAATGATGTAAAAATAGACATGAATAAAACTTAGGTTGAGGAAGAAACAGAGTTTCTAAATTTACAAGTGGACTTATTTCCCTTCAAACATAGGAAAGCGACTTAAAAAAGGGGACCCCTCACATATCTAGCACCAGAGAATGAATGATGTCATGGAAAAACCTGACTCAGAGAATATAAGTGCCTCTACTCTACCATCGAAGGAGATAGAGCAGGCCATGGAAGAGGAGGACAGGAGCACTGTTCACTGGGGATGAGCTGCTATGACAAATGGAGACCTTATTTCCCAAAAGGCCCTGCAAAGAGTCAGGGGGCTAGGAATTCAGCTAACATCACAAAACTAGGTAATATAAATGTGAGATTTGAGCTAAGTCTTGAAGAAAGCCAAGGAAACCAAGAGAGCTGAGCATTCCAGGCATAGGGCACATATAGCACAAGATGTTAGGAGAAAGTTTAGTGCTTGCAAAGAAGCAAAGAGTAAGAAGTCTAGAAAGTAGGAAAAGTTAATGGATACGTAGGGAAGGGGTGTGTGTGTGTGTGTGTGTGTGTGTGTGTGTGTGTGTGTGTGTAATATGTATACAAATACTGAAATGATTTGAGATTTCATAAATAGGTGAAGAAAAAAGTTTTCCACACTGCCATAATCATTTTCCACTCCCAGATATATGAGCAATGGGTTATATATTTTTATATGTATATATACACGCATACAGGTATACATGCATATCTATATATGTACATATACTTATCTACACATACATGCATACATGTGTGTATATATATATATTCATTCTCACATATGAAGTGATATCTACTATGGCACAGGAACTGTGATTTCTACTACAGTACAGTGGCTGGCACACAGAAGGTGCCTAATTAATGCTTATTATCTGGCTGACTAACTGACTCATGGGTTTAGATAGCTCTCTGAGTGGGAATTCTTTCTGTTAATGCAAACTTCAACACAACATCTAAAACCTGGTGCACAAAGTGTGGCAGTTGCCCAGGATACATAAGCTTTGTAACTTGTCCTGGGTCACAAAGCTTTTCAGTCTAGGTCTGTACTTGCTCCATTTCCTTCCCCTTTCTGCTCATCCTTCTCTTCCACATAAAATCTTTAGTTATAAGCAACTAGTAGTTCTTTTAGAATATACCCTATGTCTTCTCTGTCTTTACAGGTCCTTCTCCTGCCAAACCCATTATATAACACCATCTTGCTCATAAGAAAAACTCAATAACTATTTGTTCAGTGAGTGAAGGAGCAGTGAATAACTGGGGGGGGCTCTTACCACTGACTTTCTTATTGTATAAAACACTTCTTAACATAAACATTTCCGTGAATCATTAAGGGAAACTAGTTCACTTGTTGAATATATGAGACCAAATTAGTTTTGACTTCCATTAGAAATTTTTATGTGGTCCTGTCACAATCCAAGAGCTTTTCAGTAGTGATTACTGCTAATTCTATACTTAGTTGCCTTCACCCAGTCCAGTATTATTCTAGGTTGGAGCAATATGCTGATGGATTCCGTCAAGAAAATCACAGAAAAACTAGGGAAATGAATTGAATAAAATATGGATGGTCATGTGCTAAAATGATTCTTATCCACCTACTTTCTCTAAATAAGATATTAAATACATTCATATATCTGAATTTGACTGGGCAGATATTTAAGAAGACAGCTATAAGGGTATAAAATTGATGATCACCAATTAATGACATCTGCTAGAAACAGGAAAATTCCTTTCCCTTCAAGAATGTCAATGACATTTCCACAATTTACTTGCTCAGATGGAAAGGTGATTAATCTATGTATAATTGCTGCCATAATAACTCTTTACTTGGGCACACATTGAACAATCCTCATTTAATGATTAAATAGACTCAGTACAAATGGCTGTGTATTTTGGGTTATATTATATGCATATCAAGAAGGGATACTATTATTCATTACTCAAATACTTACTGCTTTGACAAAGTGTTTCAACTGAAGATAGTCAGTGGGATTATACCATCTAGCAACTTAAACTATACGGAAGCATTTTACATTAAAAAAAATCCAAATATATATTTTCCAAAAGACATTATCCTTTACATTTTAGTGTGTACTTTAATGGAATTTCAGTCCAGACAGTTCTGATTCATTATGTTTTTTTAGTCATCAAAATGACATTTGGAACTTCTTTACACCCAAGAAAACCTGTGTTGTTTTTTTTTTTACAAGCTCTCTGAAATCCTTGTATTTTAAAAATTAAAATTATGAGTTAATAATGAAAATTTAAGAACACTTAAGACCCTTTAGTAACTGAGAAGACATGAATTTTGAATTCTAAGACATGAGAGTCACTATTAGTCAAACTTTGTTTCATGAGCAAACTATTCTTGGATAAGGTAGTTTTGCTTTCACTTTAAAATTACATTCTAGATCCTTAAGGTGCTCATCAGGAAAACCCTGAGCTCTCAAAAACTATATCAGAGTAACGAAAACTCTAATGGATGCCAGAAAGCTAGAAAAGTTTCAAGTTTAGATGAGATGAAGAATCCTTTATGTCTATCAGTAAAGGACTACACTAACTAGGGGGTGTGGTTGACAATAGTGTCATGAATTTTGCAGACAGACCACTCACGAAGATGGAGGTATAAAGAGGAGATGATCTTCATGGATAGAGAAAGTACCTGAACCAATGAAATTAGGAAACAAGGACACACCAGTGTAAGAGACTTTAAAAGATCAAAGAGTCTATTATGTGAGAACTTTAGTTAGGAGTGATGACATTAACTAGAACACAATGTCATGTCTTTCTTTTGCACTCTGTATAGTAAATCACTGTGATAGATCCGATATGAATTAACTGTAAAGGTGAGGTATTTGGAATCATTTTTCTAGCTTAAATATCATCTAGCATTTTTGGATCAGAAATGTAATTTTTTAATTAAAAATAAAATAAAATTCACGTATGTTAAAGTATTATAAAAGACTGGTTTCCTACTTAGCAGAATGTAGACTCTGGCAGAAATGTGGTTCAGGTGTGGGTGTAGGAGGGGAACCAAACTTGGATGAAACTGTATTTTGTCTTCCTGGGGTGGGCTGCCAGTTAAATTTCTGCAAATAGCAGTGTCAGAGAGGATAGCTTTAGAGAAAGACCACGTGTTTTCTAAAGAAGCATTTCTTGGGAGAAAAACAACACAACCGCAAAGAGACTGGTTATAAAAATGGGCCTTTTCCCATCCACCTTCAAGTCCAGCAAAATGTGCAGTTTATCTAGCAGTTTTTAAAACCAGTTTAGAAGAAAAGTTTTTTGTTTCTGTTTTTTTCAAGTTTCTATAATGCTTGCTTTGTGAACTAGAGTCTACTGGGTGCTTGGAAATAAAGGTTAATTAAAGAAATGACAAGTTCCCTGTGCTAACATGTCTAAGACAGACACATTAGTGAAACCACACACAAAGTAGAACGGTAATTACGGAGCAGCAAGGAACAGACACACAATATGGAGTCTTTATCAAATCTAAAGATAGGCAATATCTCGATATCTGTGTTGTTAAAACTAAATGTTACATACATTTAAAGCATGGTGATAGTTTTAAAATTAACTTTCCACCTTCTCCTCTCCCTCTTCTAAACCAAGTTAGTGAGGAAAGTAAGGTAAGAAAAGAGATCAATCCATGAATCAACCAGCAAGTATTTATTGTCTAGTGCATGCTAGGCCTGTGCTAAGTACTGGAAATTTGAAGGCAAAACTATTCCCTGCCTCAATGAGGTTATATTCTATTGGAGGGAACAATATACATATTTATAAATATACACAAAATATATAATATAATATAATAAATATATAAGATAATATATTATATATATGTAATATATAAATAAATACGTAAGATAAATAGATCCAATGGAAAGATTTCAGAGGTGAGTGAGAAGATAATGGATACATGGGACAATAATGAAAACCTATTTCTATTGTGATTGAAGGCTTACTAAGCACTTTCCTCATAGGAACTTTATAAAGAATATAAAGAGTTATTTTCATGAGGGTGTAAGGAATGATGGCACTGAAAAGCAGGACAGTATAACAATAGAGATAAGGTCTTGCCTTAGGATATCACGAATAAAGGGAACTCCCAGAAGAACAAAAAATCTCCACCAATGTAGTTTGGCACCTTATTTACAAGTTGTAGTATTAAAGATGGCTAAAGCAGAGACATGAAACATCCAGCCTGCATATTATATAAGACTCGCTGCATTTCCTAGTATAGCATGAACCAAATTAAAATGTAGTTGGGATATAGTAAGCAAAATTAAAAGGATGCATAAAAAGATATAGATAATGTTAACCTGTGGTTTTCTAAGTCAGTATGTTGTTTGCATGTTTGATTTAATGACCCCCTTTCTTTTGGAGTTTGATACCACTAAGAAGATAAATCACTTGCTCTAGGACAGTGTATGTAAGAGATAGGATTTGAACTCAGGCCTTCTTGGCTTCAAAGGTAACTCTCTATCCACCATGCCTTTTATTGTTACAGTGAATGGCATTTATGTAGAATACATGTTTATATATAGGAATATACCATAACTGCTTTGACCTTCATAACAACCCATTGCCAGTACATTTATTCCCATTTTACAGATGAGCAAATGAGTCTCAAGGAGATTCAGTACTTTGCCAACAGCTAACTAACAAGCATGAGAGGCCCAATCAGAGAACCCTAGATTTAGAGCTGTGAGGGACTGTAAGGATTCTGACTCAAAACATCCTGATGCCAAGTCCAGTAGCCCACATCATGCCAAGTCTCTTCTTTGTAAGAGTAAGAAAGCTGCTGAACTCATGATCAGAAGGCACCCATTCATGCCATGTTTCTTTCATTGACTAGCTGAGTGACTGTGGACAAGCTTCTAAGCCTCTAGATCCTAATAAGTAAAAAAGAAATGGTAACATGTGTACTGCCTACCCCCAGAGAATTTGTCTTGAAGCAAGTTTACCAAAAGTCATAAATAATTAAATAAATGTGGATTGTTCCACTATCATGTTGGGGTAAAAAAGGAAGTGACCCATGAATTGCAAGAGACTGAAGAGGGGTTGAGAATTATTTCATTTGTTATAATCTCAGTCAAATTTGAATTCCTAATTTGACTCCTTATATTTTTACTTGGCAAATAAGTCATTAGGTCTCTTCATTCGTCCAATAAGTTGTGTATAATCACATCGATACATGAACTTTATATTTGTAGTTGTGTCTACTATATGATTTTTCACAGGCTGGGGTAGTTTTTATTGCCTTTTGTCAGTAACTTTTTTTATCCCTCTTGACTCATTTTTACCACATGGTTAGGAATTTTTCCAGCATCTTGAAAATTCTATACTCTTTTTCTGCCACTTAAAGTACAGGATCATGGTGGATTTAACTGCTACTGTGAAGAAGATTTTGATTTGATTTCTATCACTAAATTGTCAACTCTGGTAACCAGAATTCAAGTACTAAGAGACTAAATGTTCCTGTGCAGAGTTTTCCATGAGCCATCATTTGGTTCATGATGAGAAGTTTCACCATTCCGAGCTATTTAGGCAAGGTTAAATACATGTAGATTAAAGCTGCAAACTCTATTTGGATAAATTTGCTATTACTAATTTGTTAACTATGACAATTTCACACAGAAACCCTTTTGTTGGAAACTGAATTTCTCATGTAATAATTAGCTGTGGAATATTACCCCAAACAGGTGTCTGTAGCCTGTCAAAGTCAGAACAGGTGATTTAGAATTAGCGTATTAAAAGAACTGTGAATTAGCGAAGCAAAAACGTGTTAATTTCTTGTTCCATCTGTTAATATGAATTCACTGCCAAATATTTTACTTTGTAGAACTGTGCTAGGATTGGCAAGAACATACACTATAAAAAAAGTTTAAAGGCCTGAATGTTTAAAAATCATGACATACGTTACTGCAAAAATAACTTCTACATTTTGAACATGGTTTTTTTTTCTTTTTTATCTTTGAAAAAAATATCTGCTGAAATTGTCATATAATATAGAAAGTTAGCTAAAGAAAACATACGATCAAATGTTAGACCTTTAGAACAGAAATTGGAACAAAATGTGACACAAAAAAATCTTGGTTATAAATGAAGACTGATTCTTCCAGGTTACTTTTTCTTTTGATATATCTGGAAATTTGCATCTGAATTACTGGAACATACCAAAAGAGAAAAAAACATATTACTGTACTTTAGCCTTATAATAGCCCATGCGAGTATTATCCACTTGAGCAGAGATGCCATTACCAAAGACACAGACCCCTTCTTCCCCATCCAAACAGCTCTTAAAAAGATTTTGGCTTATTTTGGGTCACTAAGCAACAATTTTTATTTTTATTTTGGGAGGGTCTGGAGCTGCGATTGGATTTATGTGGAGAACTGCTGGTGTTGAAATATCCTCCACTGAAGAGCAACTCATTTTTTCTTTATATTCTCAGAGAGTCACCTCAGGTCCTTAGAGGTTAAGTGATTTGTCCAGGATTATGCCGCCAGTATGTGCCAGAGGCAGGACTGAACCTAGGTCTTCCCAACTGCGAGACTGGCCTTCTATCCGCTAACGCATACTTCCGCTCTCAGCAACAATATCTGTACAACACCTAATGGTAATTTTCCCATTTTTTCTGCTATTTTACATAAAGTATATTTGTGTTGTGAGAATTGTTTTTGTTTTTCGTTGTTTTTTTTTTCCCACCATATCTCATTGTGGAGTGGGATCGGGTAGGGGAAGGAAGGACAGAAAAACTTGGAGTATATATAAGCCAGGAAGGTAGAAAATGAAATTAACTCCATTCCTTCTGCTTGTCACCATCTTACAGTGGAAAAAGACTTGAACTTGGGGTTGCAGATGCCAAGTTCAAAACCTAGTTCTGATATTTTCTATCTCTGTGAATTTGAGCAAATTACTTTCATTTTCTAGATTTCCTCAATTATAAAATGGAGTTGGACAACAGGACCTTCAACGCCTCTTCCCGCTCTAAATCTATAGTCTCCATTTCAGTATCTTAAATGAACATCAAGTATAACTACAACATGTTTTAATCCCCACAAAGCCCCATGCGGTCCTTATGTACTCTTTGACCATTTTGAAACTTTTGTGACCCCTAACCTTTCATGAAACTCCATCACTTGAGAATGAAAGCTGAGTTCTCAAGTAAACTGAAATATGTGGGCTTAGACATATGTTAAGAGCACAGTTAACTTGCGTTACTTTTTTTTCAGTGCTGCTGAATTGGGTCCTGAATGAGGCAGTTTTGTGACTTAAGCAGATTTCACTAATTTTCCTTCCTTGAACATTCGAAAAACAAACCCCACTCTCCCATATTGCTGTTTGGGTTTTAACCGAGCTGAAGCATGCACACCCAATTACTATAAGCACTTTAAGTAAAGCTTAAGGACATGCAGCATGTTTTTAACTGCAAATGATATGATAGGTAGTGTCTTTCCTCTCTATTTTTCTGTCACATCCCAGAGATTAATCCTTTCATGAATCATCCATAATGACTAGAATAATTTGGGGAAACTGAATGAAATTTTTCACATTATTTATATCATGAACTCACAAGAATATGAATGGTGGGTTATGCAAATGCAGTCCCAGCTTACAGGAGCTATGGAAAAATAGAAGGTGGGGGAGCCACGGGTTAAGCGGATGCTTCCCAAGTTGGACTGCTTTGTCTCAACGTCCTATGGCCTTAGTGCTTCACTGCTAACTGCTCTGCGTTACAGCCTATGAGCCACATATGGGAAAACATTTATTGTTTTCCACATTTAAATGGAAAAATAATGATGTTTCTTCACATCCCTAAAGCAAATGTGTCAAATTCTCTCAGGGTGTTGGAGGCCCATAACTATATTTAAAAGACAAAAACAAACAAACCCACCAAAAATCCCTTTGGAATTACTGGAGAATTTTTATCTTTAGAGGATAAACATCTCTTGTTTATGCTTGACAATTTTCCCCCCAGATCAGCTTAGACATTAAAGGCACATACATTTATTTTTCTCATTATATTTAAGAAATCTAATGTGATTACATAGTCATTGATAGTGAAATATGTCCGCAACCCTATGGCATCATCCTAAACCTACAGAGAAAAACCGGATAATAAATAAAACATTTTATGGAGTTTAAAAATATACAGTGCATTAAAGTTTTAGTTGACTTATCTGAAAAGACATTTTGGGTATGTAAATAAGAATGGCAAGAGAAGAACCTGTCAGCAAGCAAATAAAGTATGTAAATTAAATCAAAGGTAAGGCAGCTACACTTTTTATATAAATAACTGTGTTAACAGAGCTTTATGCATATTACAATATATTCAGATGCATAGCTTTTGCAAAAACAAATTCATTGCTCCTCTCCAAAGAATGGATTAAAACAATTTATTTTATAAAATTTGGATAGATAGGATAAGAAATGTAATAGCCATCCATGGAAAATAAATATAAAAATTATTCAAGCTCCATCTACTTTATGTTAGTAATGAGATGCACTTCATTCAAATTCCTCTCAATTGAAACAGTGCTGAGAAAGCAAAAACATGATTCTGTAGGAAATGATTTCTAATCTTCATGATAGCATACCAATATAATACAATTATTTACAATTGACTAAGAGTTAATTCCAATAGTATAACATCTTTCTTGCAAAAATGTCAGCTTTTATTGATGAAACAAACTAAGAATAAAACATTTTTACTTGTAGTATAACGGTGCTGTTTTTCATTCTGTTAACCAAAACAACACAGTAATACTGTAAACAAAAAAATAACATCAGACTGCCTGTGTTTGCATGATTTTATCAAGAACCATAAGCAATGGAATGAAGAGCATGAGCTTGGGATTTTGGAAAGCAATAAAATCTGCCTGACTCCATCAATTCCTTGTTTTAATGCTCGAGCTAAATATGGAATTGCTACACCTGAACTGCCAATTTTATCAATGGATGGGGTAGAACCAACACTTTAAAATGATGGTTATTTCATGATCTGTTAGAAGTAAGGAATGTACCACTGCCAAAGTAAAGTTAACTATACCTTTGGGCATCTAGCCCTTTTGGGGAACATTTAAATTATCTTTACTTTAAAAAATCACCCTTAACCACTCAAGTACTTAAATAGACCAGATTATCTGAAGAGACAGAATCTGAAAGGCTCTTTCCTATTATACATGAGAAAACAAGGTCCAGGAAGGTGAAGCAATTTGCCTAAGTTCACAGTGTTAGAGCTAACTAAGATTGTAGCCAAGGTCTTTTATCTGCCACTCTAGTTTCACTTGACTTTTCCCCACACCTTGCAGTTTCCAGCAAAAACAAAACAAAATGAAAAAAAAAAAACTGATACACTATACTTAAAAGTTTGCAAAGTGCTATGCATACGTTATCTTACTTGAGTATACTATGAGTATAATGTTCATTTTACACATGAGAAAGTTAAGGCTCAGAGAGGCTTCTGTGACCTGTGCAAAGTCACACAGCTGCTGAGCCAAACACAGAATTGGACCCAAAGTTTTCCTGCTCCAACACTCTATACACTATAGGATCACACTGCCTCGCTTAGCAAAGGAAAGTCAGAGTTCTCCATATGTATACTTCAATTTCTAATTTGTTCTTGCAGGACTTTTGCAGTCAAACAATTTAAAAATGATTATTACAAAAAAAAAGAGGTAATTCTCCACTACTAGATATATGCTCCAAGGATATCAATGGAAGAAAGCAATTTCTTTTATATAACAAAATTTCCACAGTATATTATTGGTTATAGGAGAAAAGAAACAAACAAAAAAAGAACTAGAGATAAAAAATGGGTACTCATTGTTCAACTATTGTATCTGTCCTGTAAAAACATAATATAATATCATTATGCTGTGAGAAACAATGAATATGAAAAATTCAGAGAAACATGGGAAGACTTAGATGAACTGATGCTTAGTAAATAAAGTAGGACCAAGAAGGCAAAAGTCACAATGACTATAATAATGTAAATGAAAATGATATTGTAGGCAGTTTAAATGTGAAACACTGTAATGTATTATTTTAGCTCCTGAAAACTGAAAATGAAACACATTCACCACTGTCATAAAGCAATGAGAGACTATGGACATGTGATATTGTATATAATATTTGTTATTTTGTCTAATTTTTATGTTTGACAATGGTAAGTTCTCTGGGGAAAAAAAGGGTTAAGGAAAAGTGACTGACACCTCTCTTCTTGGAAGTTATATTTATGCTAGATGATAATATTTTAAATTATTATTCAAAAACTACTATTCAATTATTATTCAAAATTATTAAAATACAAAAAATATTTAAAATTATGAACTATTATTCAAAATGTTTTCTTTTTTCTTTCCATTGCTTCACCCTCATAATAACTGCATTCATAAATAGGTTGGCAGGGATATTTTCCCGCTATATTCTTATTTAAAACATTCTATAAATTCAGTAACAATGCTTTAAACTTCTCTTGGGACTTATAAACAAATTGGGAACTACTTGATAAAATGATATGGAGCCAAATTTCGAAACTAAGTGTTGTAATTATTAGAGTGTGTTTTTTGCATAGTTCCTTCTAGAACGTTTTTTGAGGAATTTTGTCATCTCTTTGTTCTTATTTTTCTCGCTTTTCATTTCAGTTTCAGTCAGATACATGAAATTTTTGTGTGGAAACTCTGATATGTATAATATATCAACGAAAAGGGTACACATGACTCAAAGGTACCATGTTAGCTGAAATGTTCCTAATTTTAACCGAATTATAGCTGTTTAAGGGGAAGAATTTACCCAACCCATTCTTTCAAACAAAGTAAGAACACAGCTCCCTAACTCTGTCTAGACTGCAAATGACTGAGGTTCAAAATCACCTGCTTCATCCAACCTCAGTGGTAGGTCAAAAATACCTTTGTTCAAAGAATCCAATTGTCTCACAAAGGAAAAGTCCTAAGAATAATACTGATGATATCACCTCTATAGCACTTTAAGGTTTTGCAAAATGCTTTAAGAATGTTATCTCTCTTTATCCTCACAAAAAACCGTAGAAGGTAGGTGTTAGTGTCTCCATTTTACATATGAAGAAATTGAGGGAGGTATGAAGTTAAGTGACTTGTTCAGGGCGATTAGTATTTGAAGTCATATTTGAGTTCCAGTCTTCCTGACTTTGAGCCTAATGTTTTACCTGCTGGGTCCCCTATCTGCTTAAATAAAACTGAAATTTATTTCAAGTTTATTTATGTCCTTAGCTTCGTCTTTTAGAACTTTTCCATCCTGACAATAGTTTCACATAATATTCTCTGTTTTCTCACTCCCAACTGCATATCAATTAATCAGCATATATGTATGTGGAGTCTACTATGTGCTATGCACAGTGCAAGGCACTAGGGTTGCAGCAATATAAACAGAAGGGTTCTTCCCTTAAGGAATTCAGGAGTTAATGTATACACATGTAGGTATACACAAAATATTAACAAATTAAATCAAAGGTAATTGGAGGGAAGTTCAGGGCTCTAGTAGCTTAGAGGGAAATCAGGAAAGACTTCTGGTAGGATATAGTGCTTGAGCTGAACTTCGAACAAAAATGAGTGTTTCTAAGATCAGAGCTGAAGAAGAAATAGCTCCCAGGCACAGCAGGTCGCTGAAAGTCATAACTGAGGCAAAGTCACAAAGATAGAGTGTCCTCTCTCTGAGGAGGAGCAGGAATGCCAGATTGCCTGAATGAGAGGATTCATGAAGGGGAGCTGAAAATTGTATTTGAGAAATGACTTTGAGTTTTTCATGGGAATACACTCTATGAGTTGATGTGCTGCAATTCAATATCACCCAAAGAGTGTGACATTCTGTCTTTATCTTCATTAAGTAAAAATAATAGCAGACATTTTTATAGGTTTGTAAAGTCTACAAAGCACTTTGCAAATGTCATCCCATTTGATCTTTATAACAATCTTAGGAGGTAAGATTACCATCCCCATTTTACAGAAGAGAAAACCAAGGTTAACAATAACAACCACAAAAAACTAGTGTTCATATAATACTTTAAGATTTCCAAAGTACTTTACAAACATAATCTCATTTTATTTTTACAGTAATCCTGGCAAGTAGGTGCCATTTTTTTCCTATTTTATCAATGAAGAAACTGAGGCAGGCAGAGATTAAGGGACTTGTCCAGTGTCAATAACTAATGTCTAGGGCAGGATTTGAATTCAAGGTTCTGGGTTCTAAGTCCTGTGCTCTACCCACTGCACAACCTAGGTGCCTAGGAGCATGTGATTGACATCAGAGAGGTGTCCTAACTTTAAGCCCAATACTATTTCTACTACTTGATTTTATACAGATGAATTCCTGCTTTATTTATTTTTCTAGAGACCACTGTGATGTAATAAAAATACACTTACCATAAAACCCAAGAAAGACTTGAGTTCAAATTCTGAATCAAATTCAACTAACAAATAAGGAGACCATGACCACTCTGAGATTCAGTCTCCTAGTCTGCAAAATGTGGGTGGTAATATTTGTACTATCTACCTCCAAAGGCTATAGGGAGGAGGGTGCTTTTCAAATCATGAAATGCTATTTCCATGTGATGATGTTATTTTTACTAAAAATTGTCTTATTTGCTTTATCTTTGTGAAAGATTTGTTTTTACTGAGGGTGAATTGTAAGAAAGACTATAAAAAACATTGCAATAGGATCTGTTAACCTCCTTTTAAGTGCATTCTGTCCAGCTGTGTGCCCTTTCTTGCATCAGTATCTAGACAGAATTTTGTTGGAGACATGGTTGTTCTTAAAGATATCAACCTGTAAAAGGTTCTCATTAAATAGCTTGTTTTCTTAACAAGTCACCACTAAAGGTCTGGCATTTCCCTACCTGAATGAACTTAATGCCAACTGCAAAGTTTATTTCACTATGAATTTCTACTTTCAGAACATATTCTCATTCTCTCTCTCTCTCGCTCTCTCTTTCTCTCTCTCTCTCTCTCTCTTCCTCTCTCTCTCTCTCTCTCTCTCTCTCTCTCTCTCTCTCTCTCACACACACACACACACACACACACACACACACCTCAAGGTGACTCAAAAGTCTTACTGCAGTATTAAATTTTCATAGCTTTAATAGGTTAAAACTGAAGTAAGACTTTTGAGACACCCAGTACATACACACATACATTATATGAATATCATATATATATATATATATATATATATATATATATATATATATGTATGTATGTTGTCAAGCCATAAAATTGGATCAATTTTCATACTATCTATACCACTAAGTGAAAAAAGTATTTCCATCTAAAATGCTTATTTTTCATATTGTATTGGACGAAAACTTCCAAAAGGCACATAAAGTGTTATGATTATTTTTAGCTACAATAAAAAAGGTGTGTGTGTATATATATATACGTATATATATATATAGGCCTTGCTTCAGTCTGTTTCTCCCTGTCTTTGTCTCACCGCCACTTTGAAATATAAAGGTTATCAACAGAAGGACTTCATTGTGAAGCAGTTTCTCCTTTAATGTGGTCCAGTATTTTAAACCCTGATGACAAAACAGCATCACAGAACAACTGCAATGGACAGAAATGTTAGCTGTGCTAACAGTCAGCAACTGAACACTAAGGAGTAGAAAACGAGTATATTTTTGCCTAAGATGACCATTTCTATACCTAAATTCTTTGGGTATTAATAATTCAAAAAAAACTTAAGTTGTCCATATAGCTATGAGATAGCAGCATAGTGAATTGAAAACACTGGATTTGCAATCAGTCAACCCTGGTTCAAATCTTGCTCTGTTAATTATTACATGGGCCAGTTATTGAACTTCTGTGGGCCCTAAGTTTCCTCATCAATAAAATGAACATGTTAGACTTGAGTATTAGTGTCCCAGCTTCTTCATTTTTAAATGAGAGAGTTGCTCCTCAGTCTCTTTATTTGGAAAGAGATAGGTTTTGCCTTTCTATCTTTTAACCCTCTGACTAGTCCAGAATGTTCTCTAAGGTCCTTTCTATTTATAAATCCTGTGATTCACAGAAATATCTTAGTACTTACTGAATCTAAAAATGTAATACATTTGCTTGTATGTGCGTGTGTGTGTGTGTGTTTTGTTCTTATTTTTAATGTCTTAGACTTTTTGGTATAGAAAGTTTGGGGATTTTGTTTGTTTTTACAATTTTCTTTGATATTCTAACATGTCTAAATCAGAATGTTCAAAAAATATAGATGGAAACTGCAAGTTTCTTTTTAAAATTTAATTTCTTTGTTTTTTTAGTTTTCAACATTCACTTCTGTAAGATTTTGAGTTCTAAATTTTATCCCCCTTCCTTTCCTACACCCTCTCCAAGATGGCATGCATTCTGATATAGGCTGTACATATATATCCATATTAAACATGTTTTCACATTAGTCATGTTGTGAAGAAGAATTAGAACCAAAGGGAAAAGCCACAAGAAATAGCAAAAAAAAAAATATAGTGTGTTTTAATCTGCATTCAGACTCCATAGTTCTTTCTCTAAATGTGGATAGCCTTTTTGAACACGAGTCTTTTGAAATTGCCTTACATACTTGTATTGATGAGAAGAGTGAAGTCTATCAAAGTTGGTCACTGAACAATGTTTCTGTTACCATGTACAATGTTTTCCTGGTTCTGTTCACTTTACTCAGAATCAATTCATGCAAATCTTTCCAGGTTTTTCTGCAATTCACCTGCTGATCATTTCTTATGGAACAACAGTATTCCTTTATATTCATATGCCACAATTTGTTCAGCCATTCCCCAAACGAGGAGCATCCTCTTAGAAATTGCAAGCTTCAAAGACATACTTTACTAATTTGCTGATTGCTGACAGACATAGTTCGTGTGTCACCAGTTATCGGGAAACTCAACTCTTCAATAACCTCATCTATCAACATAATCGAAAAGAGGAAAATAACATCAACTTGTCCTCTAAGTCACCAAATTAGGAATACCAAACTCAATCCCCCAAATTTCATACATTTTATGGACAGGAGAACTCCTTGAATCTTACTCAGAACCTATTTTAGACTCAATTTTAACATCACTGATTATCTGATTTTCAAACTGATAGCATATCAGGAGCAGCAAATTAAGAGGGAGATGAGAGGGCCTTCTGTACACAGGCAAACTCACTAGAGCAGGCCCTATCCCTGGGGAGGGGATGGGAATCAAAAAGGAGGAAACGGAAAATACCCTAGGTATTAAAAAAAAATCACAGAGTTTTTGGATAATTTATTGTAAGGATAAACCCTTTGAAAATACCACTATATGATAATACAAAAATAGGCCACATTTGAATATAGATTCCAACTCTCAATGGAAAAACTTCTTTAAAAATAATATTAATTTTAGAGTTCACTCAGGTATACCTGCCACATTAACAGGAAAAATACAGTCTTTATTTAGAATAATACACAGTTATTACCCTTAACAATCATGAGGAAATTTTCAAAATTCTTTTTGAGCTCTTCCATGGCCTGAGCCCATTGGATATCTATTTCAGATGTTTGGGATACAGAGGCCTTGACTCTTATGTCTTTACCTGATGGTAAGCAGTTTTCTTCCTCGTCAGAGAGGAAGGGCAGAATCATCTGTTCCCCAAGAAAGTAACCTTCTTTGGTCTTATTTTTTTCCCTTTTCTGGGCATTTTCCCAGCCAGTTACTTGACTTCTGAGATTCCTCTCCACCCTGTCTAGATCTGCCCAGCTAGTTCTTGGGGTCTGAGATTCAAATGCTACTCCCTAGCCTCAGGGCTTTTGGCGGCAGGACGGGCTGTTATTCAGGGTAAGATAAAATTAGGTTCTCAGGTGGGGGCAGAGCTGCCTCCCAGGCTCAGTTCCCTCAGGGGGTTTATGCAGAGACCTTCTGTAATGGAGCTGCTGCCGAGCTCCTGCCTGCTCTAGGAGCCTCTGGCCACCACTGCCTCTGTCGCTGCCTCCCGAAGGGGCCCCGAGCCACGGAGACACCCTGCTCCCCTCTCAGCCCGTCCAGACATCTCTCTCACTGACCTGTGCGTCTGTGGGTGGGGGGACCTTCACAGCTGCTGGAGATTCTGTCCCTGAAGCCTGCTTGAATCTGCTTGCTCCTCTCGGTGCCGTGTGTCCAGGGCAGGGCTGGGCTCAGCTCCCATCTGGTGCACGATGGACCTTTGGGATTGGTTTTCAGGGCTCTTGGGAATGAAAATCTCCTTTACTCTGTTTCTGTGAGACTTCCCCTTCTGCAGAATTTGTTGGGAGTTCTTTTTACAGGAGATCCATGGGCTGTGGGTTTGGAGCTAGCATATGAGTCTTTCTACTCCACCATCTTGACTCCACCAATAATGAGGAAATTAATTTGTTTAGTTTCTTGCTTGTTTGTCTAGACCTGTAATTTCATTATTGTGAATAATTCTTTTCAGTAAGGAAGAAAGATAACTTCTTTATAAGTTGATATAAGTAACTGGTCTGTAATATCAGAAAGTTGCCTCTGGAGCAGGCACACAGAATGTATATCAAAGGCAGAATTTGAACTAAGGTCTTTCCAAACACCAAAGATGGCCTTCTGTCCACTACACCATGCTGCTTAGCACACTGTTTCAAAAAACAAAACAAAGAAACAAAATCCAAGAACATGTATAATCAATTTTTAGCAACAATTTATTAAAATGGGTATTTTAGGGGGGGAGGAGGCAGGATGATGGAGTAGAAAGACTCACATATGCTAGCTCCGAAACCCACAGCCCATAAATTTCCTGTGAAAAGAACTCCCAACAAATTTTGGAGCAGTGGAAACCACGCAGCAACAGAGTGAAGGAGATTTCCATTCCAGAGAGCCCTGAAAAACGGATCCCAAAGGTCCATCATGCACCCGGACGGGAGTGGAGCCCTGCCCTTCCCTGGCCATGTGGCACCAAGAGGAGCAGATCCAAGCAGGCTTCAGGGACAGAATCTCCAGTGGCCGTGAAGGTCCCTCCACCCACAGACGCACAGGTCAGTGAGAGAGACGTCTGGACGGGCTGAGAGGGGAGCAGGGGGTCTCCGTGGCTTGGGCCCCCCCGGGAGGCAGCGGCAGAGGCAGCGGCAGAGGCAGCAGTGGCCAGAGGCTTCCAGAGCAGGTAGGAGCTCGGCAGCAACTTCATTACAGAAAGTCTCTGCATAAACCCCCTGAGGGAACTGAGCCTGGGAGAAGGCCCTGCCCCCACCTGAGAACCTGATTTAATCTTACCCTGAACAGCAGCCCCACCTGCCACTGAAAGCCCTGAGGCTGGGGAGCAGCATTTGAATCTCAGACCCCAAGAACTAGCTGGACAGATCTGGGCGGGGGTGGAGAGGAATCTCAGAAGTCAAGTAACTGGCTGGGAAAATGCCCAGAAAAGGGAAAAAAAATAAGACCATAGAAGGTTACTTTCTTGGTGACCAGATGTTTCCTCCTTTCCTTTCTGAACAATGCTTACCATCAGGTAAAAACATAGAGTCAAGGCCTCTGTATCCCAAACATCTGAAATAGATATCCAATGGGTTCAGGCCATGGAAGAGCTCAAAAA